>JAQFJA010000009.1:9781694-9794353 GCA_029874485.1 Naso brachycentron | reverse complement strand
TAGCTACTTAAATGTAAAGATCTGCTGCTTTTGTGTGTCATTTCTGATAATAAATAAGGAGGCTTGCTGCTTTGGGCTGTTGTTTGGACAAAAGATTCAATCTGAAGACGCCACATCAGACTCTGGGAAATTGAGATGAGCACTTTCCAATTTTTTTTTTTGACATTTCATGGAATTAAACAATTAAAAATTCCTCAAAGTCAATTATCCTGGAAATAATCAGCAGATTAATCGATAATGAAAATAATCCTTAGTTGCAGCCCTAGAGTTAATAACAGCTTGACAGAGTTTTTAAACATTTAGGCTGATGTGTCTGTCGTTTAAACTCACAACAAGGAAGGAATGAGCGAGTAGCATCAACAGCTGGGACAAAACTTTCTTCTTCACTTCACCCTGAAACTGGACCAGCCCACAGAAGCTTGGAAAAAACACACACAGTCAGTTAATGTGTGTGTGTATACATCCATATATATATATATATATATATATATATATATGTCTTCAGCATATCCAGTTTATTGTTTCTGACATGAACACTTACACAGCTACACAGGCCTGCAGCTTGTGAGTATCTTTGGTCTTCCTGAACTGTTTGCAAAGAGCCAAAAGTTCCACACAGAACGGATGACTTTGAAAACAAAGAGAGAAACTTTAGCTCTCACAGATATTATGCACAGTTGTTGTTTTAAACAGAACTGTCACAACACTCACTTCTCTTGTGTGGTGAAAATTTTAAAGCAGCCATTGGCAAGCATCTGACTGAGCATCTTAAGAAACGGGAGGGACACCCTGGAAAGAGGGGAAAACATTTATTAAACAGTTTATAATGAATTAATTTTACAATTAATTTGAAGAACAACTGCACTTTTTAAACACAGAAAAGTAAATCAAACAATTTCCATTAACAGTAATAACATGAGCATTATCATTTGTGAGCAAAGAACAGAAGCAAAACGAAGATTTTAAAACTGAAGGAACAGATCCGCCAACTCATACTAGCCAAGTTCTGAGAAGTCATTTTTGGATGCTGACACACCATGTAAAGGGCTTAAAGTTATACATCTAACAAGGTCAGGAAAAAAATGTGAGTATTTTTGAGTGTGTGTGTACCTGTCACTGTGCAGATTTTCTCTGAAGATGAGCAACAACGAATCTCCAAACTGTGTGAGGGCAGCGGCATTTCTCTCAATGCCTCTCAGATAGTGAAACAACCACTGGGAGGAAAACTGCATCTGAAACGAAGCGGCGGAGAGCAGCATTTAAGGTTTGTTTGTGCAAAAACCATCACTGTCTTTAAAAAATAAACAGTGACTGTTTTAGCTGCACAATAAGGTGCAGAGACTTGCTTCACATTTTTATGACTAAGACAGAAAACTTGACAGTCTCAACCCGAGGGGCCTTGGAAAGAAAAACAGTGTGACTGACAACATCGCCAGATTGCAGGAAAGAAATTGTCAAACCTTGACAACTGCAACATAGCAACAACATGTGATACAGAAAATCACGGTTAGATGGAAACTTTGTATCTTTTTTCTTTGCCTACACTTGAATGAAAAATAATCTGTGTTTTTATTTCTGTTTGAGTGGTTAAGGGTTATTTCAAACATTTAGAATTCATGTAACCAAATGAATACTACGAAAACACTTGCTGGTACAGAACTATTTCTTTCAGTCTTGGGGCTTTTGTGCGGACTTATGGTCTCCCTACATTGAGGCTCGTCTTCAAGGCAGTTCCTGAAAAGTCAGTGGATGCTTCACCTCCTTCTGGCCTGTTTGAATATGTGCCTGTGGTGTGAGAATGGCAATCTTGGCCTGCGCATCGATGCAGCATTGGCTCAGTTTCCTGCATGCAAACCTGTACAAACATATCAGCCCTTCCCGTCTCTGAGGATGTATCTGTGGCAAGAACGGCTGGAAGAGCAGGAGGTAAAAGCAAAACGAGAGCCAGATCGTCTCTACGGGAATATATTTACAGCCTCCACTGGCAGATGAGTTCAACTTTACTGACCTCAGTGCAGCTATTACAGGCTTAAAATTATTTTTCTTTTATTACATCCACACACAGCAAAGTTAAAAATAACCATCTCAAATCCTTGTAGGCAAGTTCTCTTTCGAATGATTGGTTTTTAACAGTTTAGGTCATTCTGGAGGAAAAGTCAGAACTTGATTAACCACAGATACTGGCTGAAGCTGAACCTCCCCAGTGATGGTGTGCAAGGGGTCAGGAGTGGAAACAGCAAACATGCTTTTAAGTTTTAGCACTGCTGCAAAGATTCAATGGATGGGAACTTCTCACTTGCAATATCTCGAGGGGCCCATCAGATCATTCTATTCTGGGTGAGTCTGGATCAATGCTATGAGCTCAGGTGGTTGCCCAAGTATTGCAGGCAGTAACAATATGGAGATAAGCTAAAGTGAGACCACCTGATATCTGTGGTTTTAAGAGTTTGTTGAAAATAAGGCGTCTTAGAGCAAGTGAGGGATTATAGTGCAGAGGAATGAGAAGACTCCAGTAGACACATAGCGCCCCCTGTTGGCCTGAATTTCTCCAACTAAGAGCTGCGTTTGGCAGCTTAGAATTTAATTTCTACAATGAAATGGGCCAGTGCTGAATGTACAAAAATCCCAGCTTGCTATTGAGCAACTTGCAAGCAAGTTTTACCCAGATGACTACCACTGTTGGGCCTCTGGTTAAAGACAATAAAGCTGCTGATCACTGCAAAGGGAAAA
This sequence comes from Naso brachycentron, assembly GCA_029874485.1. Classification (NCBI taxonomy): domain Eukaryota; kingdom Metazoa; phylum Chordata; class Actinopteri; order Acanthuriformes; family Acanthuridae; genus Naso; species Naso brachycentron. Next base: position 9,791,623 of record JAQFJA010000009.1, on the reverse strand, counting down.
ATGTAGGTGTTTATTTGCATTTAGAGTAGGGAAGTTGAGACTGGATCTCAAGCAGCCTCTTACGAAGCACTGAAATGCCAGATGTGAACTGACATACTTAGAGCTGTGCACTTGAGATTGAATCACCCAAGACAAATGTTAAGTCCAGATGTAAACAGCCTCATCAAGTGACCTAATGAGGTGTGGGGCCACCAAGAGATGTTAGGAGAACAAAGATAGTTCGTGGAAAGCTACTGGCAAGATGGAAAACCAACACATTCCCACACTTGGTGTTATAACAGGGGTTTAGAACTGAGACTCTGCTTTGCCGACCCTAAGTCACAGGGTCCTGTATGGAACTGTCTCCATTTGTTTTGTTAGTTTGTTTTAAATCTGTCACCTATCTGTACATCATACTGCAATGATTTGACAATGTTCTCCTCTTCACATCATCCTGGACTTACTGTGGACGCAGTGATCCCTCCCACAGACACAGTGAGGCCCAGCAGGGTGTGGCACTGATACTGAGGCAGCGCCAGCAGCTGGGTTATATACTGGAAAGCTTGGGATGGGGCTTTCCAGTTCAGATCAGTTGTGGTTTCACTGAAATACACGTGGAGACACAAATCAATAAACATCACAAATTGCGTGAACATATGTTCATATTTGACGTATATTTATAGTCCAGAATTATGGGCTGGTGAAAATCATTGCAACTGCTAGAGCTTGTAATCCTGCTGGATGAGCGGTGAGTTCAGAACAGGGAACACTCACACAGGAAAAATTCTCAACAGCTCCTCTCTGTGGGGGATGTGAGGTACTGCAGGCTCTGTGCTGTGGAGAAGGCGCAGGAAGATGTTTCCAGCGTGAGCTCTGTAGCGGTCAATCTTCTCTGCTGCCTGCTGGGCAAGGCAGCACATCATACTCTTCACCCTGCATACAGAACAGTTAGAAGTAAGTGTCATCATTTTTACCTACATGATCAGAAATCCTTGGTTGGGTTTCTCTTCAACAAACAGCTATAGTTTTTGATAAAAAGTGACTTTAACTTAAAAGGAATTAATTAATTTGGACTATAAACAAACCCAAAGGCAACACTGGGTGTGACTCTTTTTCAACTATGTTGTGTAATTTTTTTTATCCTGTTCCCCTATTGTAATTATAAACCCCAAATGATCCAAGTTGGATTGACTTCGGCTCAGGTATTTTCGCCACACCTTCAGACACTGAAGTGACACAGACGATTGCCTAAACCAATGAAAAAAACATGTCTGAGACCTGCTGTCATCACAACATTTATAGTCACCTGCTGGTGACGGGACAGACACTGTGGGGTTTTTTTGTCTCTCTGTGTGGCGAGGTTAATAACTCACAGGTCTGGCGGAAGGATCTCAGGAGCACTGCTGGTCACGAGCATCGTCACCTCCATCAGACTTGTCATTGCAGCCTCTCTTACCCTGAACACATGATAGAAAAAGTAATGACTTTACACACACATAGCATGGGCTTGAACCGACCTTACACACCCTCCCTGACCTGGCTCATTATGATCTAACAACCTATTCAAGCAGCAACTCCTATCTTTTAAAATGTGACAAATGATGAACACTTATAAACAAACAACACAAGCTGGCACAAGGACGCTTAGACTGAATTTCAGCTTCATTGGCTTTGGCAGTTTTATAGTCAAATTCGCTTCATGGCTACAGGGCACAATTTGTTTAAGTGGAATGTTTCACATAAATCAAAAGTCACACCCCGAAACAGGTGCACAAGCTACCAGTGAAACTCTTGGTTACTGAACTGCTGGTGAATAAATCAAAACATATGTAATTTGAGACAAATAAAAGAATATTTCTTTCATGCTAGACAGGAAGTTAAGGAGAAAACATGTGTTGGCTTGGAAAAAAAAAAAGAGTCCAGTGTGGTAAAAAGTAAAAACATGACCAGGAGAGATAAGGACAGGTGAACAACAAGGAAAACAGATAAATGAGAAAGAATGAAGCAATGAGAAAGGTTACTAGAAAGCACAAAAGAAGCAGCCCATCCCATGTTGTGAGGACAGGTGACAAGCCAGGTGACATTCCTGACGGTAAGCATGACCGGAGGCTACTAGTGAGACAGCCATGTATGTGAGGTCTGCATGTCCTCAGGTGGAAGGAGAGAAAAACAGCAGAGGCCTCAGGCAGTGGGGCATTCCTGCTCCCTGAGGCACAATAGAACAGCAAGTGTGTAACTGAGTGTTTGTTTGTATACTTTCTAATGTGTGTTGAGGAGGAAGTTAACTCACCAGGCCCCTACGTCCCCTCTGCTGTCTGTCGTGTAGTCCTTCATGGCTGTGAGAAGAGTGACGTACACTTCTGCTATGTTCGCCGAGCACAGAGTGGAGTCTGGCGAGCCGGTGGCACAAACACCCACATTCACACACACTCTGGTGGACAATAAAGGAGAAACCAATGTTTAAAAAAAAAAGGCCACCAGAGGAGATAAAACATGTGATAAAGTTGAAGTTGAGAAAATTTTAGTCATTCAGGTCTTGCAGGAATAGTTGGTCAACTGTTTATTTTAGCATTACTGCCTGCACAACTATGCAGCTCAGCTAGCAGACAGGCAATACAAAGAACAGAGGAAGGAAGACTGGTTGTCCTGACATAAGACTGAGTAGAATCTAAATAAAATCAGGATTTATATAGATACTCACTGAGCGATAGCTCGGACTGCATCTCTCCTTGCTTCTGTGAAACTCCCCTCCTTCTGGCTGACAGAACACATCTGCTGGAGGCTTTCTAGGATCTAACACAGCAACACATACACAAACAAACACACCCACACCGGCTTATGCGTAAACACTGAGGCAGTAAGATGATGTAAAATGGTTGGACAATGTACACATCCTCCAACATACCTGCTTCAATTTGCTGTGGATCATAAATTTTGGCAGGCAGCCGAGGGCGAGGGCAGATCCACAGCGAGTGAGCATCTGCGGACTCTTTAGCCCTTCGGTGTACTGAGACACCAGGACATCTACAGATGTGCACACAAACACACATATACAAGAGGCAGAGATGACTTTCAAATCCAGACAGAGTATAAAAGTGGACCTTGAGAATAATAATCTACTCACCCTGCATCTGTGCATCAGCCTGGCCTGGCTCGGCCTGGTAGTATTCCTCACACAAGGCGGCCAAGGCCGATATCAATGCATCCTGCACAAGATGGAAGAGGAAGATCAATGAGCAGTAAACCATGCACTCTATTTCAGAAAGTAAGCAGCATTTTATAAACTAATGGAGTCAGCCTGAACGTGCACAATTTGTTTTGAAAAGTACCAAATTAATAATGTGTGTGCTGCTAATTCCTGACAAAGATCAAGAATGTAAATCGCAGATATAGAGCCTTATCTTCCACTCAGCGCAAAGACACATCATTGCTATCGTCCAACCAACTCAGTTGTCATATTTACGCCAAATGCCAACATTGTCTAAACAGCATATGTACTTGCATTCATCTGTGCGCTGATGGGAGTGATGGTCTTAAAAGGAGGTGTGGTCAGACTCGTTGATGGCGCATTGCTATCTTGAGGCACCAGAAGGCGTTTGCGCTCTTGACCAACAAAAACCACGTCTAAAGAGTGGCGCAATGTTTTCCTGTTAAGGCGCGTACATTCTGCTTGTGACACATGGGGATGCACAGCAAAACTCATCATAATAAGTTAAATATCTCATCAGTGCATTACTGTATGCAGTGAAGCTTTTGCTTTCCTCGTCTCCTGATACCTCCTTTGGCTTTGTGCCACTGTTCTGTAACGCCAGAGCACAAGGATCCTCACCTACACCTGCTTCGCCTTGGGGAGCTTTGTTAAATGGCTGATGCTCCCGTAGATGATCGGCTCCTGCGCATTCACATTGCGCACCCCTGTGCGCAAAAGCACTCATTCTGTGGCCGACGGCCTCTGCCATCTAAATAGCAATGCGCTTTCGTCCAAACACACCTGGCTCTTAAAGGGGATGAGATGACACACTGACTAGTTTAATAGTTGTTATGACTAAAACACACCAATGGTTAATTAAAGGACCAAATTCATCCCCTTTGCGCCCAGATTATGCACCATTTACAAAGCAGAGAGGAATTGGACACACCCAAATTTAACTTGCACCATGCATTTTAGACTATGCGCCATAGGTTGTCAAAATAGGGCCCGTAATCAGAATATTCATAAAGAAAGTAAAGCTGACCATAATAGTATCCTTCACACCACTAGACACGAGATGAAGAGACTTTATGGTGTCGTCAATGAGCCACTGCCATCCAGCTGAAACACAGTGTCACAATATTAGAGACTTTTAGCTGAGATGTTGAATTTTAAAGTGTGATAAAAAGTCTAAAAGACTTAACTCACTTATTACAGGGTCGTTCTTAAAAGGCATCTTGGACAGTGAAAGCTTTTCTATGAGATTGCACACTGTGGAAAAAATGGTGAGAAAACAGCCCTTAATGTCTTCCATCACGTTTCTTGCAGCAAATCACTAAAAACATTGAACTTTGGGAAAGCAGTGTTCTTGTTTTGGACTTACTTGAGGGCCTCATAAGCTCTCCACCAAAACCCCTAAAAAAGCATGGTGTTAATATAAAGCCAAAACAACACTTTGATTTTTATTTATAAAGCTGAAAATACAAAATCAAACAAATTCTTTCTGCCCACCTGTACTGTTTTCTGTCGTGCACCTGAAATGAAGTCAAGAACAACAAAAAAACATCAGCACAGAGGACATTTTGACCAGTTTATTCAACACTGAACAACTTTTTGGTTAGCACCACGAGGTTCACCTACCGTCTGGTGAACGTTTTTTAATGCATCCACACACTCTGATGAAATGATGTCCACTACAGTCCTGCAGAGTAAATAGGGGAAACAATGCAAAAGACAGGGAAAACAAAGCTGCTTATTGTTATCATAGAATTGTATTTGTAATTACATTACTTTTTATTTTGTCAGTGTTCACTTTACTGAGCACTTGAAGTGTACCTGTTGGTCTCAAGGCCCAGTTTGTACAGAGCGTGTGTGATCTCTGCACATGCAAGGATGGCTCCATGGCGACTGTGGAGGTCAATACCCACTGCCAGGGGCAACAGCTTTGGCAGAACTAAAACCAACAAGGAAAAAAGATCATGATGGAACTACTCATGACCAACAATTATAGGTTTCAGCCTGTCTCCAACATCTCTTATCATGTGCATTTTACTTTCTCTGTTGCGTGGGGAACAGGTAAGGTGACATTGTTTACCTGTTGTTGCCATATAATCCGGTGCTTGAGGCGTCAGGTTGCAGAGTGCTTTAGAGGAGAGCTCTCGGATCGCACTGTAAAGAATAAAGTACAATGTTAAAGAGTTCATTTCAAAACTACTATGCTCTCATATTGATAGCATTTATGAGAACAGAGCAACGCAATTACATACCTGTCCCAGTGGTTTATCTTCATGGCTATCAAATGATCTATCATGGCCTTGGTGTACTCTGGGAAGCTGGCTATAAAGACACTTCAGAGGCAAAAATGAAAGCTTTAGCTGCTAATATCAACAAGAAATGAATACTAGTGTCAGACAGACCTATAAAAACCATTCAAATGTAGGAAAAAAATAAATCCAGCCATTATTTTCTACATCTTTATTCTGTTTTATTTGTTATGTGCAGATTCTATAGAAGGTCATGTCCTGAGGCTAGCATCTTTCTCCATTTTCAGTGTCTGAATGTTCGTGCTGCTGGTGTTGACACTTTTATGCAAAGGTTAAAATTCTTGAAAGGGAAGCTTTTCTTTGCTGGTTCTGATGTAAACATGCCATTTTTTACATGCCAGATGTGTAACAAACAAAGGTAGCTAAAGTTGATCGATGCCATTGCAATATGTTCTTAAGAAGTTGATCAAGTTCATAATAACTGCCTATATACAGATTGTAACATGAAAAAAGGCAATGCATCAGATGTATTGGAAAAAGGGTGTATATGCTATACTGCCAGAAGTCAGTGGACATCCCCAACATATTGTGTTCATGTCCTCATAGACAAATATTTAGAACTTGGGATGGGTTATAAAGAGCTCAGAGACTTTAAATGTCACTGTGTCACAAGTCAATTTGAGAAATTTCTGCCCTGGTCAACTGTAAGTGCTGTAAGTGTGAAAAGGAAGTGCCTAGGAGCATCAACCACTTAGCCATGAAGTGGCAGACACAGCAAACTCGTAGAGCGAGGTCAACAAGTACTGAAGCATGGAAGGCGTAAAAACTGCTTTTCATTGTTACTTCACTTAATACAGAGTCCCAAACTGCCCGTGGAAGCAACATAAGGACATGAACTATGCACCAGTTTCCATGGCTGAGGAGCTGCACAGAAGTCTCTTATTTCCATGTTAGTATAAAGTTTGGTAGAGGTGGGATAACCGGGTTCTGGGGCTGCTTTTCAGCGTTAGGCTATTTTTGATTCTACAGGATACAAACACATTTTAGCCATCTGGGCTCTTCCAATTTTCTGGCAACAGTTTGGAGGATGCCCTCTGCTGCTCCAGCATGACTTTGCCCCTGTGCCCAAAGTTATGTCCATAAAGACTTAGTTAGACAAGTTTGGTGTGGAGGAGCTTGGTTGGCTTGTACAGAGCACATTCCGAAGGAATTAGAAAGCCTACTGTAAGCCAGACTGACGTCCAACATTAGTGGTAACTGACCTCACAAATAGTTGAAAGGGCCCAAATTTCCAAAGACACACTCCAAAACCTTGTAAACAAGCCATCACAGAGGAGCGGCGGCTGTTACAGCTAAAAGGGTTCCAACTCCATATTTACAACCATAGTTTTAGAGTGGGATGTCCAACCAGCTCAAATAGGAGTGATGGTCAGGTGTCCGTTGACTTTTGGCCATATAGCTTTAGCTGAGGGCCCTCTGCTCTGGTTAGGCTTTAAAGTCAAGTTCAAAACAGCTCAACAGCTTAGGGTGATAAAACTTACTACGCAGTAAACTGAAAAATCACAGCAAAACAAGGAATGGATATGTATATGGGGCGTTACATGAACACCAGATTTTGCCAGCTATGCTTTTATGTTACCTCACTTTTGTTTTTTAATGCTGCTACAACAGCAGCAATATAGTTGTGTGACTAAAACCATATAGTTGTAAAGGTCAAGTCTTGAAGAACAGCCAGTGTGTAAAAAACGGTGTTTTTTACCTAATGTTCAGATAGCAGTTGTTGAGATTTCCAACAGCATAGTAGTCTGCTGCAGTTAGGATGTCAATCCCATGAGGAAACGTCCCCTATTGACACACAAGCACGCAAGTTGAGACATTTTGAGCAAATGGTGTAAAAATGGATCATGTAAGTAAACAGATGAACCTGAGATGGGGAATGGTGAAGATGATTCTGTTCCAAATTCAAGTAATGGCCCAAGATTTTAAAAGAGATTTATGGGTATTTATGAACCGTTGGAAAAACAAATGCTTGTTGCAGCCCTGTAGGTATATTGGGAAGCAATTTCTATGCTTCAAAAGCTTTCACTAACAAGGCAAGTTTGAGCAAGACTTGAATATTTGGCAGCAAATAAACTTCAAATCATGGTAATTCTGTTAGTAATAATACACATGTAGTCAGAACTGCAGCCACAAACCTGTCTGCCGACATTCTCCTGGAAGGCAGCCTGGAACAAAATGAGACATAAAAATGAGCTTCTCGAATGTAACCGTATATCTTTAGTTCAGCATAGCGTAGGACGTTGACCTGAGAACTTACAGAGGCAGCTCTGCGGCAATTGACATTTCTGTCAAACACAGTCGTGATCAGCAAAGCGCTGCAGAAAGAAAAACACAAACTATGGGTTGGAGAGAGCAAATGATTTGATAAGAGACTTTTAACGAGAAAAGCAATGAAGAAGTTTTTTAGCAGTGAGGTGATTTCACGGTCACAGAATGCTTAAAAATCTAAGTGAAATGTTAAGAGTTCTTCCACTACGGCTTTGTAAAGGGCCAATCATGAGAAGTGTCGCAACAGGCGCAGCTGCTCCCATAACGCGCGTCGGTAGGAAAATACAGCTAGTATTAACTTTTTATCCATGTTCATCAATCATCCTATTGTTTCCACTACTGTTTCAGTGGCAACAAAACAGGAAGGATGTGGTAAGAAGTAAAACCCTTCTCCTGTAGCATTGGCTGCTTCAACCAGAAGGGACATTGACAAGCGGTGCACCTCCACACCTGGAGCTGAAAAGTTGCTGTTAATTTAATTTTTAAGGACTTTACACACTGGATGCGTTTTTTTCGTGCAAATAATCCGCACAAAAAAAAAAAATTTCAAACTGCTAATTGGGCATGAGTATTTTCCCACAGAACGCCAATATCACACTTCAAAAAAACGAACCTTCTACTTTTTTCAGATCAAGAAAGATTTTTTCGAACATTCGCACTGTGAACAAACACATCAACCAATTACAATGGGTGTGTGGAGCGGACGTCACATCCGTATCCCATAACAACAACATTAACGGCAATGGCTGACAAGCTCATTATCTGTGTCTGCTGTTTGACAAACGACACGCAAATTATAAAGACAACAATCTTAGACAACACATGGCAGAGTATTGCCGATCAGTAAGTAAGGTTTCTTTATGTAGTTTACTTTTGGATGAGATAACATCAGCTAGTGTATGTTAACATGTGGGAGACAATGTAAATTTTTCACCTATTGGAGTTTATGGCTTACACCCGCCCGCTGTTAATGCTTGTGAAGTGTGGTGTTGTATATTTATTCAAGATTTTCTGTTTGATGGCTCATAAGTTCTGCTCTGTTTTCTGCTATGTTTTAATATTGTATTTTTAACACGTGAGCCCACTTTTACCCCTTCAGTGTGAGCTGTCAAAACTCTTTTGCAAATTCGTATTCCCGTTTCTGTCGCAAATCCGTGTCGCTGCCGGTGTGAAGAATTTTGATCCAAACATTTTGCATCCAAACAATTAATATTTTTGTGTTGTTTATTTGTTACGCATCGTGTAAAGGCCTTTAAGCGTGCCTAAATACGTGTTGCGCAGCAGCAGGAGAGGTGTGTGCGACAGGCGTGCTGTACCACAGGAAAACAACTGATCTTTTGGACGCTTCTCAGTGTGATCAGCCATTAGTGTATGTGTAAAATTTGCTGCTTTGTGCTTGTGACACTTTACTATTCCAGAATTTATTTGCTAAACATAAATTTGTAATCTATAAACACTTAGTGGCTTGTTTGTCATCCCCTTTGGTGCATATTAAGTAGGGGTGTAATGACACATCAATATATCGATGCATCGATTTATATTCCTACAATAAAACTGCATCAATAGGTAAACAGCAAATTGTTCTCCTTGTGTAACTTGTATCTAAAACCTTTTTTTAAAAGCAAAAATCAACTGTAGTCACACTAAGAATTAGTGCCTTGAATTTAGCACTTGAAACATCATTATCTGGATGCATTTCTACTTGCATGACTCAGATAACAGATGTCATGCAATACAGATTGCATCATCTTAACGAAACAGATTCTGGCTGTGGTGCACAGGTTCCCGGGACAGAGCGTCAGTGCAGCCATAACATGATTAAACATGACTCCTCTCTGCATTACTGGAAGTTGTGTCTGATTCTGTTTTGACCTCAACATCTTTTCTCCATACTGCACTGCTTCTATGAAACTCAGGAGAGGCAACGGTGTCAACAGCAGTTGTAGAAGGAGGTCCAACCTCCTAACAGAGTAAAGCGACGGCTGGGACTGATTGCTGTTGGTGCTGTTTGCTCCACTCCCCTGTTCCCTCCCTCTAAACTGCACAATCCAAGTCTGGAGCTTAACTGACTGCCCCAATCTGGCTCTCCTCGCTGTCCCTGCCCTGAGGGGTTGGAAATAAAAACAGTCCTGATTGCACTCTGGATAATCCCCAAAAGAATATTCTGA
>JAQFJA010000009.1:9745161-9758442 GCA_029874485.1 Naso brachycentron | reverse complement strand
TTTTTTTTTTTTTCCCCTGGAGCTGGACTATATGACAGCAGCAGTGGCAAGCTAAGCAAATCACACAAACAGGACTACTTGAAAATCTGTAATAGATTTGCTTGGTGATTCTGGAGAAGTGACAAAATGTTATCAAACTGTGCTTTTGTGTACATTTGTATCTGATGTAAATCTGCAATAAGCTGTAGCCTCAAAGATGTTTCACATGACACTAATAATTTTTGATACAAAGATGTCATCTCTTTTTCCCCTTTTACTGCATTCATGGCAAAGGGGGCAGGAGAGATAGTTGCAATGAAGAGCAGAACCAAGCTTGCATCAATCTAAGGGTTACTGTATTATACCACAATATAAAAACAACTAAGAATAGGGTTTTTATTCAGAGCCTCTGTTCGTCCAGTCTGCGGTTAGGGTTATATTTTAGAAGCATAACCTAATGGCATTCCCGTGTTTTCTAAGATGTTTTTTCCAGTTTCCTTGGTCCTCATAAGAAAGGGTTCTGTGCATCCTGTGATCCCTCCGCACTGGCTGAGGAGAAGGGCAACAAGGGCTCGGGGAGGTTCCCTGGCAGGCCCACACCAGGCTGGGTGGGGTGTGTGAGTGACATTGGGAGGCTGGCAGGCTGGTGGCTCACGGGCAGAGGCAAGGAGGCACTGTATGGAAGAGAAGTGGGGTGAGCAGCTGAAGAGGTGGAGCCCAGCTGATTCAGAGTTAGTTTGGGCGACTCATTTTGGAATGGATTGGTGGCTGAAGGAGCATTCACGCCTAAAGGGAAAGAAACAAAAAGCAGAAGGATCATTACATTTGCTTTTACAAGTTATTTATATTAGATTTATCATTTTTGAGGACCTGATTAATCAAGAATTATGACAATTTAGAGTAAAAATAAGTGCTGCACTGGGTCAGCTAAAATATTGATGAATGAAAGAAAGTCAAATGAAACCAGGTGCTCTTCTTGTCTATATTTTATGGACTATTGCATTCTTACCATGCTGCTCTGCACATGTTTTTATTTTTGCATTGTTTTGTGTGTGTGTCTTGGGGGCAGGCTCTCCTCTCTCAATCATGTGGTCTGGTCACCTGACCTATAGATTTTCTTTAAATAGAGCGCCTGTCCCCTTTGTTGTATGTTACACTATGATGACTGATTTGAGTCAAAACTAGCTGGATCCATGGCACAATAAAGGATTTTTAAGATTTTTTGAAACTTCAGAGTGCCTCAGGACTTCTCTTTTCTTGGGCCAAACCACCATTGTGAAAATTTAATTCGCTCTGGTGCACAATACTTAATCAGTTTTTGAATTTTGGCTGCCACAACTCCATCCATTAAGCAACGTTGTCAGAATTTAAAATCCACTGGACAAATGTTTGGATGATGAGAACATTTTAATGTGGATATTGTAATTTCTGCATTTATAAGGTTGCTTTTTAGCAGCTAACTAGTAAAGGTTAGGACATCAACAAAAGGAGTTCTCAAGAAAAAATCCTATATTTTTCAAATTAAACATTCTGAGGTCAGAAAGTAGTTTTTTAGTACAGTAATACAGTTAAGTAATAAAAGCTATGATTCATACAGAAATGCACTTCACATTACTTACACATTTGTGTCTAAAATCTCACTAAAAAGTCTGAATCTAGAGTTGTACCTATTACATTCGTCTGGTCTTTCCCTGTGAAATCAAAATGAGTTTTGCATACAAAACACAATACAACCCATAATCAAACAATAATTACCTGACAGAAAGGGGTTTGTGGTTTTAGTGGGAGGATTTGTTGGGATCAAGCTGTCCAGGTCTACCAGAGAAGCCGCTGTGGGGCCCAGGAAGGACTCAGGTGTCTGACATGTACGAGAGCTGGGAGCAGCCAGGCTTTCTCCGAGATGTGACAGGTCAAATAGTTCAGGACTGTCTTCCCCTCGCCCATTTACATTCACCTGACCACCATCCATGGCCTCATCGAATAGATCTCCATCTAAAAGCAGGAATAGAGCAAGTTCAGACATTGCAAGTTTTCGTGATGCACAAAAACAGAAAAAATAAAAAAATACAAACAAACAAACAAACAAAAAGATTATTTACCTGAGGGGCTTCCAGCTCGAGGGGAAGGTTCCCTTAGTGCTGTTTTTTCTGATGGCACTGAGAATGGATCAACTCCAGAGGAAGCTGTAAACACCAAAATGAATTTTATTTATTGCAAAATACTTTTGTTTGGCTGAGCTGTGCGAGTGCATGTATGCTCAGCACACAGACCTGTGTTGGCAGGGAAAGCCCAGTCTCGTCCTGTGGCGTTGAGGTTGGAGATATTGTTCTGAGGGTTATTCCAGGGGTCGGCTGGGGGTTCCCACGGTGGAGGGGGGCTGTTGGAAGATGGCGGCACCATCCAGGGAGGATCTACTCTCGAGGAGCTGGTGCTGCCTTCTTTAGTGACAGAGAGGTGGAATTAGAGAGAGAGGCTTCTGTTCTATGACTAGTATAGACTCATTTTTTATATTATTGGTTATTGGTGAATCATTTCAGAACCATCCTAATGCCTCGAAATAGTCCGGCTACAAATTTTCCATCCACAAAGATAAAACATTTAATTTAATTTGTATCGTGAATAACTTGGTGCTTAAAGAGTAACTAAACCTCAGAGTTTTGGCTGAAATGCCTTCTCCCTGAAATTCCTCTCATTCCTCTCTTTCTCTGGTCCAAAAAGAAGCCATTTCTGCAAAAACCTCCCATTCACAGTAACAAAAAAATATAGCTGGAACAGCAAGTTCACCGTTACCGCTAATACTGTACATGTGCGAGCTACGTTACTATGGATACGCATCTGAAAGCAAGGCACATTGATCAAATTTCATCAAACACGGACAAAGGCAGAAAGCCACAGCGCACCAAACAAACATCTGAGTTTGTCTGAGTTTGTTTTAGAATGTTTGATCAGTGTGCCATGAACACACGCCCAGTCACTCTATAATATAATTATCTTACAACCTGTCACAATCACTAGCAAATTTACTAAAAGCTGCATTCACAAAACTATCATATTTACACTACAATAATCTATTCTAACAGTACAATCTAACTATTCAATCGCTATGCTCAATCCACTTGTAACTAATAAGTAAAAACTCCTCTAAGCAGGTAGTTGGTGACCTACTAACCGCATATGTCAGCACTAATTGGATCTGCTAAAAGTGAAGTTTCAACCTGTGAGGGGCAGTCTCAATGTATATTTGAATCAAAATGTGTAAAATTCATGTGCTTTGCACTAAAATGTCAATGAAAAACACTACTAAAGCCCCATATAAACTGGATTCAAGCTGAAAAAGTGGTTTTGGGGTTTAGTTACGCTTTAAAAACACCCCCACACAAGGCTCACCCAGAGAATCCCAGGGGTCTGTGCCCCCTATGCGCGCAGTTGCCTGCTGTGGGGCATTGTTCCATCGGTGGTCAGTTGACGGCTGATCTAAGGGCACTGCAAAAACATCTACCAGGTCCATGAAGGCAGTCTGGCCACATAAACAAGAAGAAAATCTGTGTCAGTTCAGTATAAAGCTGCGGCGCTCACTCATGGCTCTCTAGTTTGTTTTTCTGTTTTATGGTTTGATCAGATTTGATTTTGCTCTATAAATGCATGTTTGCAAAGCATTACATAAAACAAAAGTGAGCTACGATATATGGTTATATTTCACACCCCCTTTAAGATATTCCATACCCCAATATTTCATACCCCGCCTTTAGTCTCCATCTCACGTTTGCTCTCCTCCAGAGCTTTCTGAAGCATTGACTCATCTCCTTGGCGACTGAGTTGCTCCTGTCAACAGATACAGACACATGGACGCCTTTTGGGCATGACAGCTTCCAGCAAAATTCACATATTGTCACATCATACTATATTTATGACTCAGCAGCTACACAGACGCCAGCTTGTGTTTTTCTTTTTTCTGTCCCAGGCAATATGACTGAGAGATAGACGTGTGCAATGGGCACAAACCAGAAAATTCTCTGGTCAAAGAGAGGCGAGAGCAGACCATCGTTGTGGTCTCAAATAGAGCAGCTCTATTGTGCTGCAGTATGCTAGCACAGTGAGAGAGAGATAAAGAGACAAAGTGAAACAGGAAGAGAAGTGGAATAACATGGTTTCCAGAGATAAAACAACAGGGTGATAGGAGTACAACTAAAAACCAGGCAAAAAAAAGTAAGCAAAAGGTGTGGAGTAAGTTTGTTTGAACTACTTCACATAAATCTGAGCAGTGAGGTGCTGAGTTTTGAGTTTGCCGTGTTATGCTTTCAGCATATGTTTTGAGCATGCAGTACCTTTGAAGTTATTCTGGAAAATATATTGGACAGTATTTGTTATTGTTTTGGATCATTGCAATAATAATAAACATACATTTGCATAAAGCAAGCATATTTGTCCACTCCCATGTTGATAATTTTTTGTTGTTGTTGTTTTAATTTCTAAATTAATATATATATTGTTCCGGTATTAAAAAAAAATGCTTTAATATTGGTGTATATCGGTAAACAAATATTCCGAAACCGATCTGCAATAGCCCAATATCAGCCAATAATATCGGCAAACTGCTATATTGGTTGGCCCCCAGAAAAAGGCCTCTCTTTTCCCCTCCAGGGACCCCAGAGGAACCTACCTGCTGGTGCTCCTCCTTGCTCAGGCTCAGTGCTAACTGGAGCTGGCTGTCCTCGTCCATATCCATGGCAGGAGGGGCATGTTGGACTGGCTGTGTGGGTGTTGAGCAGAGAAGGAAATGCCATCAGTATTTGCTCAACAAAAGAGAAAACAGTGTACTTGGACCACATTGCATGCAATTCTACAAGATCTCCCAAGCAGAGTAAAGGGATCAGACTCTTTCCTGACACCACACAAGAGGAGTGTTGGACATGGATTTCTCAAACTACTGGACTCAGAGGAGAGATCAGGTGGTTAGTGGAACAGAAGGATGAAACTTCATTAGTCACTGGAAAAAGTTACATGTCCTGTGTTGCTGTTCAGAGGTGAGGAGAGGGAGTTTTGCATGCAGCTGTTTCTCAGAGAGCCCGTGAGGTTGGTTTCAGTGTGCACAGCAACAGGAGATGTGCTAAAGGATGCAAAGGAAGGGTCATTCCTGGTCCCTGGATACTTGTACCTTCTGGGCCTCCTCTTTGCTGAGAGTCATAGCGATCTGGAGCTGGGTCTGTTCATCAATGTCCACTGTGGGAGGTAACTAGAGTCGAGCAGGAAGGATTAAAAGTGAATGTGAATCAAAAGAAAAGGTAAAGCTGATTTTTGCTCCAAGGATCCTCAAAGAAATATAATTATTTGAGGTGATTACGAGAGAGGAGTGAAATACATGGATGTAATTTTAATCAAAAAGTCAAACTGATTGGTTTGAGTACAGAAGTGGAAACTGCTATGCACTGTAATATATTCCCACAGTAGCCGAGCAGAAGTCACAGAGGGCAACAGCTGCCCTTGCCATGGAGACAGGGCTGGGCTGTGCAGTGCCGAGGAGTGGATCAATGCACACATCCTGTCTGGCTTCTCACTCTTTCACTCACAGCTTCCTCACTCCTCTGTGAGAAAGCTCCTCTTTGACACTGACTAGTCAAGGTGCCATCACTGACCACATCACAGACAGAGTTGATGATATCACTTTCAGTTAAAGGTTCTGGGAAATGGTGGCCAAATAGAGACAGGCAGTGTGAGTGCTTCACCATCATGACAGATAGGGCCTGAATGCGCGTGTGGGAGCTGTTAAAAATTTCACCACAGCATTACATCATAACATGTCAGCAGCAGAGCGGCTAAGAAGCCTCTTTCTGTCACAGGCATGTACTGTGAGGATGAGAGGTTGTGCACAGTGTGTGTGTGTGTGTGGGTGTATGTTTGTGTGTGTATATGTGTTATTTCAGTCAGAGGTACCTTTTCACTTTCTTCTCGGCTCATAGCCAGGGCCAGCTGCAGCTGCAGCTCCTCCTCTCCGCTGGTCGTGGGCCGAGCTTGCTCCAGGTCTGGGGCAACACGGGGAGAGGAAGAGGAGGCTGCAAGGACAGAGTAAGAGCAGAGTGGATTGTATATTTAATAGGGGGACACTGACATAAACATTAACAGGTGGAATTAGAGAGGAGAGATGACAGAGGAAAAAAGAAACACATTAGCCTGATTTATAAGGTCAAAGACGAACTGGCACTGTTTGTGCATGTTAATTTTTTTTTTCCATGGCCCGTTGTTTGGGGCCTTTGCTGGCATAGCCTGCCACAGTCTGCCTAACTCTCCATGCAGTGAGAACAATGGTGCTCCTGTGTGGAGAGTTAGGGTGGTGGAGGGGTAGAGGAATGGACGGGTTGGAGAGGGGCCCACCTTATTACCCCAAATGGTTTGGGTGGGTTCCAGGACTCATGTCCAGGTCTGGGGGAGGAGATGGGGGGTGGGAGGAGCTGGTGGTGTACCAGTCTGGGTGCCAGGCTGTAGGTCACAAGGCTAAAAGAGGGCAGCAGGCCACAGTTGGCAATGTAAAGGCTCAGAAACCGATCATTTCCACTGCGCTGCTCCTCAATTTCCCCTGCCTGAGCTGGAATGCTTGCTGGCAATTAGCTGCTGCCAACCTCCTGACCCCCACCCACACCATCTCTTTAACACTCCAACCAGGCACTGTGGAATCTCCAAGAAACCACCGCTATCATCGATTTTATATCTTTAAAAATCAACCAGGGCAGGGAGAGAAACTCTGCCGTCGTGCAGTATTGCAAAAAAAGTGTAATTCCTGCATTTACACAGGCTACACACGCATGAACATTACCAACATGTTTCAAGAATTTAAAAACCTGAAGCAAATTTCTAGAAAAACTTTCATTGACGTCTTTTTGGAAGCATTCTTTTCTTAATACAGAGCAAGTTACTTGCTGAGTGTTGGAGAGTGCAATCATCGGGCTTGTCCTGTATGAATGCCCAAAGCAGAGGCCTAAAACTTTCTGTGGTGCTGTCAATGTACCAGCAAATGATTTAACTCTGGATTGAGAACAATTCTCCTATTGTAGCCTCATCAAACCACAGACGCTGAGCTTGAAGGTAACGGTTTCTGCCACATGTTTCCACTGGCACACGCTTCGGCCCAGGAAAGTATGCAAGGAATGCAAATTGAGTGGAAAATGTATTGGAGAAAAAACCCTTTGGCACACTGGTGGTAGTAAAACAGTCAGATACCAGCTGCAGGTTTGTCCCTCATTACGCCGTGAAAGCAGACCTCAGACATCAAAGTATACCCGGAGGTTCTGGTGGCTTCCTGAAGCCAAAGTTCTGCTTCTGACTGAAATCTTTTAATAAACCCCAAACACACCACAAAAACACCAAAATATATGGTGCACAACAGTCCTACAACATTTACAAATACAACATACATTGGGTTGAGAGAAGCACAAACAGGGCCTCCTCTCTTTTGTAAATCCAGTTTAGCTGACGCATCTGCGAACGGGAGAATGAAAGGAATGCAGATGTCAACCATCGGCGGAGAGGAAAACTGAAACACGTTCTATTAAAACACGGGAAGACAAAAGGGCAATTCAATACTTTAAACTTAACAGGAAGGTTTTACTCGTATTAAAATAGCATCTATGTCAATGATAAATCACAGGTGAAAACTGATTGATGAATAATCCCAAACACTGGGCAAAGAATAAAAATATATAACTGACAGCATCTCCATAACTTGCCTTTTATCCATTTTTCTGTCATCAATTAAAAAACCTTAGAGGACTGATTGAGACATTAAGGAATGCAGTTTTTCTGTTACTTCGAGATTATATATCAGATAAATAGAGACCACATGAAGTCATTTCCTGTCATGTGTGCATTCCTCACAAATGACAGCTCACATGACAAATGGAATATTCACCATTGTTCAGGCAGGTGTGTTCTTTGAGGAGCTAACGTGACTCTTGCTACTCACAGTGAAAGGAGGAAGGCGAGCTTCTGCACACGCCATACTCATCCCTGGGTTGGCTGATGCGACGTCCTGGGTACGGAGGAGGCAGGGAACTGGAGCCCAGGCTGCTGTTGACTCGCGACTTGGTCTTCTGCGCCTGGCTCCGCTCCTTCTTCAGCTTCTCCTCGTCCCTCAGCAGAGCCACCAGGTGCTTGGCCTTCTCCCGGACGTTGACACCTTGGTCGCGTCCGTCTCGATCTATGTACTGGAAGTCTCTCAGTGTCTGGATGCTGTAAATGTTCTCCCTGCACTCCTGAGCCACTCGCTCAGAACCTGTTTTAATCAGGTAATCCAGCAGGGTCAGCGCCTTATAAACGTGTCGCCAGTTTTTACCGTGGTCATTCAGTCTCTTCCAGATCATGCTCATGACCTCAGTGAATGCCACCACATTGAAGGTCAAGTCTGCAATCTCAGACATGAGCGAGCTGGGAGGACCCCAGGGGTCATTGGAGGTGGCTTCTCGGACTTTGATCTCGGCCTCCGTGTAGTTGTTGACCATGTTTTTCATCTGGCGGCGGAGCGATGAAGTCTGCATGATGGCGGTGATGTTTCACAGGTGGTAAATAGGATGTCTAACAGCGGGCCAGCCCACTGTGTCGCCTCGAGCAAGGTGGCTTGTTAGAGATCGGCTCAACAGAAAAATGTAATGAAGTCGTCCTCCTGCTGGCAAATTCAGAGATGTCCACAAGTGTGTTCCTGCTGGGATGGAATGCAAATTAAAATCATTTAGATAGACAGCATAGATGTGCACCCAACACCAATATACAGAAGACGTTAAAAGGAACACAAACAGCACAGTACAAATCAGGGCCCAACTGATATGGAATATCAAGTATTGGTGACAAAGATATGTAATGGAGGCAGGATATCTTATATCTCAACAAACTTTTTTCAAAAAAATCAGTGCACTAAACAGTAAATACTTCTCTTATTAGCTATTAAACAGACAGCCATCTGCTTGACAAACTATGCAATTACACCATTTTAAATCACTAGTACAAGTTCCTGACCTTAAAAACTTTTGACATGGGCGCATATCAGAGAACACAGAGAATACCGATATAACTGCAATAGGCCAATACTGGCTGATAATATCGACAAACTGAAATATCGGTCCCTGGTAGAAATTATACAAAAATACAGATACAGAAAAGGCATCAGTCAGCTTGTGGTTTTGTACGGCAGTACAGCCTCTGCAGCCTCTTCTTATTTTAAGCTACTGTTTAAAATTTCAAATGATACAGACACAAAGGAGTTCTTAAACCGATTCACTTTACACCGCAGAGCTCCGTATTGCAAAAGCTCATAAAGAGTTCAGAACGTGGGATGAGTCACAGAAGATTTTCTTAACCTGTTTAAGAACACTCTGGTTAAAGTTTGAACCTGTTACAGGTCATGTTAATAATCATATGTCCTATATCTAAGGAGAGGACCTTCTCCCTAGATAAGCCACACACACACACACACACATACACACGTCATATCTTCAGTGTTGTTACTTCATTCATAAGCTGTTAGTAATAAGTGAGTATAGTTCACATTTTTCATGCAGTTATTGTGTCTGGAGGGAGAGGCGAACTCAGCACCTCTCTAAGTGATGTGAAACACAACACCTGTGCTCAGTTTTCCCTGCAAACAACTTGAAGAGATCTGTGTAAGTGATTACACTGCACTGTTTCTAAATCAGCAAAGGCCAGCTTGAAAGCTGCTTCCTGAATTCAGTGTTGTAAGAAATAAGTTTTCCTTCTCTGTAAAGCAAATATTAATTTCTGGGCCAGAGACGAGAAGTCTGTGCTTTTACCTTGGAGTGTTATCAGTAACCAGGGAGGGGCTCCAGCTCTCCTGTTTTTCTGACCTGATTACATCACAGCAGCAGCAGGCCTTCAAAGCATGCAGGGACTCAAGAAAAAAAAGCTGAACTCTTACACAGATACACATACCATAGTCCAGCAGGAAACAGTACGGTATCTATCATGCTGCCCTGGACATTGGACTGCCTTTCCCTGCATAACCAGGGCAGTGAGTCAGACTAAGTAATAACGATCCGCTCCCAGATCTGCCCCATCTATTAGGCCAAGAACTGCTGCATGAACATGAACAATCAATCCCTTCATATACAAATCAAGTGCTTCCGCATAAGCAGCATTTACAAAATGTTAAAAAATAGGCATACAAGGAGAGACGGGTTTTTAAATTGGGATGGTATCTGCCACTGGAGCCAGTGACAAAAACTGATTTTATTACAGCCACATTTTCACTGTAACTCTTAGAAAACTTCAGCGGGCTATGAACAAAAAGCTACCGTGAATAAAACTGACGCCACTATTCTGTCCTGCAGTATCTGTCATAGTAAGAGAGCTTCCTGGGCTGTAAATAGATTGTTAAGTGCTGGTAGGAGTCAAAATGTTTGTGGCTTGGCTGACCTCAGGTTAAATCTCAAGTGGTGACCACGGCAGACCCAGATTACCATTCACCCCCAGTGTCTCCAGCTGCTTCCTGATTCCTGAGAGGAACCAGGGACTAACTGTAAACAAAGTTGTAGAAACGTCTTTTAATCCACTTCTGACAGATTTGACTGTCGCTTTGGCCAGATTTTTGATCCAGCCATCTTCATTACTGTTGCACTCACACTCACAAGGAAGATTAATTGGATTTGTGAGAAATTACAAACACGTGAGCCAGAGTGATAGCAGAGAGCCCTGAGAGGCAGCACCACCAACACACACACACACATACTTTCTGTCAAACACACACCCACACTTTCTGAAAAGAGTGGAGATTACACAGTTTGAGAAGCCTGTAAAATATGACCTTGACGTGTTGACACACTGGGCTGAAGTGTGAACCTTTACTATGTTTACTTAATCCGTAAAGCACAGTTTTTCAGAAATCAAAGACAGTGTTAATTATTTTCTAATTCTCTTTATCTAAATAGGAAGTCTAAACTGTTCCCAGATCAGGCCTCTAGCAAATGTCTCGCTCAGGTTTGTTTTCACATGCTCTCCAGATGTTAGTGTCAAACCGCTGGATTAAAGCACAGGTCCCGTTTCAACTTATTTCTCTGACATGTCCTCTTTCCTGTCCCAAACCAGGGCGGGTGGGGGCCATTACCATGCACGTTGCGTCAAACGGGACAATCCAGTCGGTGAAGTACGGGACCGTGACTCAGCTCCGTTCCCGACTTAAAAGTTGAAACCACGACAAAAAATCAGCCGAAACGCTGGATCGCAAACGTCCCGATTCGCCACTTCCACTTTCCCCCCTCTTACCTTCATGTCATAGCGCGTCAGCGGGGTCCCAACTTGGGGAAGCTCTGGATGGAAGAAGAAACGCCTCCGCCTCTCGACATATCCCGCCGCTTTCGCACAGAGAAAAAGAGTCAAAGAGATGTTTGAGGAGCGCAGGAGAGCGTCGGCGCGGAGCCGCGTGCGCTCAGAAGGAATGCGAAAGTAAATCGCAGCGGTGCAGTTTTGTTATCAAACTTAGTTGTGTGTGCATACGACAAATCCACTGCGCTTGCAGATGGCACAGGCCCCCCTAAAAACACACACGGTAAAAAAAATGGATGGAGAGGGAGGGAGAGAAGAAGGGGGAGGGGGAGGAGGAGGGGGGAGGAGGAGAGGGAGGGCTGCGCGGTGCATGCAGAGTCAGACTTAACCATTTCACCGCCGGGTGTGAAAGCATCTGGCTTCCTCTTTGTATGATTCTCGCTACACAATTACCATAATAATGATATTATCGCGATATCTAGATTTTTAAAAAAATTGGCATTGCTATCAGCTAAATTCATATTAATTTTTTTTATTGTGTATTTGGTAACACTTTATTTCAAGCTTACATCTATACTGCCTTATTAATATAGGCCTACTTGTGAGGCTATAATCATGTTATAAGCAGGTTACGGTTAACCCTAACCATAATCGCCTGTAATGCATTATAAGCGTGTTCGTAATGTGTTATAACACATTATAGAGACAGGTTCAATAGAAAGTTTTACCATGTTTTTTTTAATTCAAAGCAAATAATTTACATGTAAAAAGATTGTAGGGAGCTGGAGAGAATGTACAAACAATTACAATGAGTGTTTTTTGTCGTTGTTTCACGGCAGGTGGCAAATGACCTTGAGTTTACTGCCCCCCACTATGATGAAACAAGAGCACAAGGAAATGGAAATGTTTTAAGAGGTGCTGTATTTACTTAATATTATCTTATCAGTATTATGAACACAATATCAATATTTAATTTTTAAATGACATGGTTACTATCAATAGCTAGTCTACTAATTATTGTCTGCAACCTCAGTCTGGAGAGTCCAAAGAGTCACACATTGTAATTGTAAAAGAATAGGTATACAGCAAAAATAACTGGCCTGTGTTGTGTAAATGGATACACACTGTTAGGAATGCATTTGCTCAGATAAATCTGTCGTTAACGTCTATTCTATTTCGTAAAGAACAGCACTGATCCTAAATTGGCCTTTATCTCAGCAGACCTCTGTGAAACAATCACTGCAAGTAATTTGATATCTAAAGCCATAATTCTCAAAGTGAGGTCTGGGAATTCCCAGGAGTCCTTGAGGGGATTGCAGAGGGTCCCCAGCAAAAAGGGAAATCATTCATTTTCACTATAACTCTATTAGTAACACGACGTCAGAATTTTGGTCATGCGTTAATCTTTCAAAGTAAAACATCTACAAGCAGAAGTCCTGTCAGAGAGTGGAAAAAATCTGATCAAATGGGGGTAAGTTTAGGGGTCCTTGATGGGACAAAATTTACGACTTAGTGATCTGAGTTTACCCTACAGGCAGGGATATATATGGATGATACAGTTTTGTACTGGAAGATATAAATAAGTCAAGTATAAACCTAAATGAGTACCACAGATCCTTTCGTTTTCCAAAGAGCTCTGCGAGTAACACTTCCTGGCACAGTGAGTGACCATGTCATCCCGGAGGGATTCAGCTAGGAACAGCATTTCCTTTACAGCAGCTTCATCATCTCTGCTCTTTACTTATTTATCAGCACTAATGGGCTGTTGCCTGAAAATGCATTCTTATGCATTATATACAAGGCCAAAAAAACCTTCTCTGTTTGTTGGCTTGGATTCAGTCAATTGTGCAATGTAAAATCCAGCCAGCTACAGGTCATTTGTATGAAACAGACGGCTCATATCATGACATTGAGTTTATGATTACCTAACTGCTGGAGAAGCAGGAGAGAGCTGTGGGTCCTACGGCTGGTTCACTGAGCAGGATATACAGGAAATACCAGCTCCACCTTGAAACAACAAAGGCACGACTCTTGAAGATGAGA
>JAQFJA010000009.1:9730212-9743411 GCA_029874485.1 Naso brachycentron | reverse complement strand
ATAAGTATTTAGGTCTTCCTCCAAAAATAAAGGATAGATAAATAGTGGTAACCTCATCTCCCTATCATTTTTTAACATTTTTTGAAAGTTTGGAATATTATATAGCAGTAGTATAGTCTAGTTATATTTGCACACATCTAATTTAACTTGTTGTTAAGGTGGATACAATGTGCAAACCAAGCCTCCAGCCATGGTTACAGGTTCAGACAATTCAAAATGAATCAGGAAACTAACACAGGACTGTACATCAGTGAAACAGCTTTTTCAAGTCATTCATGTGAGATTATTCACGATTATCTCGATTCACGATTATCCCGACAATGAAATTTGGCCAAGATAAAATTATTGTAAATGTTTGTTTTATCATGATACATGATAATATCGATTATTGTCCCTTCCCCAAGTCATTGGTGCTAAAGTCCAAGTCAAGTTGCCAGTCTTTTTTTGGTTTTGTCATATCAAGTCTCGAGTCTTTAAATGTGTGAATCTGACTGTAGTCCAGGTCATGTGACTTGAGTCTCTCCCTTTGGAAAGATATGATAATTTTATTTATCTATTTTTTTTAAATGTCTACAGTTGTAATTGACTTTCTGCTATGAAGTGAGGTGAGAATCTGCCCCTGGAATCAAACAGGTCATTTTATATCTCCGCTGGTGTTACAGTGAATGTTTTGACGTCTGTGCTGCCGCAGTCTGTGACTCCATGGTTCCACCATGTTTATCAATACAAAACTAACTGAAGTGGTTTCTATTTTTAGTCATGTAACCAGGGAGTGAACCAGAGAATGACAGTGTGTGTCAGTGCACAACTGACAGGCATTAGACCAGGATGACAACGTGCTGTGGCATAGTGACTGAGGAGCCCTTCACCAAAGCACACTGTAGCAGTGATGCCAGCGTGATTCCCAGTGTTTTGTTTGCATCAGCTTGATTTCCTGATTGTTTGGGCTCCCACTGAACCACTGGACTTTCTGGACTGGACTTGTATATTTGATGAAAGTGAGAAATTATGGAAATCATCATAAAGGCTCGGTCTTAACAACAAATATAGAAATATCTCATGTTTCATATGCTGGACAGGAGTACATATGTATTACTATTATTTCCAAAAAAGCATTCACATGGAAAAAAAAATATAGTGAGTGTTATCCTACACTGCAAGATTAGACTTCAGAGAGGTTTAAATCCTGTCGCGCTGGGATCTTTTTTTGGATTTTTTTATGGTGTCTGTGTCGTTGCACAAAAATATCCTCAAGTCTCCATAAGGCAATCAAGCCCTTCTTTTCTGTACGACTGCACATCTAAACCCATTCTTCAGGTCTCCATGGAAAACACTGTTATGCGGGCTTTCATTCAGAGTGCCCTTGGTTTGTGAAAAGGATGGTTTGATGGAGAAAAAGCCACATTCATTCAAGATGTTCTGACTCCTGAAATGAACCGACAAAGAAGTTCAGATCTTAAGTAAGATGTGACCTTCATGTCCTCCATTTCACTGTGTTCACTCACTCTCAACCACATTTATTTACGCAATCGAAAGCAGTGGCGTTCCTCATTGTAAAGGAAATTAATTGCGCCATCATGTTCCCAGCTGTCCTATAAAAGCCGTCATGCACTTGCTGAAGCTGTCTGTCCTGCAGAAGACTCATCATCAGCCTCCATGAATCCTACAGCAGAGAGTGAGCTGTTTCTCCAGCCTTCCTCAGCTGACAGCACATCGTGATCGTGATCGCTGCACAAAACAATGGGGGATGCATGAAGGTACTCCTCATATCTGCTTTATGAACAACTAAATCCCAAATGCACAGTTGTGTCAGGCTATGCAGCCACGTAGGACAACCCTGTGTGGTGGTTATACATAAAAATAGATAAAAGAAACAGACCACAGTCATAGTGAAACATAGAAAATGACTGTTACCATGACAGCACTGCAATAGAGGGGAAAGAACATTTAATTAGTGCTCACACCTCCAGGGTCCATTATGGATTTGGGCAATTAAGTGGGCACTCAATCAGCTGATTCATGTATTTGCAAACATCTATTCCTCGGATGGAAAAAAACAGACATTTAATTGTGTTTGAACACATCAGATTTTTTAGAGCGAAATATCCAAAGACATAAATATTGTCTGATTGGGATCAGATTTGAAAATATTCGTAAAACTACAAAAATACCAAGTGAAAACTTCTCTCTCAGAAATTTTCCATTTCTTGGAAGGAAAATTACAAGAGTTTAAAAGATCTTGTGTGCTTTTTTAGTTTTGGGTTTGCTTTACACTTCTATAAAAGGAGTGTGTGTTCTTTGGATGAGACAGTGACGCAGACACTGCGCTCAGCGTGGGGGGATATAAGAGATGCCACCGGCGCTGTTTCGGCGCACACATGGGAAGTCGACTGGGTTGGTAAGATTCTGATCGCCTCTCGGTGTCCGGAGACGCTTGACTGAACATGGAGATGAACGCAACTGAGAAGTTTTACCTTCCCGTTGATGGCATCTTAGACGTGTTCACCTCTCTCACCGGGCAATCACGCATTACGCACCCAGGGCTCCAGAGCGCAGCCCTCACCTCTGTTCCCCAGCACCCCAAAGTCTCAAGCATATCGAAGACAGGCATGGGCATCATAAAAACGGTCAAAGGCAGCTGGAGACAGCAGGAGAAGAGAGTGACTGCCAGCAGATCCTCCAGTTCTGGCAATCGGCAGGTGTCGACCGATCTACAACCAAAACGGTCCGTGGATCTGCTGGAGCTGGGTCTGACCAAGCCCAGGAACTGTCACAGAATAGTTGTGCTTGGCGCACCCAGAGTGGGTAAAACCAACATCCTCCATCGGTTCTTGGGTAAAGACTTTGAAGAGCACTATGAACCCACAACCGAGGACTTTCACAGAAAACTGTTCCACATAGGAGGGGAGGCGTACCAGATTGATCTCCTGGACGCAGCAAGTGAGAGGAACTTCCCCGCAAAACGGAGGTTATCCATCCTGACAGGTGAGCCCTTTGATGATTATCATTCACAGTATGTTTAGAAAGATTTAATACATGTTTGTGTTTTAAAAATATTGGGAATTTAAAATGAACTTGTGACTTCTCTGGCAAGAAAAAAAAAATATGAGTAGTGATTTTGTCCTCAAAGCGGGTTTTTTACATTATAGCTCTCAACAATAAAAGTGTTGCTCTCTTTTTCCAGGCGACATCTTCCTGCTTGTGTTCAGTTTGGATGACAGAGAGTCTTTCGACGAAGTCTGTGCGCTGCTCGACGAGATCAAAGCCTCCAAGGCAAAGTTACTGAAATTAAAACATACCGCGAGAGTTCCTGCGGTGATCTGCGGGAACAAAGCGGACCTGGACGCGCCGAGAGCCGTGACTCGCGCAGAGGTGACGGACATTCTCGGCGAGGACGTCGCATTCTTCGAAACCTCGGCTAAAGACGGTACCGGCCTGGAAGGCGCGTTCAGGTCCATCGCCGCTCTTGGCGGACTGCCCGCCGAGACCTCTCCGTCGCGGCACCAGCTCATACCCATCCTCACCTACCAGTCGTTGTGCATCGGCCAGCGGGGCAGGAACTGGAGCCGGGCGCGTGAGATCGGCGCGCCCTGTGCCGCCATGGACCCGCTGGCGCGCCGTCCGAGCTTCACCAGCGACCTGCGGCTGGTGCTGAGATCCAGCACCAAACACAACAAACCCGAGAGGTGTCACATTCAATGAATCGTGAGCCTTCTCGATAAACCAATTGTAGTAGTATGCTGCAATGTCTCATTATGTAAGGAGTTATACTCTGTAGCACCTGGCTGGACCAGTGCTTTAATATCACGTTTTTTTGTATATGTAACTGTATTATATTATGCTACAATAAAAATGAATATTTGTAATAGTCATGTGTGTTTCCCTTTATCTTCTATCAATCAATCTATCAGTTAGCGCAACTAAAGTCAAGGAAATGGACACAGACATTGTTCGACATAATGAGGGTTATCAATGAATTATTCAAGTGATGATGCAGAACATCATGATAAGTGTTTGAGAGATGACTCAGACACCGACCTTAAACGACTTCTAATTATCCGTCAGACACTAGAGATCGTTCATTTGCAAGCCACTCATGACGTAGTGATTGCATCAGAGACAGCGCCTGCTGAATCAGCACCAATCTGCAGTCAGTGTGTCACTGTGGTAATTAGAGGACACTAAAAGAGGACGAGCATCGTTCGTCTAAGAGGGGGAGGTGGGCGAGAGGAGAGGGGCATATTGAACTCTGAAATCAGCACCATGGAGAGAGCCCACATGATTCTCAGCTCCCACCGCGCCTCTGCTGCTGAGCAGATCATCCATTTATAGCCACACGCTAGTGAAAACACGTGTGTGACGGCGAATTCAGCCCACTCTGCAGGTCACCAGAGATATTTCCAGAGTGTCCTTGATTTGTGTAAAGGATGAAAAGTTATTCAGCATGTTTGAGTCCTAAAATGAACTGACAAAAGCAGCAATTCCAAATGTCCAAATGTTCATGTCCTTCACTGTGTTCCCTGACTACTCATCCACTCACAAATACCACGTTTGTCAAAGCGAATGAATGTGATCATGTTCTGAACCATACAGAAGATGATTTATGCCTTTGTAGTGATGTTCCAGCTTGAAATCATTCGCACAAGGACAAATGAAGTCAGACTGCAGTTGCTAAAGCTGTCTGTGCTGCATAAGACTCAGCTTCCTGAGCTGTTTCTCCGGTTTTTACACTGACAACACGACACGATTGTTGTAGGTACTGTAATAACTATATAACTTATAACTAAATCCCAGAAGCTCAGTTATGTCAGACCGTGCAGGCGTGCAGGAAAACACTGCGTGGTGGTTATGTAAACTTAGAAACAGAAGAGAAGAAACAGGCCACAGACTGAAGACTGTGAAAACAAAACTAAATGACTATTGTATCATCTGAAAAGAGAATGAACACAGCTAATTAGTGTGCACACTTCACAACTCCAGTCGCCATGACTACAAGGGTTTGGGTAGGAAACACCTGCTAGTAAAACCAGTGGAAGATGGCTCATTCAAATTTGCGTTCAGAATTTATTCAGCTCAATTCAAAATAATTTATTTGTCCACTTATGGATAATTATGCAAACACAAGAAAAAACAGACACTTCATTACACACAAAAAATGCTGTCCTTGCTGGAACATGACAGCACAAACATCGTGGGCGTTTATCACTCAATTCTTGTCTTGCAGGATCTATCATTTTGATCGGTGAAGTGGCCTTGAGTGCACTGCTGCTGAATGGGTCAACATCTCTTTGAATAACACTGAAAGAATCCACATCAAACTACCATTTGTTGACAAACCACTACCAAAGATTTTCCTTCAATTTATGTGTAAGGATTTTAAAAGTACACAGTGATGGTCCACAGCTGAACCTTTTTATAAGTACGTACAGAGCTGAGAGAGAGTGAAAGGATCATGCATATACAGCGCTCACATGTGGTCATATTAATCAAGACAGAGATTATAATGAAGGCTCTGCCTGCAAGGCTTCTCTGGCTAAAAGAACTTCTGTTTGTGCTGAACACAGCAGCTGCTGTATTGCGGGGTTACATTCATGTGTTCAACGGGTTTATTTACAAGAGCAGTAAAACTCACATGTATTGTCAATACAGACATATTGAAACAGCAGTCACATTAACTCAAACTGTTTCCTTTGCACTGAAAGACAAATAATTATAAATTACAGTTAAACAACTTAATGTAAAACATTTTCGTTGATAACTGCATGAAAGCACCTGGAGGTTTTTTAAAATATATCGGCATTTAATATTCAGAGTCACATCTAACCCAAAGTGATGAGACTTCTTACAGTTTTATACAGGGTCAGTATTATAGGAAAGTCAGTGAGGCCTTTTTTTATTTCTTTATAATCGTGGCAAGGCAAGAAGGTGCCGTCAGTGGTCAGTTTGTTGTGCAGCAGCTTTTTTACATCCTGTCAGTTTAGCCCCCGAACAAGCTTCTTCTGGCGCTACTAACATCCCTGTCATCGTGAATCAGAGATCTTCATTGCTTGTCCATCAGCGTGGTCGTCCTTTTGTAGCCGCTGACTGACTTGTCTTTCCAGTTCAACCAGTAGAGCTGGCAGCATGCTGTCCAGTAAAGCCAGTCCATCCCAGGAGCAGCGCAGACCTCTAATAAGCCGGGAAGGAAGACAATACAAAGATTCAGACACAAGTATGGAGCAGCCTGCCATCATTCATTTACAATTATTGCAATAACCGATTAATCGTAAAATCTCTGAACTGTCACATATGTCTTTAATTTGTTCCCCTCAGTTCATGTTTTTAAATGATGATTCATCTCTGGACTTGTAATTATCGCATCGACAATTGTTCTTCGTTGCCCTTTAGCACCAAAAGGTGCTTGTGACTGCGTG
Organism: Naso brachycentron; assembly: GCA_029874485.1. Classification (NCBI taxonomy): domain Eukaryota; kingdom Metazoa; phylum Chordata; class Actinopteri; order Acanthuriformes; family Acanthuridae; genus Naso; species Naso brachycentron. Next base: position 9,736,998 of record JAQFJA010000009.1, on the reverse strand, counting down.
GCTGCCACCCGATTCTCGCTCCGTCCACCAGGTAATACTGAAGCAGTAGGTTTTATTTGCTTATTTTGTTTACTTATATCAGCATGGACTAATTATTTGTACTTTATTATTACTTTGAATAACTTTGTTATTCTGATGTATTTATGGTTCTGGTCCATCTAATATTGTTGTGATTTGTTTTTCTTGTCATTATTATTGTCAGTGATGTACAATGTTTTGCCACTCGATGTTATAACAGAAATGATAAACACAAACTTGGGTCACAAATACAAAATAATCCATTTAGGTTTCTTTGTCCTATATTATGATCCATTGAATATTTGAGGGTGTTAGAGGGAGTAAAACCAGCTTTCTGAATTCGTCACATTGAGCTGTGGGAAATTCTAACCAGAATTTAATTTTAATTATATCTACATGCACATCTTCATCAACCACTGTCTTTCACCCCCTCATCAACTCATCCCTGCACAGCAGAAACACACACACACACACACACACACACACACACACAAATATTAATAATAATAAAAAACAACAAAACAAACAGGCACAACAAACAAAACTTAAGTAACCTGCAAAATAAAATATGAGACCACAACACTGTCAATAGCAGACACAAATACACCACACATCACCCATTTTCTGAAAATGTTTAAGCAAAGTGATCAATTTAAAAAAAATACGGAAAATAATCATTGCAGCCCCACAAAAAGGAGAATTTCTTTCCATGCAGTAAAAATGTCACCTGTCATCAAGAATGAGTCGTCCACTCTGCAGCAACTCTTGGACGTCTGCCGATGTACCAAAGATTTCACGGAGGCTCAGCTGAGGGCTAAACATCTCCCAGTGCTGCAGAAAAGGCCCAAAAACAACATGATCACATTTTCAACACGTAACCAATCGTTGCCTCAGCAGAGCTGAAAAGAATATTTTCCATTAGTGTGCTTTTGTATCAGCATAAAGGGTTCACCTTGTGATTAATGCCCTGGGTCATCCTCATTCCCATCACCAGCACCTCCTCCAGTCTGCCAAAAAAACTTCCTTTATTACTGAACTTTGAGTGATAACGACAAGGACAGGACAGAGTGAGTAAATGGACGAGTCTGATAATTGCGTCTCACCAGGACAGAATGTTTGAAAGAACAACGACTGCCAACACTATGTTTCTCACACTGTGTCAGATTACACTGTGTGGACTGGCTGATACACAATTGCTACATTTCACATGAAATGAGAATTTGTGGAAATTGCAGCTGCCCTCGTGTGTAATAACTATATATAGACTCGTTACCAGACAGCACTACTGCCTGTAAGTGAAACAACTCACAGTTCAAGACGGCTGAGTGGAATCCGCCTCCGTGTCCCGTGTCCCCTCTGCTGAACTTCTCGGATCCAGACGTCAGGCTCCAGAGTCTGGGTCCGCGCCTCCCGAGCAACACCTCCCTCCCCCAGAGGAACAAATCGCCCGTGTGCTCCTGACACAGACAAACACGTTCAATCTACTTGCGAAAATTAGTTCTATATTTAATCTATTGCTGTTTTTAATCTAGATAATAGATCACCTGGGCCGACACCGATGTACTGTCTTCCCTTCCAGTAGCTCATATTGTGATGACTCACCATATTCTGCACAAAACAAAGTGGAGCGTTTTTGTGTTGTCGTGACTGTTTTGCTTAGAAGTGTTCATGAGGCCATATGGCGTCAAACGGAGCAGACAGCAGTCATGTTAATGGAGTGTTTGTGAAGGTATTTCATACAACACAAAAAAGCAAAACTGAGTAACAGTCAGTGCCTCTCAACAGTATAAATAGCTGCACACATCTGGTTTTAGAGGCAAATCTCACCTTGAAAATGTTGCTGTGTACGACCTAAAGAACACTGTTAAAGATGACTACAAACGTATTCTAAAAGTATTTGAGAATTAAAAAAGAAATAATTTAAACAAGATGAAGGGCTAGTTTGGCTACTGTCACGAAGGGTAAACATAAGTCAGTAACAATGCTAGCAACCTTAAGAGGCGGTACTGTACTTGCACAGTAGCAGTGTTTTGAGCTAAATGCTAACATTAGCACTGCTGTACAGTAACGAAGTAGAAATACTTTGTTACTGTACTTAAATGTTTTTTTTGATATCTGTACTTTACTATTTCTATTTCTGTATACTTTCTCTTTTACTTTACTACATTTTCCAAAGAAAACAGATACTTTTACTCCATTACATTTCCCATAAACATCTTAGTTACTGGTGGGGCTGGGCAACACATCGATTTTAAATCGAAATAAGAATTAATTTGTTTGGAAGATGTTAAAAAATGAAAATCATGAAAATCGATTTTCCTTTTAACTAGGGTAAATACGGTAGCCTATGGCTCTCTCTCAGCTCTAGGTCTAATTTTTTATAAGTGAAGTTTGGTGTAAGTTGGGCTGGCACTTCATTAATCCCAAACTGAAGGATTCATCTTTGTCTGATCAAACCTTTATTTTAAAAAAAAGGTTTAGTTTGGTAAAAGCTAGGTTTGCACTTTATTTCCCAGTAGGGAAATTCATGTTTATAACATATTTGAACTAATTCCTTTGTCTTTTGTAATTAAAAAAAACAGCTTAAAATTGAAAATCAAATATGGTGTGAAAAAAATTGGGCATTTTATTTTTAGGCTGTATCGTCCATCCCTAGTTACTGGTTACTGAATAAAACCAGACGAAGTTTGGTAGGCTACTTGCCAATGATTTTTTTGTTGTTGTTTTGTTCCGAGTAGCCAATCATGTTGGACTGCAGACGGCAAGAAGTTAAGATCACTGGTTAATTATGTTGGGCGTGAGTGCAAACAGGTGCTCTTAAGCTTCGGTGCGAGTAATGACTTGGTTTTGGGGCGCTGCTGTCGTCATGTTTTATGCGTGATTTTAAATCATTTTGTTGTTATGATGTAACAGCAGTCACCCAGTTGCAGATTCATGTTGAGCTAAACCTTTGCCTGTGGTGTTCAAATCAGGTCCGTAGGAGTCTAGAAAGTTTGGAAAGCTTTCTGAAAGCTTTTTTTTAATGACTTTATTGCACTTTGTTTTATGACAGAGAAATTCTGTCCTTATGTAGACCAGAGGCTACATACTTTTGATACCTAAGTACAGTAACTACCAGCTACTTTAACACTTATAGTCAAATAATATTCTCATAGGTGACGTTCACTTCTACCAAGGTCATTTTCCAGTAAGGTGTCTTTACTTTTACTTAAGTATGGCTTTTGTGTACTTTATACAAGCCTGAACATTAGCATGCTAACAGAGTGATGTTTAGCAGTTTCACCACCTTAGTCAGTTCACCACTTTGGTCCAAACTAAATAACTAAACAAGCATTAGGTGGGTTGCCACTGAATGTACCAACATTCATGATCTCCAGAGGATGAAGGTTTCTGACTTTGTCTGATGTCTACCTCCTCTAGCGCCGCATGAGGTTGACATTTTCAGACATCTCCACAACTATTGAATGGATGGCCATGAAATAAGGTCATCCCTTCATTTTCAGCACCATCAACAGGTCAAAATTTTAATGTATCTAATATTTTGCTTTTCCCACATGACAAATATACTTTGTGCTTATAGCAAATAAGCAAAACTGGTGGGACGCGGTAAACAATAAATCTCTTAAAAGTGAGTTTCAGCTTCTTCTCTCTGGCTGTCAGTTTGTTGCTCCTGAGGGGAGAACGAAATGCTCCAGAAAGACTTTTGTACCTGCAGCTATAACACTGCTTAACAAAGCTATCATGGGATGATGCACTTTAATCATGTGAGGACATTTTAAACTTTTGAGAGGGTGTCTGTGTAAGTACTTTGTCTTGACCTGATTAATCAATGTTGTTTGTTTTTTGTTAATTGAACTTGAATTTGTATGTATTTTTATTTTGGAATGGTGAATCTCCCATCTGCACAATAAAATTACTGTTTTAGGGACTAAATAGAAAAACCTTGACCGTTGAACTTGTCAAAGGCCAGCACGCTAGCATTGTCACTAGCAAGTTAGCATTCATTTAAAAGCACAGCTTTCCAAATTGCAAGATTTTGCACTAAAAACTATTTCAGTCTTATGAACAAGAAGGTCAAAGTTCAAGGTGGTTCAAGGTTCAAATATTATAAAAAAGAAGCATGACCCAACTGTATGCATACTGCATGTTACAGTACATACTTTCTAAGAGCAGCTGTAGTAAATACTTAAAATAAAAACAGGAGTCTGCAGTTTGGCACTCAGCATCTTACAATTTGTTGTTGTTTTCCTTATAGTGCGTCATGTTTTAATGCATTTTGTTCCTTATGAAAAGCACTTTGCTTTCAGTGTTCCACAGTTTCTCAATTATAAAACTTAATTTTTCTATAATCAATGTCTCCTGATGTAAGGAGGACAGTCAGTGAACTGTCTTTGTTGAGGACTTACGTGTTTCGCAAAGTTGGACACCTCATACTGCATAAAGCCGTGCCGGTGGAGGGTTCTCCTGGCACACTGGTACATCTCTGCTGTCACATCTTCAGCGGGCACGGTCACTTCTCCTCTTCGCACCTGTTTGAACAGCTGGGTGCCTCTCTCCAGGGTCAGCTGGTACAGAGACACGTGGTCATCGCACACCTTCAACAGCTCAGATAACTCGTTCTTCCAAGATTCGACACTCTGATTAGGCCGTCCAAACATGACATCCACAGACACCCTCCCAGGGCACAGCCTCCTGGCCTCTTCAATAGTTTGCAAAGCCTGATGGGGACTGTGGTCTCTTCCCAGAATTTTTAAATCCTCATCCTGCAAAGACTGAAGGATTGAACATATGACATGGAGACTGCGCAGCTATACAATCCACAGTTAAATCTTTTAGAATTCATACTCACCTGAACACCAATGGAGAGGCGGTTCACTCCAGCCTGGCAATAGTCCTTTAACTTTGACCTTCCAGCTGGAGTAGGATTGACCTCAAGTGTGACCTCGGCCTTATCCGCGAGATTTGCCTGCCTGGAAACAGTTTCCAGGACTGCAGCGATGGTTGACGGGTGAGCAAGGCTCGGAGTCCCACCACCGAAAAATACTGAAGTAATGCTGCACGGAGAGGTCAAAGTTAAGGCTGGATGGCAGGTGCATTGGATGCTGGGTGATTTTACATGAAAGGTCTAACAAATCACCATACCAGGATACCTGACTGAGCTGCAGCAGTGTCTCAGTCTCCCTCTGAAGACACTCAGTCATGACGTGATCATTGTTCTCTCTGGATATGTACTTGTTAAAGTTGCAGTAGGAGCACCGCCTGAGACAGTAGGGCCACTGTAGAAGAGAGGAAGAAGGTCACTTTGGTGGAATTTGGCCAAACTTTTAAGACATGATTAATTCAGCGCACGGACACGCTTTCTCAGATGTGTGCGTATCTCTGCATAGAAATATTTCATCAGTTAAACTGATCACAGCCGGCTCACGTGCACGTAGAGGGACGCGTGTCTGGTGGGATCAGGCGAGTCCGTCCATTTAAATGCATCTTCGATTATTTCTCCGCTGGAAATATCAGAGATGCAGCGCAGAGCGCGTCGGCCCTGCAGCAGTGCGCGTCCGATCATTCTGGTGACAGTGTCTGTCTACCTGACAGCAGATTTAACTCCTGAACCGAGGTCGTCCTCGTCCATTACTTGACCACATGCTCCCACTTATGCAGCTGCACGCGTCTCTCTCCAACATAAACATAAAAACATGTCGCTTTAACTCAAACTAAGCGGCGGAAAGTCATTTTGTCTGTCAGAGTATTTTTCACGCATGCATACGTTTGGGTCCGGGTCGTTTAAGGTCTCTTCCTGGTTGCTGTGACGTCTTTGTAAACAGGAAATAAGCCGACCAAAATGTGACGATATCCGTGGTGTATGTAAAGGTGAATACTTGTGGCCATGTGGGGGCGCTGTTTCACTGGTGTAAGTATTACCTCTGAACAAAAGCAAACTACTGCAAACGGCTGGTTCTACTCAGCTTGTTTTACACAGGCAGAGTCAGATATTTTGGCATTATTTAGTGTAACTGTGCAGTGTGAATCACTTGGGTGAATGAACCACTTTATGCCGTTTCAGGCCTAATTTCACCAATATTATTTCCCTCTGTTAAGCATAAAAACTTCTGATTTAAATACCACAGACCCATGGCTCATGCCTTGAATTGAGGTGGACAATTGTACCACTAAATGTATAAATACAACAAATTTATAAATGTATTAATCCCCATGAAAATTATGAATAGTGAACTTTTTAAAAACAAACAAACAAACAACAACAACAAAACACTAAACCATATTTACATTTCTGGTCCCCACACTTCCCAGTTTCAGGTTGATGTGTAAAAGTTTATCCCTCTTGGGGTCTTTCCAGGCATTTAGCAAGCAACGCAGTCAGGCTTTCTTTTGTGTGCCTATCCAAAATCTCTCCAAAATGCCTATAATGTGATTTTTATTCAGGACTTTAAACGAGATTGTGTTGGCTTTTTTCTCTTTGTGAATAATTAATAGTGAATGTCCAGACTGCGACTCGACCTCTCCACTGTGCTCAGGCACATTTAGGTGTTTTTGCAGTTCCCATGAATGCTGTAAGAACTGAAAGTATGACCTAATTATCCACAAAACTTGAGTATATTTACATTTTGAAAATCAAACTTTCATTGTGAGATCACTCAATTTGCTTCCATCTGCAATAAATTAAACATTTTTCACTTTATTTGAAACCTACAGAAAGTACAGTTGCCTTTTAGAAAACTATGAATGTAAGAAATCCTCACAGTTTGTGCT
>JAQFJA010000009.1:9653883-9664896 GCA_029874485.1 Naso brachycentron | reverse complement strand
TTGAGTCAGAGACTAACGTGATTGATTGATGTTTCCATCCTTGCAGAGGAAAGTTGTTGAAATTTGCTCCTTAGTTTTCTAGCTGGGTAAAAAAAAAAAAAAAAACTTTGAACATTTTAACTGAGAGATGTCAGTAATGGACCTTTATTCCTTTGGCTATTTAAAACCACACTGCTGAACTGAGTGCTCTGAAAGCTCTTATTTTAATCTTTCCCTGAGAGAAGCTTTTGGTTATCAGACTCCCATCCAGGGCCAGTGAATTTACCCAGAGCCACGTCAGTCACTCTGCCTCGGTGCTTCCGTTCCAACCACCACACTGCCTGAGATATTGGATTTATTCAACTTATTCTGTGTTTGATGGCGATAATCTGATTGCACATTTAGTTGATTTAATTTAGCATGCTTGAGACCAGACCATGTAGGGCTGTTGACAGACTATTAGGGCCTGGTGAGGGGAATCTCTCAGATGAGTCTGTGTGTGTGTGTGTGTGTGTGTGTGTGTGTGTGTGTGTGTGTAAGCTGAGAGGGTCTTCTTCATATTACAGGATGTAGCAGCTTTAGCAGATTGGTTCGCTTTGACCCAGTGTGTGTACCCAGGGGATTTTGCTCTGCTAGAGATAACACGACCTCTCAAACACAGCTAATGAGCTCTAACAACCCAACTGATGACGCTCATGCATTAACCAAACCATTGAATCTCCATCTGCTCGTCTCTTGTCTCTCATCCTCTCCTTAATTTCTGTAAAACAAATTAAATTAAAAGCTACACTTCTTGGCAACTCATGTGCATCTATTTTAAAGACCAGATCAAAATATTGCATGTATGTGACAAAGTTTTGCAGTGAAAGAAAGAGTTTTTAAATTGTTTATGGAAGCTAGGAAGAATAGCTTTACATCTGCAAGCTTGATTGCAATCTATGAAACTATGTTGGCAAGTTCATACTGTCAGAATCACAGTCAAATTAAAGAAGGCAATTAGTTTTAATTTTGATCATTGAATATTCCTACAAAACCCCTCCTTTTGCAGATTAGTCTGCAAACTGTACATGCTTGCTATATTGAATTGTCGTTTCATTAGCATGAGAACCTGCATATACTGACTTAAAATACTAAATGACTAAATTAATATAACCAGTTTTCTTGATAGGGAAACTGTTCACACCGCTCATACCTAAGGGCATGGTTAGCATGAAGAATTCATTTTAGCTTGCACAAGTTTTACGAGCTAGATCCTCATTAATGTGCACTTAGATCTCATCTCTGGGAACACCAACATGCTAAAATTGTTTTCAAACATCTTTGGATCTTTGGTATTAAAGTGAACCGATCATTGCCTCGTTTTGTTTGCCTTGCTGCTCCTGAGACTAGCAGTGCCTGCGCTCGCTCACTCAGTGTGGGTGGAGTGGTGTGATGAATGGGAGCTGCCTGTTGAGGGGATTTATACGACAGTATAAGAGGCTGGTAACTGATGGTGCCATAGACTTTATACTGATCAATAGTTGAACTGAGGTAGAAAAGAGCAGTTTAGATAAGAGCCCAACACATTTATTAGTTTGCCATGATTGTTTCAGAATCTCAAAAAATAAAGTAATATTCTCTTAATTTGTTTGGCATTCTTCACTTCACACTCTCTCGGGCGACCAGAGATATGAGAAGATAGAGACAGATTGAACAAATAAGGTAACGATGTAGAGACAGAGCAGCAGGAAAAGAGACGCTGCAGTTGCAGTACACACTGTTTAATAGTGTTCTTTGTTTCCATGTTGTTGTTGGGATATCAGATGTTTTATTGTGTTTTCTTGCTTTGGCAAAGTCACACCTGCACAACCAAAACTTCCTCCAAACTGACACAATCCATTTTTTGATTAGCAGATGCACTTGCTAGCTATGAGACATCAAGAAAAAAAATAGGCCGTATTCTAGTTTGACTGAGCAGCTAATCGAGCCAATAGCTGCACGGCTAACTTTGCTAATTAGCTTACCACAGCTACAAGCTACTCCTCTGATATGCTGCCCCTTATCAATAATGCACCTTTGAACAAAAACACTGATGTAATCCCTTTGTTCTGTAATCATTTCTTATGGCCCAAAGCACATGTCACAGCTCACTTACAATGTTAACTTATTTATTAATTTGCAGGCACTACAGTCAGCTGTAGCAATAGGATATAAGCAGCTTGATGACTTGTTGAGATATGCAGATGTTAAATATTTATTTACATTCCGCCTGTGCCTCTCTAGCTGTACCACGCAAAGGATCATGGGAACTGATTATGACATGGGAGCAACAAAGCTACCCTGAAAGCCTGAGAGCTGAGGTTGGACAATTACAGTCCAATTGCACACAATCTGTTTGTCCTCATCGGTACACAAGCCAAGTTCACAGGCCTCAGGGAGACAACGTAAACTCTGCATCCATTGACCTTCACCCCCCATTATATATAGGCTACTCCCTGTGCATTATGGAGGACCGAACAGATGCTGTGTCCGCCACTTCCCATCCTCTTATATCCTCAAGGACACTGAAATGCTCCACGCTGAAAAACACTCATGATCTTTTCATAAAGGACGCTGAACCTACAAAACAACATCTTTTACATAATTAGCTGGACAAACAAGAGCAAGTCAGATATTTCTAATGCATATTTCTAAAAGATTTAATTATTTCTGTTTGTTTGTTTGTTTGTTTTGTTTTGTTCTCATGGTTGATGTTTCATCAGGAATCTGAACACTTAGATAACCACCACTGTCCCTGAATATCTCTCTTTTGGCTTTGGAGGGTGCAGAAAAATGTTTCCCCACAATTTTATCGCAGTTAAAACATCTTGTTCTCTTGGAATAATCAAAAACTGCTGGATATGCAGTCAAGAACACTCCTTTGCAAATTTTGCAAGAAAGAACAACACAGGAGTTTATATCTGTAAAAACAATTGAGATTCCATTTTTTTTGGCAAGTGTGAAACTTTAACAGCTTGCTGTCCCAGCAGAGTCAGAGTATAATCATATTAGTATCACAGGTTTAAAATGGGATCTATGTAATTAACATCACACATTTAAAGTAGGCGTAAATGTGATGAGTGCCAGTTGACGCTGGTGGAAATACTTCAGAGCCACAAAATCTGAGAGCAGCACATGATGCAGTTAACAAGACTCAAGATGGACACTTATTTGACACCATTTGACCCCAGAGAGAAAATTAATATCAGCTGTAGAAGAATCACTAATAAAGAGAAAATATGATCAGTTGGTCTTTTTGATTACAAAATCTCCTAGAACATTGATAGAAAGATGGATGAATGAAGAGTAATCACCGTAACACTTGTCATTGTTAATCAGGCTTCTTCATATTTGGGCCCAAATAACACGTACAGTACATTAGTGTCCTTAACTGGCTGGGTTGGCTGCTACATTAATAGCACAAGAATAATTTATTGATATGGCAAGTCAAGGCTTAAAAATGTTGTGATTAAAATTGTTTTAATACAAAAAAATTAGGGGGAAAGTTTGATTTTTAGGCTGGCTTTACATGGTGAAACTTTCACACAGGTTTCAATCTGCATGCAACCTGCTTCCATGCAATTTGACAGTGACACGACGCAATTCAAAATAACCAAAGTCTAATGCAACACACAGCAGTTAATCGTTTATTTCGCTGAGATTAACAAGCTATTATTTTCTCAATAGTTTGTTCTGTGTATGAAGTGGGAAGTGTCATTGTAACTGACGTTAGTTTACGTCTTTTGTGTCCCCAAAGAATCTCTGCTCTGTGTAAATTAGCAGTGAATTTTAATAACCCTAACATTTTAATCTATGGATCGTGATGAAACCAGCAGATTTCCGACCATTAGCTAACAAAACAGACAAACATTAGAAAAATGGTCAAACAACTATTATGTTACATTTACTAGGCTAACAGCCGTCACTGGGGCTAACTGCCTGGCTGATGTTTGTTTGTTGACTTGGCCCAGCTGTTTGACAAAATGATGAACATTTTGTGTTACGTTACCTTGCACCAAGTTGACAAGGATTATCTCTTTTAACAGAGTCCAAAAGACCATTCTCAGTTTTGTTTATGTATTTATTTATTTCAGTTTGGTAGTAATTAGTTTCAATCTATCAGCTAAAAATAATGCAGCATCAACACCAGTGTGACATCATCACATGACACAATACAAACGTTTTGACTGGCTGTTGCATTAACTAGTTTCCCGGAGTTGAGCCCTTTTCAATTATTGCAGCTGAATTTCAGGCAAGTTTCAAGCAGCTCAGTTGGAACTTAGTTTCACCTATAATAAGTTCCAGGCAACAAAAGTTATGTGAAAATTTTACAGCATAAAGGCAGCTTTATTTTCATTATTCTTACTTAAATTTCTAATAATATGTCATGGTAGAGAGGTTTTGTGTGCTGTTTCAGAGTTCATGCCCTGCTTAAAATAACCACCTTGAGGCCTGGGTTGTGCTCAAAAAGGACTGGCTCATACAATGCTCCCAATTGTTACAGTGCACGTTTTCTGGCACTCTCTTCTGGAGGGTTTCCATAGTTTGTGATTGAAAAGTGACAGAAACAGATGCGTGATAAATACAGAACATGTTAAAATCCTGGCCTCTATCTCATCTCCACATGCCTGTCCAATCATTGCGTAAAGTGGATGTCAGTGTCAGATTGATGGTTTATAAAAAGTTTGCAGAAAAGCAGAAAAGGTCAGACACTGCCCCTCTAATACAGATATCAGAAAGGAATAGAGGGAAGAGGTCTCCAAAATTATTGATCATCTGACAAACAGGTCTGATGGGGCTTGCTGGTAAGTTGAAACTGAGCGGTTTTAATTAAGTGTGAACTGACATTTCCAGTGGCTCTTGGCCCCAAAAGGAACAGTGTGTTCTCTCGAACAGCATCTGACCCCAGGGTAGAATCAATACTCACCTCTCCTATTAGCCAACATGGCACACAGCCAACCAGAAGGACGGCCAACTAACCTCTGCAGCCTTTATCACCGCCAAGCCAAGAAAGTCCATGTGCACATGCCTTCTATTTTTTATTTCATTTTGTTCACTGATACAAAAGACACAGCAGGTTAAAATCCTCTTCCACATACATTGTAATTTATTCTTTCACCATTTGGACGAAATTTGATAAGCGAACACAATATATCATTAATTGTATACACATGAACTCAGTCAGTTTTTACTGATTGGCTCCTCACAGCAAATAAACTGTACATAACCAGAGCAAATAAAAAGGATCACACAGATTTGGGCGTCTTAAAGAATACATTCAAAAAGAACCACTTTGGTCCAGAAAGGGGCGGGACCCAAGCTGCTTGTTTTAAAAACACACACAGTCATGGTCACAGCTTAAAATACATGTATTAGTTTGAAATAAAATCAGCAATATACTTTGACCATACTTTATATACTCTACTGAACACTATTTTATTCATGTACAAACAATAGTCCTTTGTTACTGTCTGTATTGAAACATTTCTCCTGCTCTGCCAAACAAAAATAAAAACACAGACGATTCACCTCTAAGCAGCAGCAGTGCCAGTGTGTGCGTCACACTCCCAGCTCGATTCTCAGTATTTGATACCTACCTGCTCTATTACAATCCTCAGCAGGCACAGATGAAAACAAGCCTCGGTCTGCAATTTATGTAGCAACTCAACACTACCAGCACTCTACTGTATGTGTAAATGCACAGAGCTATTATCTGAATGGTAAGCATGTTGCTTATGTGCTCTAACTTAGCTTTGCACTGTGAAATGACACTTAGGAATCACACTGAGGGAAGCTTTCATCATAAAACAAAGAGCTGTGTCTTCAATACACCTTATACGGGAGTGATTTCTATGTGGTATTCAGGCTTGGACTGATATTAGATATTGTCGTATATCGTATATTTGCCATCATTTGCAATATTTTTCACAATATCAAACAGCTGTTATGGCATCTTCGAGCTTATATTTTGAATAGAAAATGCACATGGAGCTGCCGTGGCGGTTGAGGCAACTCGTGTTGCTATTTGATGAAGTGGACAGGTTATCACAGGTTAATTGACATGTTGTAGGCATGCATGCAGCGCTTTAATATACAGACATGGAGGACTAAGTTTCAAAGAATATCAGTTGCCCATTTTGCAATATTTTGGGCTTAAAGCAGGAGAAAATAGCCAGTGATATTAAGTTTGGGATATCGCCCAAGCCTAGTGATACTGTGTATACTAGTGTGGGACTGACTCATAATGGCCTCTGACCTCTGTGCTCTGTGTGAAGCCAGTTGTGCTGGTTTTTATCAGCCTGTCTCTATCCGGCTCTACCCAAAAATTCACCCTACTGCAACAAATCCACAAATCTGGAATACTGAAACTACACATACTCATACCCACCTGAAAAAAATACTTGTACATACATTCACACAGATATGTCATGATATGTATTGACAGCAATCAAATGAATCACTTGTATAAACACACACACACACACACACACACACACAGTATTTTTAAATTAACATTGTGCAAATATTCATACATACAAAGTCAAGTTGAGCTAGTTTTGGCAAAACTTTCAGCAACTCAAAGATTAATGAATGCTCCGCAGAAGACTTTCCCCTCTTTAAAAAATAAATGCAATGTACTCCGAAGCAAATGTACCGATGCCACTACCACACTCATCTAGCTTTTTTTTGTCACTAGAATGCTTACAGGAAAAGCTTTGTTCTACTTTTGGGTTGCACAGTTTTTTTGTTCCACAGCCGCTGCAGAAACAGGATGAGGCTCGTTAACAAACACTGTCTGTAGAGTAACTGGACGCATGCAATCATTAGCACAGTAATTCTGACATTGTGGCATTTGCACAGTGAAGATACTGACATGATGGCATGAATCCTCAGTGAAATGATTCACATAACTTAGAAGTTAAGCTCACTAAATCTGCACAACCGGCATGCATGTCAGCCTATATTTAACAAGTCAGAAACCCCCTTTTGTTCCGTGGTGACATGTTATTTCAAGTCACAGTGTCGGACTCTATGCATGTACGGTGTTACAGTTCATGTCTGTAATTTTCATTTTTAATGCTTGATTTGAGTGCATGGCTTCCCCTATGGGTGCTCATCAAGGCGTGTGAGTCTGATGACATCTGACGTGAAGGGGGTAAAGAAAGTATGTTTCATGGTTGTGAATTGCAACTATTCCCTTTGAAAGCACACCTGGCACATTTACATAGTTACAACTGTAGCCCTAAGCAGTATCCAAGGTATAGACTCTTATAAAAATGTTTATTTTTATTGTAAACCATTTAGCAATGATTATTAATAATTTATGCCATAGCATCTCGGCACCTCTTTTAGGGTTTATATGTAAGCCGGGAATGACCCAGTGAGAGCAGCTGCCAGTTTTCAAAAGTCCCTGGATGGGGACGCTTGAACAACACTGTGGTCTTCTTACTGTGTTCAGTCGACAAAAAGTTTTTTCTTTATGTACATATGTACATTTTCATCAAAGTTAGTAAGAGAAATAAACCAGTTACAGATACCAGCGCAAAGCCAGAAAGAAGAAAAAAGCATTTTCCTCTGCTCCTACCATCTTGTTTTGTGTCACTTGTTTGGAGTCCTCTGTGCACACAGTTCATAGTCCAACTTGTCTTTGAACTCCAGTACTACAAAACACACATTTGACACACATCACAAATGAAAGCAGAGGCTCAAACAAGGACCCTGTGTCTTTTTTCTAAAGTTGGTCCTTTGACTTGTTTGTTTCCATTGTTGCTATCTGAGGTTGCAGGGTTATTTTTTCTTGTTATCTTACATGGCTTATCTGCCTTGAGATGCTGTTGTTGCATTGTCCAGCTTGCATCAGTTTCTTGCAGTATCAGACATACATCTACAGGAATCCATTCACGAGGCTCACAGCACATTAGACGTTGCAGTGTGGATGTCTACCATATTTATTCTCAGGCTGTGGAGGCGGCTGAGTGCTGCTCAGTCTCCCTGTGACACTGATCTCTGGGCAAAGACAAATGACTCCATCAGCCCAGCTCTTCACAGCCACACAGGGCAGTATGTCAGAGCTATATGGGAGCTCAGGGCCCTCCAACTTTCTTTCTCAAGTTCTCCTTTCCAGTGCCTTTCACAGGTTGCTCTCCACATTCTCTGTCTGACCCTCGTAACACTGCAGCCTGTCTGTGAGGCCGAGGTCTTCCACTACCGTGCAGTTGCTGACAGCTCCCTCATGCAGTGGGGAGGCGCACTGGTCTCCCTCCTTACTGTGCACCATACCATTGTGGCATCCAGCCACAAGCATGTGCCTCTCCTCTGGGGTGCAGACCGGGGCGGAGGTTTTGGCGATGTCTGGAAGGTGAGGCAGCCGCGGGACGTGGTTCAGCAGGCTGCCTGTCTTTGTGTTGGGGGTATTGCTGTAGGTGTGGCGGTATTCCTCCTCGATGTTCCTCCCAAGCTTCCAGCGCTTCCACTTCTTCAGGATCTCAGACTGCACCTGAGGAAAGGATGGAGAAGGACAATATTAATTAGGTAAGAGAAGAGGACTAGGTAAGAGAATAAATGTGGCATTTGTCCTGCAAATGTGGAGACTCACCTCCTTGTTGACAAAGCAGTACAAGATGGCCACCAAGAGACCCTGAGGAAAAAAACAATACTGAATCAGTTCTCAATGAGAACTTGTAACAACTAGAATATTCGATCACAAGCTGCTCTCACTCTAGCTAAAAAACCCACTAGCACCTGCCAACATCCAGCTTTTGTCTTTGGTGTGAAAGGGTACAACTGGCATTCACTCCGGGTCCAAATCATCCATGATCAAAAAACCTGCATGCGTCCGCTAATTTTAGTGTAAAAAAGATGACACATTTTAAAAAAATTCCAAACTTGAAGCTGTGAAAACTCCACTCAGATGCCATGTGTTCTTTAGCATTTTTCTGGTTAAATGGTCCAGCTGTTCGTTGCTTTATGACTGAACCAATTAATGCAACCACATGCACATGAGAGTATCTTCAGTCTTATGTTGACAGTCTCATGGCTCCTCTTGTCACCTTTGACTTTGGGACTGTTATTGCTTCCTCCTCTCCCTGTGACTCTCCTCATCACGGTGATTTTTTTCCCTGCTGGGCAGCTATAATCCTGACACACGTCACTTGTGCTCTCATGGCAAAAAGGTCATCATCATTATGTCACAGTGTGACACAGCCAGTTAGCAGCACAGACAGCACATTATGTTAATGTAATTCCTCCTGACACATAAGTAAATAAAGCACCTCTCAACTGCCTGGGCTTTCGGTGGGTTTAGTGCAGCATGAATTTTGAGATTTGGATTTAATTAGGAGATAAAAGTAATTCTCAGCTGCAGCTTCAACTTTATCTGATTTAAGTTAAGACTGAGTAAATTTAGAGAAAAAGATCGTGCTTTAAACTTCATGGGGTTTTTGTTTATATGTTTTTACACTTTATCTCCTGTGCTTGCTCAGTGGTCAAATCTCTCCATTGAAAAAAAAAACAACATATTGTATAATTTAATCCCCCATTTTGTTTCAGTGCAAGAATGACAAGGTAATAACAAGATGCATCGTCAATATCTCAACCTCTCTGATTTCAGCTTTTAACTGTAACCTGAACTTCCCATCCTCGATTTACCCAACTGTGAAAATCAAATTGGTATGTTCTGGATGTTTTAGTTATACTCAAGTCTAACCTGGAAGGAGGAGAAGAAGAGGTCAATGAAGAGCTTCGTGACACGCAGACCGATGGTGGCCTTGGTGGACTCGTCTGTCACAAGGATAAAGACCACATGATGGATACCCAGCAGAGGGATCAGGGTCAGAGTTGACTTAGCCAACCTGAGGAGGAGGGGAGATGAAGAGAGACAAAGAGAGACAAGACTCAGAGCAGGCAGAGAAAATAATGTCACAAAAAGTGAAAAACTGCTTAAATGTTTGAACTCACCTGAATTTGTAATCCGTGTATCTCATTTGGTGCGCTCGAAGTTTGGACACAAGGATTTTTATGATATGGATGAAGATGAGAAAGTTGATCTGGGAAAGACAAAACAGATGTTGAAAGTCATTTTAGTCACACATTTGCTCTCACCTCCTAAAAATGAGGGAACAGGTGGAATTTTAGACTGTATTTTGTACCAAACAAGAGAAACATTGCTTCCTGGCAACATGAAAAAAAAAGTTAATGAACAGAAAAGGGGTTTTAATCTGAAACAACTCTGTGTTCACACCAATCATAGGATCGCACATTTCTCTTTTGTTCTTTTTGTTCTTTCTTCTATATTGACGGCTAATACAGGTTTTTTTTTTTTTGCTGCTTCTTACACAAATAAATGAATGACTGGTAAAGCACGGCTATTTTTTATTTTGTACCATGTTGTTGTTTTTTTTCATATTTGAGATGAAGTTTACTCAGTTCAATTAAATTAAGAGTATAGTCATCTGCAAAGGTTTTGAGACATTTCAGACTGAAAGCCGCTGCCTCAAAACAGCGCAGGCACTTCAAATTTTAATTTGAAAAACCAAACCGCAGTATTTTGTTCCAGAGAAAAAGTTTAATCTACGTAATTCATTTGAAAAGTATTTCTCATGAAACTTGCTGAACAGGAAACGAAGACATGGCAAATGACGAAAACTGTTAATAAGGCAGAAACTATCTCATAGGCTAAATACCATTAAAGGCAAGTCCAGAACATGTTTTTTATGATTTTCTTGAACCAACACTTTAACATTATTACACACACACCGCAGGGGCACATTGCTTGTAACGAACCCTTTCACAGCAGCTGGCATTTCGAGAAGCAGTGGGGTTCTTCGAATGAAAATCACCTTCATATGATGTGACCTTTAAAGCTGCTACCACTAATTTGCAGACAAAGACAGTGAGGCTGGACCTAATTTGAAGGTATAGATTATACATATTATTTATCATAATGAACTATAGAAGTGCAGTTTTTGCAAGTTTAGTTCGGTAAGACTGATGTAAACTACCTACCTACCTATCTAT
>JAQFJA010000009.1:9562913-9577138 GCA_029874485.1 Naso brachycentron | reverse complement strand
ACAGGAAACAGGGCAGAGAGAGGGGGAATGACATGCAGCAAAGGGCCACAGGTGGAATTGAACCCGGGTCCGCTGCGGCGAGGACGTAGCCTCTGTATATGGGGCGCTTGCTCTACCGACTGAGCCACCGGGCGCCCCGATGCTTGTTTTTCTTTGATAAAATCATGGCAGGGTGGATTTTATCTGCTTACCTCATATGTGTAGTTTGGACAAGAGACCAGCCAAAAAATCCATGTGAAGGGATTTTTCGTTGGGTAAGGAAATTTCTTAGCTTTTGAACCTGAGATGAAAAGTAAACAAAAAACAGTTTTCTATTGCTCTGCAATGTCAGCTACTTTTTCAAAAAAAAAAAAAATAGAGAGCCATTCATGTAAAAATGGCAAAGAACAAAATGTGCATTGTTAGAAAATGCTCACTTGGTAGTTTGAGGTTACGGAGAGCGACATGGATGGAAAAATTCCCTACTTGACAGAACTGTGGAAATAAATACATCCAGAGATTATCATCTACATAGCAATGGATTATTAGGTTTCAAATCTGTAAATGGTTTCACTAAGCAAGACAACAACTTAAAAAGATATTAAACTTACTAAGAAAATGTAAAGTCCCGTATTCACTTGCTGCTGACCGTAATCTGTCGATGTGTCACAGAAAAATGGGTTGAGATGGAGGTCAACATCGACTGATGAGTGAATCTGAAAAATGCAGTGGTCACTTACAGGGTGTCGTATAAAGAGGGTGGTTAATGTAGTACGCCATCCAAGCTGCCGTGCACCAGTAATAGCCACAGTTCTGGAAGAGAAGGAGGGACTATAATAAGGCTCCACATAGATTGGGCTCAGATTTCTGAGATAACAATGCAGCACGATATAATAATACACTGTACATCACATTCAAAGGTCAAAATTATGCAGCCCACTCACTTTAAATATGTTTCTGAGAGGCATGGTCCCATGGGAGATACGATGGACAAACATTGTCTCCAGAATCCTCTTGATGTAGTGGAGAGAGTGACACAAGCAGGCCAGGCTGCAGCAGGAAACACATACACACACACACACACACGCACACACACACGCTTACATATTTAGCTGTGATTAATACATTGCCTCATGGCAGTCCGTTACACTTGGCCCTGAATCATTGTCACCATAGTAATATCATATGCTTTACAAGTGTTTGTCATGTTGAGGGGTCGTCTGTGCAAAGCCGGGGATCGTGTGATACATCACAGCGACATCTCAACTGATCCTCAAAAACAATAAGCAAGCTGACACTCACTGTACGACCCAGTGCTTGCTGCTGGTAAAGTCATATTTCGGAGAGTAAATGAAAGGAAGGCGGAAGTAGAACATTAAATAGATGATCAGTGGGCCGGCACACTCTGACAGGAACACCTGAAGGGAGCAAGAAAAAGAAATAAGGTTTGCAAAAATGTGCAAAAAAATGTACTAACAAGTAAAATGAAAACATCTACTCCCTGTTAGACTTGCACTTTGTTAATTTAAACCCTCTGCCAAAGAGCAAACATGACATCAGCAGGACTCTGGCTTCTCTCACAGCTCACTTGTCAAAGCCATCATGAAGCAAAAACAGTAAATCTTCCTTTACTCAGCACTGACAACCACTCAGTGTAACAATAATAGTATTCAACATGTGCTCATGGAGCAAATGAGACACTAAGACAGCTTGTAATACCAGCTTTGCACAAATGATATGATCAAGCGGAGCAGCACAGCTGGCAGTGAAACTAATCGCTGAATCAGCACCTCGAGCAGAGCCCCTGGCTCAGCATGCCTGACCAATAGCTACTGGTGATCTCTGCTGGGGCACCTCATGCTCCTCCACCCACTGTGAAATTATTCTGAAGCCTGGCAGGGTGCTGGGGGTTATGTCAGGGTTGGTAAGGACAGGGAGGATAGAGAGTGGGTGGGCAAGGGTGTAAAGAGGTGCAGTGAAATGCAAGTGAGAGGTCAGGGGGATAAACGCCTTTGGGAGAAATGGGGCCACGCGATTAAATGTCCTAGGACAGAGAACAGGCGGTGCAGGAGGTGAGAGAAAATCGAACCGCAGCAAATCACCTCTATCTGTCACTGTAGGTTGATATTTATATTCAACAGTTATTGAGTGAGTGAGAGTGTGTCTGTTTAAATTTAAAGTGTAAGAATTTTAAAAGATCATACCAGATGTTATGCATGTTTTAGTCTTTAAAGCACAAATCGCAGATACTTTGCAGACTATTTTGTAAAACAAGCCTCTTTCACTGATATTCAGCTGATTTAAAAAAAAACAAAACTGCCTTAATGAGCTACAGTTTATCTTAGTTGATTAACATGAAAACAAGCATGCAAGCTTGGACTTAAAAAAGGAATACGTAAATTAAAATTAAATAATTTCCTGCATTAACATGGTTGCTGTTCAGAGGTAAAGCTCTTGCATGCCGACATGTGGTCCTAAATATTTCGTGTCAGTGCACGTGTGGACTTACGGTTCCCCACGTGAGCTGGGGCCCTAGGTCAGTGAAATAAAAGCTGGCTGTGGTTCCCACAGGAAGTGTCTGCAGAACGTCTTCATCCCTCAGACACTTTGCCTCTGAGAAACGTGACAGTCCACAACCATCAGCGCAGATAAGACCAGACAACATCACAGAAGTTCATCTCAACACCTATCAATCAACGGAGATGGACACATGCAGAATTTATTGTAAAAAGCAAACTCACTTGGATCAAGACGAAGGGACTGTCTGGCCGGATACCACTTTGGATCTGTCAAAAAGGAGAGGAACTTTACTCTTGGTGTGCTTAAGATTGGAATAAATCTAGTAATTTTTTTAAACTCACTCACATGATTTTTGAAACAAAGCTTTAATGTCCAAAATAGTGGCAGTCGGCTCCACCTGCAATTGAAATGTAAAAATAAAAACCATAAACCACAGTACTATTATCAGCAACATGAGTGTGCAAGCTGACATTTACATTTAAAAGTTAATATGCGTGACACAGAGTTCTAACAAAACAATAAAATCACAAAAGCAAAAGTAATTTGTATCACTGCTGTACTGTAGACGTGTTCATCGCTTTTGAAAATTGTCAGACTTGCATTTTGCCATTTTCAACCTCCATCATGTTTTTTTTTGACAAGACTCCGCACATTTATACAAGCTGGTAATCATCGTCTGCCGGCCTGTTGGCCCAGTGCAGCGCAGGCATGTACTATAGCTGGAACAGAAAATTCCTGGCACATGAAGAAGGAATTCTCACCTCCTAACTGCAACCCTCGCTCAATAGAAACGGAACCGATAATGGCCACACTTGACCAGGCTGCCTGTGAAGTGGATGATTATCTGTAAAATTACTCATCTGCTCACGGTGATGACCCTGCAGTTCTTAAGCTAAAACAAACATGTTTGCCCTGACTTCACTGCAGAGTAATTACAGTCTCTGCTTATTCCACTTTTAGAACAGACGAGATGTTAAAATAATGAAACTTTAAAAAGGAATCCACTGGGAGGTGATAAACTGTAGTAATTATCATACAATCTGAGATGCTACAAGATCTCCAGCCTTTTATACAGTTTTCTATACAGGATTTAGAATGAGTTATGCACCAGTTAAAGCGAGTTCTAAAACCATTATGATCAATATAAAAGGTGAGAGTAATCAGAAACCCTCCATTCAACACACACACACGCTCACCTTGTCCAGCAGCAGCAGTTTCTCTTTAGTCTTCAAATCCACGATCTCCACCTCAAAGTAAACAATCCTTTTGGCCTTTTTAGGAGGTTTTGGTTTTGGCC
This sequence comes from Naso brachycentron, assembly GCA_029874485.1. NCBI lineage: Eukaryota > Metazoa > Chordata > Actinopteri > Acanthuriformes > Acanthuridae > Naso > Naso brachycentron. The sequence goes on along the minus strand of JAQFJA010000009.1, from coordinate 9,573,342 downwards.
TCGGTGCAGGCTTCTTCTCAGGCTCAGCTCCACCTACATTCTTTGCCTCTAAGGCGAGTACATCCATGATATTGGTTCCCGACCTCAGTAGCCTGAGGAAATAATCTCTGATATGTCCAGTAAGGCTGCTTGTCCGCTGCTAGTATGGAAAGCAACCCCCTGCTCACCCTTCACGCAACTGTCAATCCAACTCAAGGGTGTCGTCTTTGGTGTCTTTTGGACTCTCTGAATATCCTCTCAGCTCCAGGAGAAGAGAGACCAAAATACCCGAGACCATAAACACTTCTTTTTTGCCCAGATGAGGCGTACGTAAGTGAGAGAATGTAGGTAAGCGAGCAGGAAAGAATGTGAGCAGAAGTGGAAGGAGAGCTGGCCTGAGAACATGAAGTAAACCTGCTCCTCACCTGAGTAGCAGCCACTTCATGATCCATAGCCCCCCTTCATGCAACAAAACGCACTGAAGACGAAACCGGAGAGGCCCAAGACATAATCCACAGTGCGCCATTTGCAAGGCTAAATATAAATTGCCTGATTTGCTCTGCACCAGCTTGGTAACCTTGGGAAGCCACATGCAGCCCTGGCCTGTGACAAATGCCAATGAGCTCTCATTAGACCTATAAGATACATCTCCTGTCTGCTCTGCTCCTCACTTGGTTACACAGCGACGGGTCCCATTAAAAACGTGACCCACTAGATGAAAGACCTCCACATGCGAACACATGCCCCTCCCCCGGACCACCTGTGTCGCAGGCTGGTATTCTGTTCTCCATCCGACCTCCAGAACAAAGACAATCATGTTTATTTCTGGGCCCATGTGGCTCAAGGTTTGTGTGCTCAGTGGACAAAATAATTTCTTAAATACTTCAGGGAGGTTTGTTGTGGGATGAGGCCGACAGAAATGATGACTGGTAGAAAAGATGCCTTTCAACACACAGGGTCATCTCATTGCCACACATAGCCAACTGCATATCCATATTCTATGACCTATTTTTAACCAGTAGGAACAGCCCAAGCCAGCAGCAAGCAGCGGTATCAGTGATTGCATTCAAAGCGCATTTTTAAGTCTTGTAACAGAAATCCACGTGCTGAACACAACCCCTTTTATATTAATGACCAGAAACAATAGATGGTAAAATGATCTTAAATATATGCTGAGCTGGATCTACTTCTTTTTCGAAGGTGGTCACACTGAGCTCTTGATATAAAAGGAATGCATTAACATGGACTCCATAGGATCTGATCCTCAGAGTGTCATCATTAGAGGAATAGTTGTTTTTACACCCTTCTAAACACACACCATTCACAATTTATTTGAATTGTCTAAAGGTATTTCAAAATGCTTCTTCACTCTTATTGAAAATTGAAAATTTGACACTACAATAAGAGAAAAATCTATAGAAAGAACCTTTGGACTGATACTTTAAATTGTTTTATTTTCCATATAAGCATCCCAACCTTTTCAACTTTCTTTGGGATTATTTTTTAGTGTTTGTGACATCTGCAATAAGAATAAAAATTCAAGTTATTATCATTTATATCAGGTTCATTCAGTAACTTCATCCATTTAAATGAGCCTTTGTTTTCCTTACTGGCGGTTACAGCCTGTGGATGTAGTAACAAGTTTACCTGTTTATTTGTTTTGTTGAAACTGTCACAGAAACCTTTGATTGTATTTGAGTGTGTTTTTGATTTAAGAGAAGATAACTGATGCCAACCTGCCCACCTCCTGAGCCAGGAAACAGGCGAGGTAAATTGTTGCAGACCCCTCACATTTTGGACATAAGCAATTACAACATGTGGCCTCTGGTCGGCGCTAGAGAGGATTTTACAACCAATACAACAAATGAATGACTAGCACAAGGACTGTGTTTTTCCCAGATAACTATGACCTGGACGAATGAGAACATTCACAGACAGCTGACGGCCTCTTTCACAAACCATGCTGCACACACACACACACACACACAAAAACACATGCACCCACCCACACACACACACACACGTTTGTACAGCTGTCTTTGTGAGGCCTTTACATTGGCTTCCATCTATTTGTACCACCTAACCCAAACCCTAACCCTAACCTTAACCAATTTATGCCTAACCGTAACCTCAACCGATACCTTACCCCTAAACTGAAGTCTTCACCCTAAACTTCTATGTTAAAGTTGTAGGGTCTAAGATTTTGTCCACACAAAAATTGTCAGACTTCACTCCGTGGGCGAAAATTCAGGTTTCAGATTCTACAAACGTAGAAAAACACACATGCACACACACACAATGCAAGCCTTCATAATATCACTGAATTCAGGTCACAGTCCTCAGAATACAGTCGGCTACAGACTGTATGGTTGTGGTTGTGTATTTATTTACACTTCTTCCTGCTTGTATATCTCTGTCTCTGTATCTAAAGTCTCTGTTTATTTTTGCTTTTTTTAAATCTATCTTTATGTCGTGAGTCCTTAGTTCTTCCAGTAAATTTGCTCTTGTACTATGTAAATGTACTGAGAGCTACTGAAAACGTTCATTTTCCAACACACACATGGCTGACAGAGCTGTTTATAATCTTTTACCCAGATTAATGAACATTAATAACGTGTTGGAGGACTATTTTGGGATGCAATACTTTTAGCCATGTGTAGCCTACGCTTAAAAAATGGCAGCTCAGTAACGTTATATCCGTAAAGTGCAAATAAAGTTTATGTTTGTTATGCTTACTCCTTCTCATCTTATTGCCGATGCAATAAACATTCAACTTAGAGTAATTTCAAACAGAGGAGCTGTGTCTGAGTGTACATGTTTTAGACTTTTAAATAAAAAAACGGATCTGGTCGCTTTTTGATGTCTATTGCGGTTCAAACGAAACCGGAAGTTGTCGACAGTGAATCCTCTCGGCTCGGTTGATGACACAGCAGCAGCAGCAGCAGCGGTTTCTTCCAGAAGTTTCCTCGCACGGTTTGCAGCGCGCGGTAACATACGGACGCTCTCATAATTACTCGTTGTTTTATGCGGCGTGGTTTAATTTCAGTGGGACCGTTTCTCATCGTCGCAGTGAAGAGCAGGGAGTTGTGTGCCGACTGTGACACGTGCAGGAAGTCAAGTTTGACAGTTGACAGTTTGTGTTAGCCGTTAGCAGTTTGACAGTTAGCTAAGCGGTGGTCCGCGGCGGGGGTACGTGTTAGCTGCAGCAGCTGCGTTTAGCTCCTCCACATAACGTTAGTAGATATGCTGGGTTGGTTGTTGACACTTAATAGAAACTGAAGCGTCTGTGTTGACAATGTTTTAATGACGTGGAGGGAGAACTGACCGCTTATTGTGATGGGTAAAGACTACTACAAAGTGCTCGGAATAGCCAAAGGTGCCTCCGAAGATGAGATAAAAAAGGCGTACAGGAAACAGGCCCTGCGCTATCACCCCGACAAAAACAAGTCTCCTGGAGCAGAAGATAAATTCAAGGAGATCGCTGAAGCCTATGATGTCCTCAGTGATGCCAAGAAGAAGGATATTTATGACCGCTTCGGAGAAGAAGGTAGCGGAAGTCCTCTCCAACACATGCATGTGATTCAGTAGCTTGTGCCATTTCTTTCCATATAACATGACGCTACAGTCATCTTAAGCAAAACCTGCTTCCTACGTTGACTGTTAGATAAAGTTGAAACCCTGATGTATCCTTTTAACCGATCGCTGCTCTTTCTGACCTCTTTCTACACCGTTAACCACACAATGAGAAGGTGTATGTGTGTGTACAATAGGTGCAGCCGGGGAACTTGCTGGAAGCAGCTGGTTCTTGCTTGTCCCGCTAGTCTGCCTCTGGAATGAGAATTCTGGCTTAACCAGCTGAAAAAATGCTCAGATTTTTGCCCTCGGGCTGTATGTGCGTGTCTACGTTCTCATGGAGAATTTGGACATTTCGGAGAAGAAGAAGAAAAAAAACTGCTGACCAAAATTCTAAGTTCTAACATGAAACAATCTTTTCAAATGCTTCTGAAAGCAAATATGTGATAGCTTAAGTCATGTTATTCATTACCTATTTCTTTTTAAATTAATTCTATCATATTAAGAATCACTTAAATTTGGTTATGCTGTTATTTGATAATTTGGTAATTTCTTGTTAATTAGTGGCTGACATATATGCGTATACCAACATGAGAAGACCCCTCAGTTTGCTGATAACATTGGCCATGCATGTGATTGAGTTAAGCTCTGTTTCTTTCTCATTCCTGATGTTTGTCGCGTCCTCTTCCTCTTCAGGACTGAAAGGCTCAGCTGGAGGAGGAGGACACAGCGGCCCAAGCTACAACTACACCTTCCATGGAGACCCTCATGCAATGTTCGCTGAGTTCTTCGGGGGCCGCAGCCCTTTCGATCATTTCTTCTCACAAAACGGGGAGGATGACATGGACATCAACGACCCGTTTGGGGCTTTTGGCATGGGAAGAATGGGCGGCATGGGTGGGTTCCACAGGTCCTTTAAATCCCACCCAGCAGGGCCTCACAGAGCGCATGAGAAAAAGAAGGACCCGCCTGTGGTGCACGAGCTGAAGGTGAGCCTCGAGGAGGTTTTCTCAGGCTGCACCAAAAAGATGAAGATTTCCCGCAAGAGACTGAACCCGGACGGCTGCACCATGCGTAAGGAAGACAAGATCTTAACCGTCGACATCAAGCGTGGCTGGAAGGAAGGGACAAAAATCACCTTTCCTAAGGAAGGAGACGAAACTCCCACCAACATTCCTGCTGATGTGGTGTTTGTAGTCAAAGATAAACCCCACCCGGTGTTCAGAAGGGAGGGCTCAGATATAATTTATCCTGCAAAAATATCACTCAGAGATGTAAGTGAACGCTGATGTTGGAAAATGTCACTCAGTTTTTCCACTTTATGCACGGGAACAAAATAGATTTTCCAGTTATATTTTAGTAAAGATGCTAATGTTGAAACTTCATCTGTCTTATTACCTTTGCTTTGCGCTCTCTCCTTGTCTCTCTCCAGGCGCTGTGTGGATGCACAGTCAACACCCCGACACTGGATGGCCGTACTATCACTGTGACCTCTAGAGACGTCGTCAAACCTGGAATGAAAAAGCGTATCATTGGAGAAGGGCTCCCTCTATCCAAGTACCCTGAGAAGAGGGGTGACTTGATCTTGGACTTCACAGTCAAATTTCCCGACAAACTGGGCCAAAGCACTCGTGATGCGCTCAAGCAGGTCCTTCCACCGTGACTTGAAGTGACAAAAGTTTGCTCAGAAACAATCTGACACGTTAACATTTCCTGTGACACTCTCCTGTGCGTTGTCGCCTGGTCGATTGAGGCTCAGGGCAGATTTGGTTCCAGCTGAGTTTAATTTACTCTTTATCTCGTCAGTTAACAAGTGTCTGAAGATTTGGAAACTGACACAGCAGGTGACTTTTTGTTTTGTTTGTGCATTCAGCTGAGGTAGAGTAACAGTGTTAGATAACAGCGTGCCACAATGTCAGACTCGAGGAGGAAAAGTAAATGGTAGAAATTTTTCAGTGTGTATATAGAAAATCCAGAAAGGTGTCAGGTGAGAGGTCATGGTTTCAGCAGAGTGTTTAAGTAAAGTTAGTTGAACTGCACCACTTGAAAATGTAATATAGTAAGTGAGGATTTGGTTTTGCAGCAGCCGTGTTTAAAGTGCTTTATGGTAGCACGCAGCTAGTTAGTTAACAATACCTCAGGTGCAGTGTTGCATGCTTGAACATAGCTATAACACTTTACTCAACAGGACATTATTAAAGTCTTGAATACAGGGGAAAACAGTCACGTTTTTAAACAAAGATGCACTGATCTGATCCATTTTTGTCAGCTTCAGTACTGACTTGATGAAGCAGATCGGTGTAGGCCAGATGTGACCAATCAGTGTTAAATAAACTTGTCAGCGTCAGTTCAGTGTTTATGCACTCATTGTCACAGCTGGCCGCCTGTTTTTAGGGCAAACATCTCATAGACTGACTGGAACAACATAATGAAATATGCATCATCTTAAAATAATGACCACGTGCGGATGTCTCTGATTAGGAAGAGACATGACGTTATAGTTACATAAGCGTATATAAGAATGACTCTAATGTGTTCTGCACAGCGAGGTAGCATGACAGATTTTACATTTAGGAAATGGAAAGTGCTGATCACTAATATTTAAGTGAAGGTATCAGGAGATAAATCAGTCACATTGTTTTTTTCCCTGACACATATTGCAAAATGTTTACTTTTACAATATCGTGTTTATCTGAGAGTACTCAACATATTACTTGTTTAAAGTGCTTGTGTGAGGCTTTTTGTGCCAAATAATTGTCCCTGTGTAATTCTAATGTTTGTGTGTTTCTACATGTATGTTGAGAGCATGTTTGTATTCTGTCCAGTGTGACTGACAAACTACCAAAATCTTCTGCTATTCATTTTATTTGTACCCTTTGAGTTTGCACATTTTTTTTTAGTATGTTGACTTAAAGCGAAAGCCATTGAGTTATAATCCTGGTGCATCCGTCTGGTGTCTGGTTTAAAATTTGCAAAGATTCAGACAGACTTGAGCCTCTGATTTAAATGCCTACAGAACATATTTTGTCTTGATTATTCTGCTGTATTTAATTCCTTCTCTAAAAGCTCATGCCTGACGTCACTGACCCCAAAATGTGCAGTATCTGGAAATAAGTAGTTTCACAGTTCAGTGAGAGTCTTAAAACAACTCTTGGATTCTGTGTCATATTCAGCTCTGTGCACTTTTGACTGTAGTGATGATGGACGTTTGTAAATCATTACATTTAAATATTTTTGGTGTTGATGTGACTTCATCCTGCTCCTGTTGGAGTTTTAAGTTTTTAATTGACAAACATGTTTTAACATGATTGTAGAGATGTTTAATCTCTGTAATATAAATTTTTTTTTTTTTCCTCGCAGACATTTTCCTTTTTTAAGGAAAAAAAGGTGTAAGCATTATTTTATTTTTGCTATTTTAAAATTCCTCAGGTTGGGATCCAAGATATTTTGATTAACAACAAAGCTTTTATGATCATGTGAGAGAAATTTTTAATATGTCTTTCCTATGCTGTGATGATTTCCATTTTAACATTAAAGAAACTGGCAAACAACACCAGCAAGTATTCAGTCAGTTATTGCCTCATAAAAAGCATTTTCCCCGAAACAGTTCCTTTAAATGAAAGTCAAAGGGTCATCCGTCTTATGCATTACAGTCTTCCTCTGCAGCGTAACAAAGTCAGTTCATCAAAAGTGAATATGTACTTGACTGATGGTTGAAACAAATTCGTGTACTAGCAAAATTTGATGCCTAAAATACCAAAAGCACAGTGATGAAACTTCTGTTAAGCAATTATCAAATCAAAAAACTATTGAGATAATTGCAAAAACGACACAAGTACAATACCACGATAGTGGGATTAAAATGTAGTGATTACTGGTTTTAAATGTAGCCTATATATTTTTTAGAAATACTAAGAGTAGACATTATTAAGTTTTGAACACTATATGTATTAAAAATAGACAGATTTTGTTATCAACCTACATAAACTCTACAACATGTAATGCAATTCAAACGTTAGCCCCATCTTAGTGACCCGTCTGTTCCCTTCACGGTTACGTATGTGGTAACGAGTATTCCATTGACTCCTTTTATTGTTTTACTTTGAAAGCACCTGCCAGAAGTGCTGGTGCGATAACGTGGTATCTGCTTTTACTCAAGGTTGCGTGATGAGTGTTCACTGCCCTCCAGTGGTCACAATAGGAATTGCAGCGCTGTACAGCCATGAGTTGGTCGGCTATAAAGTCAGACAGTCGTTCAACATGATTGACATTCATCTCGTGAACACTTCGCCTCACCATCCGTATAAAAATTATTTCGTTCAGTGCAGTCTTTAGTCTTTTGCTTAAAGGATTTTTATACAATATAGTTATATTTGATTTTTTACTGACTATCATTATATGTTTTCCTTACAAAAATGCATTCTCCTGTTGTACAAAACGAGCAGCTCCTTCGCCATCTCCAAATAACTTGTAAAACATCAAATATTCAGTTCGTTTAGGCCTACATGCACAGTTAAGTTGAGCTACAGTTATAGCTCGAATAATCCATTTATTTGGCCTACTGTCCTTATCCCAGTACACAAACGAGGGAGAATCGAGTTATTGTCCGGCTCCGCTACGATAGGCGGCGATATGCCCCGTACAGGTGGTTGCTATTGGACCTTTTTCTGGTTAGCCAAACAAGCTACAAACAAATTGGCAAGTGGCTAGCGGAGTTTATGTCGAATGGTGAAAGCATTCACAACTTAACAGCGCTGTACAATTCATATCTACGCTTTACCTTTGCTACAAATTCGATGCACGCCTCCCCTCATTGTCGGCAGACATGAACAAGCTACAGTGATGGTTGTGTTGAACAGTCATGCTTATGCACTGCCCTCTAGTGGTGACGGTGCGGTGGATAAATCGTGCACATTACAGTTGTTATTTACTTCTAACACAGTGTAATTTAAAATATGAGCTTTTCCTGCCCTCTAGCGGCCACAGTGAGTAATTACAAAGGCACTATTGTCAAGACAGCGACAATCTCATAGTGTAACTTCCGGTTAAGACCCTAAAAAATAAACATAGAGTTACGGGCCGTTGTAATTACGCACTGTGGTCGCTAGAGGGCATGAAAAACTCGAGATTTTAACTACACCTTACCTTGTCGAAAATAAATATGGACAACTATGATTTGCATTTATTCACTGATTACCATCTGAACAAGCAGCCAGTCTACGTCTACCAGATTTGGGTGAAGCATAATCTTTTAATTTCTTGCCCTCTCGTGACCATAATGCGAAGGCCGACTTCAAGTTCGACACGAAAGCATATTCAAACCTCTGTTATCACGTTAAAAATAAAACTACTTCGGTAGACAGAGGAGAAGTTATGCACCGAGACTACCAGAAGTCAATTTATGCTCAATTAAAAAAAAACTATTCAGACTTAATGGAGACAAAGATGAATGCTAAAATTTAACTGGAACATTTTAAAATAAAACTTTCAAAAGTTCATGTCTCAAATGTCACGTTGATGAATATAGTGTGCCATGACGTGGCCTTTTTATTTTTTACATAATACAAGCTTTGAAGTCTGTAATCAAAAAAGTAACAGCACGTTCATGGGACATAATTTCCCCTCTCCATTTTTTTGTACTAAGTATAGACTTTGGAACAACTGTGCCACTGGGAAGTTGGGGTTTACGAGGAAACCTGAAGGCGTCACAGTTCCTCCCCTGCTGGGCTGGCAGAAAGCTGAATTTACAGCAGAATACCGACACACGGATACTGTACCCACCCCACTATCTGTCAGGTTAGTTCAAGGAGTGGAGAAACGAAAGATACCGGATCCTCTCTTCAGGCGTAACGTTATTTTTTTTGACAACTCACAGCAACAACGTTAGCTGGCTAAGCTAGCAGGAAGAGCTAACGACAGTTGGCTGAAACTCCTCCGGTAAGAATGACTGGCCTGCCATGTTATTCCCTTCTGTTCACACTCGGCGATTACGGTTAAGCTAGCTAACTAACCTCAGCTGTTCCTCCTCGGGAAAACCCACTCTGTAATTTATTACCGAGAGGGATTAACAGTCACTTCTTTAACTAGCTTCCGTTCTCAGTAGCCGCATGCTATGTTGTTAGCCGCATAAGAGTTGCCAGGGTTTGTTTTGCTAACGTTACAAGTGAAAAATGTGCCTCATAGCTAGCAGCTAACATTAGCTCCATTTGATATCCTGTCTGTCCAAGCAAAGGTACAACGTTAACGCTAAGGAAGAACAATTTTACTGCTAATTTTGTTTTTGCTAATATTATAATTATTATGCACGACTGACAATATATATAACAACAGCACAGCATATTTACAGTGCTGGTATAAACTATAATAGCAAAAAATAGTGAAAAGTTTCTGCCTCTGTTTCACAGCTGAAGAACACTGCGGGCGGATGAACTTGACAGATTGAGCTATGTAATCTGCTCTGATGGTTGGATCTGGGAATCCATACAGCACCTGGTTGAGACAGCTTTCAAGCTGGTCTGGAGGGTCATACGGTTACTGTGACGTTGTCATCCAGCAGACCTGCAGCTGATTTGGCTGAACAGGTGTATGCTGGCCTGGATCATAGCATAACTCCCCAGAGCAGCCTCCTCCCCTCCCCTTCCTCTGCTCTCCCTGTAGAAGTACTATGCCTCTGGGTATAGGTCGAAGGAAGAAGGCTTCCCCGCTAGTCGAGAACGAGGAAGCGGAGCCCATCCGTGCAGGTCTCAATGTGGCAGGTATGGATGGCCTAGATGGAGGTGTCATCGGGCTGGGAGAAGGTGCCACCTCTGAAGGTCTGCCTCCTCCACCCAGCAGCATGCGACCTCGCCTCATCTTCCACACCCAGCTCGCTCACGGC
>JAQFJA010000009.1:9551839-9562901 GCA_029874485.1 Naso brachycentron | reverse complement strand
CGTATCGAGGGCTTCAGTAATGTGCGGGAACTCTATGCCAAGATCGGTGAGGCCTTTGGGATTCCTCCATCGGAGGTAAGTGAGTCTGCTTATTGGATGGGAGTCAGGATAAATAGTCTTGCTTCAGTTTATTAGGGGAGAAAACATTATGGTAAATCTTGCTTCTCTGTTGTGTCCCTCCACAGGTCATGTTTTGCACACTGAACACTCACAAGGTGGACATGGATAAGCTGTTGGGAGGTCAGATTGGGCTTGAGGACTTTATTTTTGCCCACATAAAAGGACAGAAAAAGGAAATCGAAGTGTACAAAGGAGAGGATGCATTAGGGTTGACGATCACTGATAATGGAGCTGGCTACGCTTTCATCAAGGTGAGAAATGTAAAATATAGTCCAGAAAATGGATTTATTTTGTCTCAAGGGTCCACAGGAAAAGGCGTGAACTTGTTCTGGGAACAATGGCTGCAGAGAATACTAAATGTGATCAAATTCCATGTGGAACAGATGGAGTGATGATTTTGATAGTGTTTTAAATACTTGAGTTATTGCTGTTTTCAGAGAATCCGTGAGGGAAGCGTTATCCACCAAATTCAGGTCATCAACGTAGGTGATATGATCGAGTCGATCAACGGCCATCGCCTGATCGGGTGTCGACACTATGAGGTGGCCAAGATGCTGAAGGAGTTGCCCAAAGGAAAGGAGTTCACCATCAAGCTGGTGGAGCCTCTCAAGGCCTTTGGTAGGTGTGGAGGAAACATGGAGTCATCTGATAAATGAGCTTAGTCACGATTTGTTAGTTCAGCTCCACAGTTTTAAATGTGGCGTGGAAGCACAACACACTCCTCTCTGTCTCCAGCTGGAGAAGTCTAACAGTCACTGAAATGGAGCAGTCACACACGACTGTGGGAGTGTTTGAATTTTGTCGTGTTTAGTTGCAGTTAGGGCTGCAGCTGCTAAACCTAAACTAACAAACGAACAAAACCCATTTAGGGCGTCACAGTGGCTTTGTGGCTGCTGTAGGAGGCCTAAACAAGAAGACAGGACGGGTGAAACAAGAGTCTGTGCATGCAGTTATTTATGTTTCATCTCAGCTGGCAATTAAATTGATGAAAGCAGCGTTAGATGCTGATGCTAACATCACATTACCTCGTGTCGAGTCTGCTCTGCGAACATGATGCTTTCTATTGTGGTGCTGAAACATCGACTCGTTGTGATCAGGGAAGGCTTCTAAGCTTTTACAATCGACAGAGCTTTTTGTTACATTTCTGCTTCAGATAGGCCTGGGTGATATGGCTGAAAAACCTATCACAATGGTAAAGCTTCATATTGGTCGATATCAATAATTATTGATCATGAAGGTTGTGACTGACAACTGTTGTGCATTCTAAGGGGTGGGAAGGTGAAAAGATGAGTAAATATCACAATATTTTTGACCAAATATGTCGATACTGAGACAGTATTGTAAGGATGGCTATTGGTGATATCACAAAATATCAACCCAATGACATTTTTTGATAAATAATCGTCAGTTATTTGGATAAGTGAGTAAAGGTAAACAAAAGAACAACGAGAACAGTCTGGTAAGTTCAGAAAATCATGTCACTCTACTGTCAGGACGCCTTTTCAGCCAGGAGAAGACAACACTTACGCCACATGATGATTAAACGATATCCAAAATCTGTCATGATATCTCGTCTCATATCACGATACGATACAGTATTGATATAGCCTTAGCCTTAGCTGCAGATGATCCCAAACTTAAGACACTGTCATGTTTCTCTGGCCCGTCTCTTCTCTTTTCGCTCTTTTGCAGTCCTTCAGGTCACCTGTCCGTAGTTTGAGCACAATGTGGGACAATAATCGTCTGAACGAAACACAGGGCGCTTATTGAATTATGCAGGCATGGACGGTTTTTCATTATGAGGTTTCTCAAGGAGTCATTCTAGCCCGAGTCGTGATACCTGATGTTTTTTACACCATATTTTGAATCTCAGTGCTGCTCCCAGATATATAGTTTTAATAATTAATTAAAAACTTTTCATTAAATCAACAGACAAACACTTGACTTAATAAAATAAGTTCCTTTGCTACACATGCTGTGTTAAAAATAGTGTGGAGTGTTAAGACATTCATGTGCCCTGTGGGCCTGTTTTCCTCAGTTATAATGTGAAACGATTTGATTGAAATCATCCAAATCCAAATCCATTTCTATTCACTGACTCACTGAAGCAGTTATAATCAGAAATGTGCTGTGACAGCTAGAAGATTTTTTATCTAAATCATGCAGGTACTGGGTGGCAGGGCGTGAACGCTGGAGAATAATGGAGGAAATGATTTTTACTTTTGTGCCAAATGTTCTGAGATCTTTGTTTCACGTATGCAGACATGATCAGCCAGCGATCTGGAGGGTCGAGGTCGGCGTCAGGGGTGCAGCTGGGGACCGGCAGAGGAACTCTGCGGCTGCGCTCTAAGGGTCCCGCTACTGTGGAAGAACTGGTGAGTGTGTTTACGCCTTGTGGATTACTGATGGCTTTTAAATCTGTTGCGTTGTTTGAGAGCTTGTGTTGGATTTTGTCCACTCCAGCCTTCTGCATTCGAGGAGAAGGCCATCGAGAAGGTGGATGACCTGCTTGAGAGCTACATGGGCATCAGAGACAGCGAGCTGGGTATGTGCGTCGACTCTGCAGCTGTCAGAATTAGTTTGTTTCACCTGTTTGTCGTTCACTAACGTTCTCTGATCTCTCTCCGTGTCCTCAGCGGCCACCATGGTGGAGCTGGGAAAGGACAAAAAGAACCCTGACGAGTTTGCCGAGGCTTTAGACGAAACCTTGGGAGACTTCGCCTTCCCAGACGAGTTTGTTTTTGACGTCTGGGGAGCCATTGGTGATGCCAAGGTCGGGCGGGTGTAACCGCAGACGCTAATGGAGCAGAGCAACAGTGTGACGCCCACAACATTCAGCACTACTAGGAAACACAACACTACCATCATGAGTTTGTTTTTATTTCAGTGTATACTCCTATTTTTAATTTAGAGTGCTTCTTCTTGGGAGACTTTGCTCAGACAAGGAGCATAATGCCAGTTAACGGGAGAAGAGGACTGTGACGACTTCCCAAGTGCTTTTATTTGTCTTCCGGCTTTTTACAGAAACCACAAGCACGCTAACGAGCATTCCCTTTGACTGCATCACTTGACCCTGCATGTCATTGTTGTCGTTGCTGGCAGTGGAAAAAGTACAGCACAAGTCTCTAACACGGGAGAAATAAAAAAAAAAAAAAAAACAAAAACGCTAACACAAAGTAGATATTTGATACTTCAAAGGAAAAATGTGAGTTCTTTTCTCCCATATTGCACTGTGTTGCACCGCGCTGTGAACAGAGAGGACACTGAATCTCACCTGGTGAGCAGCACTGTTCAAGGCGTCGGCCTCCCCGAATGACAGTGTCGCTCGGTGTTAACTGTTACGGACCAGTTTAGCAAGCATGTGCTGTTCTATTTTTATCCTCATAATGAATTCTGCTGGTTTTATGTTATTTTACTTTGATAAAAGAAAAGATGAAGAAGAGTTGCAAAAGGGTCACTGACTAAAAAGATCAGTGGTGTTTGTTCACTGTTAACACACTCCATGCTGTAATGAAGAAAACTGCAGCTCATTCCCGTCTGACATTGTTACAGAAAATCAGTGTTAATTTGCCTTTTATCGAAGGTCATTCATTGTACAAGAAAGCAAAGTGGTTTCCAAGTTCGTGGACCGTGTTTTTTTTATAGCTGGTGTTTTTATATAAACTGACGTGATGTCTATTTTAAAACAAGGTTTGTGGAACAGATGAAGAATTTGATCTCGTGTTGCAACCACTTTATCGTTTTCAGGCATTACAGAAGGCAGTATTAAAGTACAGAAAATCATGAGATGGAGTGGTCATGTAAAAACAAAAAACGAAGAACATAAAGCCTTCATGTTTCTCATTTAATGCATTTTTTGGTTACAGTTTTGTTAGAAGTATGCATTCTGGTGCATGGTGCTGAAAAATCGAGAGCGGAATGATACCAAACTACTTCCTTCATTTGTCGCAGTGACTCATGTTGTTCATAGACAGAAAAAAACCAGAACGTGCTGCACCAGTGACTCAGCGTAGGTAAGCGCACGTCATAAAACAACTTGTTGGCGTTAACCCTTTCAGTATATCCAAATGTATGAAGTTATTTTGTAGTTTTTGTTTCACTCTTGAGAGTTGGTGAATATCTTAATGGGTCGTGTAATGAAACTGATGCTAGAATGCTGTAACACTGAGAAGAACACATTATTTTGATGGATTTGTATTACACTGTTGTAAATGTCCAATTATAATGCAATAATAACATCGACATGGTGTTTTTTCTTTCTGTTTGGTCTCTCCTGAACACTTAAGTGCTCTTCAGGCTTAAAGTGATTTTGTCACAAGAGTCTATATATGGTGTTAAGTCTAGTTCTAAGTGTGTTTAACAAATACTAAAAGTTACTAAGGTTACATTCCTCTGTGACGAAGGGGAGGTGTTTGAAATTTTCCTCCCCATTTACGTGAATTGAAAAGCTACAAGCTAAAATATGTGCTTAAAATGAAAAGTTTCCAACACACCATGATATTTATACAGTAAATAACCTGCAGGTCAGTTGTTCTGTTGTTTAGTTTTTATGTAATTATAATTTTTAAACAAAAAAGATCCATTCTTTCAGACAGACGTCTTTTGAGATTTGAGATCAGACTAGCTAATGCCAACACTTTTCAGGAAAAAAAAGCATTACCATTCCAAGGGTAAAAAATATAAACGTGATATTAATTTGGCTCATTGAGTTGTATTCTTTTTTATAAAAAAAATATTACAAATATTTCACAATATTTGTAAGTGCAATTCAATGAATGGAGAGGAAAATTTCAAGCACATCCCCTTCGTCACAGAGGCATGTAACCTCGGTGAATCAATTTGAATATTTGTTGAGCACACTGACAACTAGACTTTACGCCATATGTTGAATCTGCTGACAAAATCACTCTAAAGGATCATACCAGTCAATTTTTCACTTCTCACCATTAGCAGATATCATTCTTAATTTCTACATATGCTGTTAAAATTCAACCATGTGTATACTTGGTGGATCTCAGACTGTATTTTTACACCCCGTTCACAGCCCTTCGTGTTGAAATGGTATGAAAACACTATAGACGTGAAAGTTGCTAGGTATAGGTAATTCACCCTTCTAAAGAGCATGTCTGCGGTTATTTAGTCAAAAATCACTGAGTGAGAGAGAGGAGAGCCATTGAGATGAAAGTTATCAGGCCTGGAAAAATAGCTCCTTACAAGTGCTTCCTTACTAGCTTGAATATTCTTAGTGGTGTGTGATGCTGCAAAATTGGTTATCGATCCCATACCAAGTAAATACAGGGTGAGTAATGACAATAGTGTTACTTTTTACTCGTAAAAGTGGCTAATGTACTCCCATGTGGGGGAAAGCAGTATGTCGTGATTAATGAGGTGAATGAATCATCAATATGCTAAATCTGAATACATTTTCGTGACAACTAAACGATTTTGTTAGTTTTACTGTTAATTACGTGCATGTTAAAATTTTAAAAATTTTAAAGATTTGAGGCAAACAAAATTTTTTTGAATCGTGACATCTTAACAGCAAAACAAAGCAGAGCAGAGGAAGAGGAGGAGCAAAGAAGTAGTGTTCGCACAGACATGCCTTGGTAAAATGGGAGCACACATGAACGGAGGGAAACTGAAAAGACCAATCCCATCACACGAGTATTGATCCGATATTGATATCAATGTTAGCATCGCTATTAGCGGTATTTGGATTGATCCAACCACCCCTAAATAGTGTGAAGAAGGCTTTTGACACAGACCTTCTTTTTAACTAACGTCACACATTTTCAGCTACTTTCTGTAACTTTTTTTGAGCATGAACAAAATGTAAACAAACACGAAATCTCACTGATAAAGCTATTTTGGGAAAAATGTGTGGGGTTTTTGTAACCCACGTGGCTGATGTTGACAAAAGACACTGACATGTAGTAACACTGAAATGGTCCTTTAAGCTCAGAATACATCAGTTTGGTCTCTCGCTCTTCGTTTAGATCACATTTTCCACTTTTATCTGTTTTCTGCTGCTAAAAAGAGGCAAGGCTGTGATCTGCTGGAGTGTTTTCCAGCACTCGCAGAAAACACCCCCTGGGGGCGTGTGTGTGGGTGTGTGTGTGTTTGTGTTTTTTCTCACTCCCGTGTCCATCTGAAATATACATGACATTTAAGTAGGCGCTGAAATCAGTGAGTGTCAAACTCCCATCAGCATTAATGTAATAAGATACATCTTGGTGAACTTGATAGTGCTGGTCAAGCTTAGCGGGGGTCACCTACAGTCCTGACCTTTAAATCCAGGTAGATTTGTTCCCGTTCAACACTGTTATGCAGCTGTTTTGGAGTTTGGTTTAGTGCCTAAAGTCTCCAGCTTCCTGTGACAAAAACCTCCTGTATTTGTTGTTCTTTTCACTCAAAATAGACCAAAAACTGGCAGAGCTCTTTAAGTGACATTCATGTTTTTTTTCTCTAAAGAATAGAACATTTGACTTTGACTCAGCTGGAGTCTGTGCTGTTCCACGAAACCCTGGTGCGGCTGGCTGACAAGGTGCGGTGACCTCTCCTGTATTTACTAGAATTGAAGCAAAAAACCTGTTCTTCAAGTCTCTGTTGATCCATAAAACCCTTGTTGCTCATAAACTGCGTCCAGATTACTCTGTGCACTCGCACTGCACTCAGAGAGGAGCACCTCTTCCTAACAGTGCCCAACAACCACAGCTATAACAGCAGCCCCCTGCCAACAGGAACCTGCCATGGCGCTGCGCCCGCGTGCTTCCTCTCAGCCTGGAAAACTTTCCTTCCTCCGCAGTCCCAAGGTAACTTCATCCCTTCGACCGCGGGCTGTCTCCTCGCGGTCAGGCTCTGTGCTGGAAGAGGAGCTGTCTTGTCCTGTCTGCTGTGAGATCTTCAAAGACCCTGTGGTGCTCAAGTGCAGCCACAGCTTCTGCCGGGCCTGTCTGCAGCAGTTCTGGAATAAGAAGAAGGCCCAGCGCGAGTGTCCCATCTGCAGGAGGAAGTGCTCCCTGACAGAGCCCACGGTCAGCCTGGCGCTAAAGAATGTGGCCGACACCTTCCTGAGGGAGCAGGAGCGCACAAAGGGCACAGCGGTAACAGGGGCAGGGGTTGATGGGACAGGAGAGCAGGCAGGGATCATGGAGGTGACGTGCATCACACACGGGGAAGTTCTGAAGCTCTTCTGTCTGGATGACTCTGAAGCCCTTTGCTGTGTGTGTCACACCTCCAAGAAGCACCAGGGACACCGAGTGTGTCCCTTGGAAGAGGGAGCCCAGGACCTCAAGGTAGTGTGTTCTTGTTTAGCTGCAGTTTGTCATGATTTTAAAAAGACTTTTTAATGTTTAGTGGAGATGCATTAAATAGTTTTAGCATTTTAAAAGGTTAATTTTGAAGTCTTAGCTATTAAAAGTCATAAATGTTTAACATTTAGGTTCATTGCAGGGAAGAGAAAGGGGACCAAGTGTACAAAAATGAATAGCCTGAATACAGGGAGGGGCCCCATTGAAGATGTGTTAACTCAGGATTGAGATTTTCTTGCTACGTCCCTGCTCGTTGTTTAAATAATTGTAGGATATTTTTTAAGCTTTCCAATTTGTCTGCAGATTGCCTGCTGTTTGACATTTGCTGTTTGACACTGCACCCTCACCCTGTAGGCAGAGATGAAGAAAGAGCTGATTCCTTTGAAGAAAAACCTGCGTTGCCTGTATGAAGCCAAGCAGGAGTGTGATGACACAACTGTGCACATCAAGGTATCAATAAACACAGATCCACGAAACACTGGAGGACCAGCATGACCGCTGACGTGACTGAAGTTACACCACACACTGTTAGTGTGTAAACATGTCAGCCAAGGTTGTGGAAAAACCACCTACCAGTAGTTTGTTTTAAAAGTGCAGATACCCTCACCCTGCTTCAAACTTTTAGAAAAGGTGTTTGCATAAGGATTGTTTGCTAAACCCAAATCCAGAACATAAAACAATTTTTCTGAGGAATATTAGACAAAAACTGTTAGAAGGGCATTAAATCCAACAAGGCTATCATAATGATGTTTTTAGAGAAACCAAATACGAGAAATGAGGGAACTGCAGAGTCATTGCAGGGTATTACTAAAATTCTATTTTTGTGTCATAGCCAGGAAATACTTTTAATGTATGAAATATTAGCGACACTTTCTTTAAAATGTAGGCGATTTAAATCTAAATTAAGGTAACTGTTACTCATTGAATTATGGTGATCCACAAGGTGGAGATGTAGAAAAACAAAGGCAGACATGACATAAAAATAGTTAGTCTATGACAACAGACTATAGCTCAGTATCAGTCACAGATTTGTGCATTCAGTGTTTTTCTGCATTCTTTCATGTGTATAAGAACCAGATTCAGGCCACAGAAAAGCAGATCAAAGAAGAGTTCGGGCAGCTGAGGGAGTTTCTGCAGCGGGAAGAGACGGCTCGCCTGGCTGCCCTGAAGCAGGAGGACGAAGAGAAGAAAGAGCTGGTGAAGAGGAAGTCAGACAGCATCACCAGCGCTATCCTCACCTTCTCTCACGCTGTCATTGCCATTGAGAACGAGATCGCCTCCAGTGACGCTCTCTTCCTAAAGGTAAGAAAGTTTTTACACATTTTTCTCTCTGATTTCATCCGACCACACAAACAGTTTGTAATACTCTCTCTTTTGATTTCAGAATTATGCCAACACAAAGAAAAGGTAACAGCTTTTTCATCTTCGTCATCTGTACGAAAATTTCAGTATAGTAGTTGTTCAGTGTTGGTCGATTCCTGTATGTGCTTTTCTTCTCACAGAGCACAGATCCCACACAATGATCCAGGAAAAGTGTCAGGTGCTCTCATAAATGTGGCCAAGCATGTCAGTTCCCTCAAGTTCCATGTGTGGGAGAAGATGGTGGAGCTGGTTCAGTACAGTATGCACTCACTTGACTCTGCGTTAGAGTTTGATAACATGTAAAAACTGATCAGCCAAAATATTAAAGCCACTGACAGGTGAAGCGATCATAATTGATTATATCGTTAAACGTCTTGAATTTTGGCATTACTTCTTTTGTGACCATCACTAAGTCTCATCTGGTTTTTCTTTTTCTTTTTCAGCACCCATCACTCTGGACCCCAACACTGCCTACACCTGGTTGTCCCTCTCCAAAGATCTCGCCAGTGTCGCCAACAGTGGATCTCTCCAGCAGCTCCCAGACAATCCTGAACGATTTGGCCACTTTGTGTTCGTGCTGGGCTCAGAGGGCTTCACCTCTGGCCGCCACGCATGGGAGGTGGACGTGGGTGACAAGTCAGACTGGATGCTCGGGGTGGTCAAGGAGTCCATCGACAGGAAAGGCCGCATCTCGGGCTGTCCCGAGGGCGGCTTCTGGATGATCTCATACTACGAGGGCGAGTACTCGGCTATGACGAGGCCCAGCACCCCGCTGCATTTGGAGGGAGAGCTAAAGCGAGTCAGGGTGCAGCTGGACTATGAATCTGGAGAGGTGACTTTCTCCAACCCTGACAGCATGACGTCCATCTACGCCTTCACCGACTTCTTCACTGAGAAGATGTTCCCTTTCTTCTGCCCTGGAGCCAACATCAATGGCAGTAACCCCAAACCACTTAAGATCTGCCCTGCCAAGGTCGCAGTGTGGAACAGTGCAACATGGTGATTTGAGGACACCTTACAGAGGACATGAGTGTAATTAAAATGAAAGAAATTCATAATTCAATCATTTCAGCGCATGTTTGTATGTAAAAGAAGCACGGTACAGGACAAGTACTTAGAACAGTTATTGGTTCATTTCAGTTGGGTTCATCTGCAGATTGACTGCCGTTTTGGAGGAAGACAGTGGTGTTAAAAGTGGTTGGAAACACACTGTGAAAATTCACATGAAACGTCAGCTCTTCTCACTCTTAGTTAAAAATACAGCCAACCTAATGCTTCCTACCCTCAGACAAGTTATAGTCTCGACAGCTACATTCACACTTAAAGCGGTACAAATGGTTCAGCTCTCACCTATGTGTGATCCATATCTGATCATTGTGAATGGCCTCAACAGCAGTTATGTGATTTTTATGTAATTCTGACAGCTGCAGTCAGTGGGGTTCACTTTAGGGTGCAGCTGCACTGAATGTCAGTTGTTTTTACATCTGAAGTTTCTATTAAGGCTTTCAAATAAGGCTTCAAATGGTTGCTCTCGTATTTAATGACTCACAAGTCTTAAAAAATTAACTAATGACCAAAATCCTAAATTTGAATTTGAAATTTGATCATTGGATTGCATGTGTTAGTCTTTTTTTCCCCCACTGAAACAACTTTCTTTCATGAATGTAACCCATCAGTTTTTGGTTCAGGTTTGTAGGCTGTAAATCCACAACACCTCAACAAAAGCAATCGATCACAGTCAGGAGGTAGGCACAAGTTATGCAGCGCCTCCTCCCTGTGCATGCTCTCACTAATGCAAGATCAATATCTCTAGTGCACACATACAGGAGGAGCTGTGCAAACAATGGGTGAGAAACAACAAGCAGCAATTAAACAACTGCCCAACCCTCTGTTTGTCTTCAGCTGCTCACAGCGCAAAACACATGTGAACAAGTCCCTGCTCTTCACCGAGCTTCAGCCTCATTATGTGGACGCCGCGGAGCTCATATCAATGAGTGTCAAAGAAGCATGATGACTAACGGTGGAGAATGACTTTTGAAAATGTGTCATTAAAATGTTGCTTAACTATGTTGAATGATGCATCTACGTGTATAAAGTGATGACTTTGCAGAGTCAGGGGAGGAAAAAAAAATCTGTCACCATGAGAACTGCTCAGATTTCTCATTTTCTGTCTGTGGATTCTGTTGATTCAACAATGAAGACTGTAGCTTTCTTCCCCTGTTTCTAGAGCAGTGAGATCAGTTAAGACTGTTACTAAAGCAATTAATCAA
>JAQFJA010000009.1:9508387-9521370 GCA_029874485.1 Naso brachycentron | reverse complement strand
AATGTACGTAGGATGCAATGAGTCATTGCATTATTGTGGGTGGTAAACACAAGAGTTATTAGTCTTACCAGAGAAAACTTCACTGAAATGAGCTTATAAAAGAGAACAAAAAACTGTTATTTTAAGATTTTTCTGATTACTTTTAGGGCACGTCCGAGCTCAGTTTTTATCTGAGATTTTTCTTCCTCCATAGAAACTGAGAGCCTGCCCAGCGGAGCTCTGCTGCTTGCTCCAAAAGTTTGATTGAAAATAAAATATAAGACAGGTGAAGTGGGTTTCTTCCTTCAGAGCTTCTTGACTCGTTATTTGAAGCTTAGTCTTATATTGAAGTATCTCTTTTGTTGCATTTCATTACATTCAAACTTTACGACTTACCACATCTCTTGTTTAATCACTGTCTGTGATCATGTTTGAGGTTATCACTGTTTTTTCTCACCTGGATGGGAAGCACAATGAGTGCCACAAAGATCATGATGACCACCAGGAGCTGTGAGGGCCAGATTTGGGGGGTGACATCTCCAAAGCCCACCGTGGAGAAGGTGACCACACAGAAGTACAGCGAGTCAAACAGGGTCAGGTTGTTGCCTGCTCGCTCCAGGTGCTGGATACCACAGATACTGATGGAGGTCCGCAGAGGTGGGAAAGATGAAGAAAGTCAGTGAAAAACAATGAGAAAGACACTTTCTATGCCTAGTGAGGTATAGGTGTATGTGGGGCAATTCTACAGGCAGAGCTGTCTTTCCCTCCTGTCTGTATATGTGTCACTCATGTGTGACACATATATGTGGAGATGGGAATAAATGAATGCTCAAGCGCATTTGTAGGACACTTGTGTATGTGCAGTAAGTGTATGACTGCATGCTCCATGTGCTATTGTGTTCTCTAAGGGACAGATGAGTCAAGGGGAAAAGTCAACCTTGAAATGGTCAGAGAGCTTATTTCATGTTGTGTGTAGGATCTTCTGGATTAGCCCAGGCTTTCACACCAGATACGCAGCAAGCTGACACATCCTCTGCTGCACTCAGGCAATCGACATTTATCATTTCAGAGCACTATCTCCCTCTTGCAGTTACCATTTACCTCTCTGCTCTCTGTCTTTTCTCTTGCTTCGATCCAGGAGCATAATTTTACTCTCCCATCTCTTTTTTCTACATATATCACACTATTTACTTTGACTCTCCTGCTCCTTTTCTTAATCGTTTCTACAACTGTGACATTTTTCACTTCCTGTCCAACCCCTGATAAATGTATCTCATTTCCCTTTTTTTCCTCTTCATAATGCCCTTTCAGTTCAGAGTTAGCAGCAAGGGTACCTACCACGTAAACATGAGACAGACCAGCGTGCTGATGAGTATCACCACCTGGTTAAACATAGCTGAGTGCGTCCGCTGGATTGCCCTGTGGAGATCATTCTGCAGAGACAGATGTAGATACGAGTTCATGTATGGAACCAACAACAGTGCTACGTTGTTAGTGTAAAATGAGGACAGAAGGCAGCTGAGGGATAGAAGAAAAAAAAGACAGTGAAGAGAATGGATGAAATATAAGACTGCACTAAGAAAGAGACGACTGTGTCAGAATATGTGGAGCGGAGTGTAAGAAAGTTTCTAAAAAATTGTGAAGCAGGCTTGGTTAGTTGTCACAGGATAGATTGAGGCAGGGAATGTGAAAAGCTTCAATAACAATCTCAGGGTGCAAGCTTAAACGTTTTGTGACTGATTTACCTTTGAGGCAGAGAAAGCTGTGCTGAGATGGCAGAGAAACAGAGGGGCAAGCGTGTGCCGACAAAATAACAGAGGTGTTGAGATGAAAGTAATGGAAAAATTGAGTAGGGAGATAGTCCTTCACTCACTATCATGTTCTCCAAAGCGTGTTTGGCCAGCCAGCAATTGAGAAACACAGGGATGAAGAGGTTTCTGAGGGAGGGCAAAATCACCTGTCAAGAAGAGAAAGCATCAGTCAGCCTGGCTGTCTGTTGCATCACTTTTTATTACATGTTGTGTACAGTCACAGGATCTCTTGCAAGGGAGGGGACTGTGTGAGCATGTGCATGTTGTGATAGGCCTCCGCATAACTGTATTAAACATGTGACAGGCGATCAAGAAAGAAAGACGGGACTGTGGTGCTTGAGTGCTAAGTAATGCATATCTTTCCACTCACAGTGATCATGAAGGGAACAGCGCTGATCATCTCCAGAATGAAGGGGACACGTAATACTTGCTCCCAAACGTTGCCCTGGAAACCAAAAACACACACAGGGTCAGGCAACGCCATTGTCATGGTGCCCTTAGCAGATTACCACATAATAGGGCTGATTGCAGCGAGTGGATGGCGACAAATTGACTGGTTTGTGCAGCATAGAATAGATCGGGATGTATAGGGGGTTATACAACTCCCTTGTGGCCTTTGAGAGAAGAAGCAGCATTACTTGCTGTTCAATTAAGATGTCAGCCATGGCTGTTTTTATGTGTCTGCCACCTACATATGGCTGACCCGAATCTGACTAGTGTAGGTGGACAGGCACAGGGTATGTCCACAGGAATCAGTCAGCTCTAAATGCTAAGGCCTCTAGCCTCCAGAGTAATCTGCAGAGGGAGCCCTTTATAGGCTTATAGTGCCAAGAACATCAAAGACAGGACAACCCGTTGATGGATCGCCCCCCTCTACAGTAGCACATAGTCCTCCCCCAAAGTCTTTCTGATGTGTCACTAACAGGACAGAGTGTGCTGAGGAAGCCTCAAGGCCTCAAGGTGCTTTCTAAATGCAAGAGCAAAAGAGCAACATCAGGGGAGAAAGGTAGACTTACATTTAAGAGGGTTGTGCAAAGTGGACAAACACTGACTGTATGAATGCACACCCACGCACACTCACCACACATGTAGACATCATGGGCATCACAAAAGGCTTATGCTTGGCCACTGGGGGCACTGATTTACTCACCTTGTAGCTGAGATACACAAGCAGCATAGTTTCTGAAAAGCTGATGAAAGCCACAAGCACCTGCAAAAAGACACAGAGAGAAAGAGAGTTATAGAGAAACTGGGAGATGCAGACACTGCAGGAGAGCAGACAGAGAGGAGTCAAGGTAGCCAGAGAAAGGCGAGAGCAGAGAGAAATTAGGAGTCGCAGAGATAGAAGAGAAGAGTGTGGGTGGTATCAGTGGGCGTGCTATGATCGAGCTTCAGAGAGAACAGTTTTAAGTGAAGCATGAGACAGTCTGGTGTCTAATTGTGTTTATATATGCATGTGTGATCATGCTGTAGGTGTTAATACAGCATTTAAGTCAGGTGAAATGATCTGACTTTATGGTTTTAATTGCTGGAATCATGTAATGTAAATTAAATGCTAATAAACGGATTACAGAAATGCAGAAATCCTGCCTTGCACATATACTTTATGTGTACAGTCTTAGGCCTTGTTTACTCAGGAGTGCACTGATCTATCTGACCTGCAGTGCCCACAGCGGTAGAGGTCTATCCACCCAGATGATCAGTTTCCTAGAGCGTGGAAGAAAAAGAAAAACAGAGTGCAGAGGAGAGATATAAGGCAAAAAAGGACCAAAATTAGTCTTAGACCACTAAAACGGCCAGAAGATTAAAATTCACTCGACAAGGAACTCAGCTCTCGTCACTACATAAAACTGAATTATGCTGTTTACAAGTGAACAACGGTGGAGTGCCCAGCTGCCAGTGTGCTCCTATTGTCGTAGAAAAGTAATATTCACACAGTCAAATGGAAATTTACAGCCTTATTATGGGAGAAAGGCTGTTTCTTTCCTCCAAAGACACCCAGGGGCTTATCATGGTTTCTTGCCTGCCTGCACTCTGATTTGCTCCTACGAGTCTGCTGCCTGGAGCAGGAGGAGGCCCATCCCTTTCCTGAGCTCCCTCTGTCAGGCTCCTTATTCATGTGGAGCCAGAGCTTAGCCAGTGTCACCAGCCACCAATTAGATCAATAGGTCCCTGAGCAGGAGACATGGCATAGCCTCAGGTCCGTGTTCACTTCCTGGTCACTCTCCCTCTCTCTCGGCTGTTATATATTACACGCTTTATGTCCACTAGATCGCTGTTGATTAGGCTGCACAGGCACTTCATACATATTATGTTGACAGCTAATCCATACAGTTGGATTGTGATAAATGAATGTGGATCTGTAATGCTCAATATCAGCATTGTGAATTGTATCAGTTAAGTGAAGTTGCATTGATTGCCTTATACAACGTTTCCGACCAGTGGGCCAGTGTTGGGGATGCCAGTCCTCAGGGGTGTGCGGTTTCATGGTCCTTGTCTGCAGGCTGGAGCCATCACTCCTAATTAGAGACTTACCATTCAAACTCACTACAGGGACGGGATGATGTGTTTTGTTTGTTGCAGTTCCCTCCGCTCATGCTGCAGGAGGGAAGAAAACACAGAACCAGCAATGAAACTAACTCCTTGTCCAACTCCTATTATAAAACTGGACACAGTTCAGTCCAGATATCACATTACTTTCCTGATTGCATCGTCATCCTCAATGTCTCCCACCATCATCACACACCCAATCTTTTCACGGGATACTCTAAACACACTGTTATCTAAGCTATTGACCTGATGCAATTGTTCCTGCTGTCAGGCCTCCACACTCACAGAGAGTTTTGTTTCACCTCATTAAGCCCCCTGTTATCACCCTTTCTCTCACCAGTCCTGTCTTCCCTCTTGCGGGTTGTCCAGCAGGACTCTGACAATGTAGAGGAGGCAGCTCAGCACTTTGAGAGCAAAGTTAAACATTCGCACCCTCAGACCTGCAATACATGAGAAGAGGAGGTCAATATAATAGACACATTTATTTATCACAATGAATGACAGTAGTTGGCTTAATGCAGATCAGGCTACTGACACTTAATCTTGTATTCTAACATCTTAGTTTACATTACTAGTACAGTATGTAATTAGAGTAGTGGTTAATCCCTTCTTTGAAAGAAATGAATGCTAACTATTTCTTAATATTAATTCAAAAAGTAGAGAAAAATAGCACTTATACTCCCTTCCTTGTACTTCCTTCAAGTGAAGGTTTTATGAATATACATTTTTAATAACGTCATGCATACAGGAGAAAATAAATCTTAAAGGTATGACATGTCTAGAAATGAATCCACAGATCATCATAGTCACTACACAGACATACACAACAGTCACAGCTGTCTAACAACTGGTGATGAAATGCGTAGCAAGAATGACAGCATATCACATACTAAAAAAAAAAAATTGGAAAAGTGCAACTCATGTGGTAAGGAAACAGGCAGCAGAGAAATTCACCCAACTTATTACAGACAAAGGCAACTCACTGGATCTTTGGTTTTTGATGAAGAACAGCTTGAGGCGCTCCTTGAAAGTGTTCTCATTCACATAGAACTCTACCTGCACCCTAAGAGAGGGATGGAGAGGTGGGCAGAGACAGAAATAGAGATAAGGAGGGTGCAGGAGAATAAAGAGGAAAATAAGGCAGGAGACGCTGCAGGTGATTACTTCTTTTATGGAGTCAAGTCAAAAGACAGAAGAGAGGAAACAAGAAGTGGGCTGGAGCATGAAAGGGAAAAGAATAAAGGTGGAAGGAGAAAAGTGTGCAATTGAGCAAACTGAAGACAGAAAAGGGTGATAATGATTATTTGAACATTGAAAAGTATGGAAATAATACAGTGAGTCTGGCTGCATTAAGGACTAATGGGTTTTGGAGGAAATGGTGTTTCTGCTTGTCCGCTTGCCCATGGGCCCAGATAGCTGCAGTCAGTCTCGTTATCTCCACTGATTAAATATAGAGCAACAAATTACTTCCCTCTGATGTTTCTGCTGAACATGGGAGGCCATAATTACTGCTCTTTCTCTCTTTCTATTCTGGCACCGTCCTCTTATAGGGACACACACATAAATACACACATACCATACACACACAGGCCTAGAATACACACCTGCAACAGGATCATTGGGATTATTAGACCATTCACTCGCCCATCTGACATGGACGCTTGTGGAGAGACATGGTGAAAATGACAAAGAGACACTCTTCAGACAGCTCTTACATGTGGACAGACACATAACCGGCGGGACTGGAGGTGACTGTATTTCCTGTCTGACCGCCTGAGGAGAGAACTCTCAGCAGCTCTCCTTTCATCCTATGGAGGGAAGAGTGGATGACTCAGGTCAGCCAAGCTCTGCTCGCTGGTGGTCTCCTCACAACACACTAACAGATGAAAGAGAAGCAGAACAACTGCAATCTGTCCTCCTGTCTGCAGGAAGAGGAAGAGATGGTGGGGGATGGTGGGTGGGGAAGCTCTTCCCAGGGTTCCAGAGTGATGCTTCACTAGCACCCCACATGTTCAGACACACACACAAAGACGACAACGAGCGTCGCACTTTCCCAGCAAATTCGGGGGATGGGGGTAATGTTCCTCTTTGTTGCTATAGCAACAGGGGATTCGTTGTCTTTTCCCTCTCCCTCGCACGAGCAGATGTGAGCAAACACACACTTGTGAAGTGTGTTTAGCCATTGAAGACGATAGGCCGCTGCAACTTGTTGACGGCTCCCTTTGCTCAGAGCAGCCTGCTAATGATAAGACTTCTGCACACATGATGGAAAACAGAAGAATGAGCGGATAAGCACAGTTTGCTTAGGCTCGCAAAAAAAAAAAAAAAAAAAAGAAAGAACGGGGGTGGGGATGCAATTGCACCTTCTGATTAAAAAATGACTTTGCTGGAGAGATGGGGAGACCCACAGTAATCTCAGTAATGGACAGTGTGTGTACATTTTGGCTGATTCTCATGACTTCAAAGGGCTGGTTGAAGGTTTCGGACTTGGATTTAAGGGTTAAGATAGACTTAGGTTAAGACTGCGATTTTGGTCAGGCATTTAGTTGTGACACTTAAGGTTAGTCTAAGGGGCTAAGGAATGCATTATATCAATGAAAGCCCTCACAAAGATGAACTAGTGTGTACTGTATGAGTGTGAGTTGAACTGACCGAATCAACCATATGACTGCACCAGATCTTTACATGCACAGAGCAATCGTACAGTCAATAAACTACTATGGTGGCAGCAAGCAAGGTTAAGCATTATCACCCGTTTCTAAGGTAAATATAACCAATCCAAATTTTTAAAAAGACAGTTGAGAAGTTGCAGAATACATGAATTATGCCTGCTTAAATGAAGCAGCTGTTAATCAGAGAGTTTTTCTGGATCACAATCAAAATTTGAGTGATTACAAATGGTTTACACTTGAATGACATTTAAGATTGAGAAAAATAAGTAATATTAACAGAAGTAAGAAAAGCAGGATGCAAAAATATTATGTAGCATGGAAACCTGCTATTTTTACTACCGTTAATATTACTTACTTTTCTCAGTGTTGAATGTCACTCAAGTGTAAACCATTTGTAATCACTCGAATTTTGATTAGGACCCAGAAAACTCTGATTAGCAGTTATTTTATTTTAGCAGGCATAATTCATGTATTCTGCTACTTCCCAACTTTCTTTTTAAAAATATGGATTAGTCATATTTACCTTAGAAACAGGTGATAATGCTTCCCTCCCCCTCCTTTTCACAGGTATATCAAGCTTGCAGATCATGCAATCAGAGGCTAAAAGAAGCTGGAGGAGCTCAGCTAACACTCTCCTGGGCAGGACTCGACCGCAGCAGCAACTCTTCCCGATCTGGTTACCTGGTTGACAACGTCAGGCCTTTATTTTAGTTAGTTTTTTCAGTTTGGGTTGGAGATCTGTGGTAGTCGTATTTTTGTGTTTTTGTTTAATTAGGGCTTAGGTCGTTTTATCTTTATTTAGGTTTAGGACGAAAAGCTGGGTTTGATGGCCCATTGCGTGTTTGGCCCAGTTTTTCCACCTCTTTTGTTAATTTTGGATGGGGTCTCCTTCTCCTTTTGTTTCATTTATTTGATTATGTTTATTTAGTTTGTGTTTATGATTAAAGTAACTTTATGGTGCATTTAACCGGTCGTGTAGTGTCCCTCATTGAAGCCATGGTTTGTGTTTGAGACTGTAACATATGGTTGATTGCCTATCCAAGGCAAACTCAAAGTAATTTAAACGCTCTTCTTGAACCATTTGAAGCACATGCATGGTTTTGGTCTCTTTTAAAAGGTTACCAGTCACAAAATGGTAACAATGTCATTGAAATTAATATTTCATATGTTTTGTTTTGTTTTTTCTTAACATTTTCCAAGAAAGATTGAGCAGTGTTTACATACTTACACATTTCCGACAGAAAAAAGAACACTGACAGAATCTGAAGTGATGCAACAGCAGTCTAGGTGTATTTTACAGATGTAACAGTGTGTTTTGGACTAAACATTTCACTGGATTGGATCCATTGAAAATGGTCTGTTTGTTGAGAACTCATTGATTGGTGGCTTCAACAGTAAGGTGTCAAAACTGTCTCTTTGTTTCTTCAGGTCTGAAAGAGGTGTTGGTTGCTCTTTGGATTGCATCTTAGAGTTTTTATTAATCAAATCATTTCAATGCATGCCACATGAGTATGTACAGAAAATAGCAGTTTGTGTCCATTTAGGGAAACATAAACAGGACTAATTGCACTAAGCTAACAGCCAAAAGGTGGACAGTATGAACAGAATGAGGTTTTAAATAGTTTTTGTTTTTGTATTATTTCTTGGTAATACATTTGCAGAAAATAAGAATTGCAAATTAAGAAGTATTCCTTTTTTTTTAAAATAATGATAAAAGATTAAAAAACAACAGCCTTGCTGACTTTTTTGCCTCTGAAACATTTTATTGAGGCGAAAATTATACGGATATTGCTCTTTCTTTAGACACTGTAGTTAGAAAATCAACAAGAACTTTAAATGTTTATTTAGTACATTTCCTACAGCTAAGTGCTACCGGTTCTGCTGAGATCACATGTCTTCATAAACTGTTGAAAATTTGGGTTATCATCCTCATAACAAACCACAATGGTAGAAGCTCTAATGTTTGCTTTCCCTCAAGCTAATGTGCTCTTTGAAACCAAATCCATCCGGCATTGAAGCTCCACGCCTAACCATGACTGTGCTTTGTTCTTTGCCAAATCTCCAGTTTCTTCACTTTCTTTATCCCTTTTTTAAATTGTCTCATTACATTTCAGGTGATATACTTAATCTAGTCATCCATGCATTTCTTGATTCATCAAAGTCCTTAAGGCCCCTTAAATTTTTACGAGAAGAAGCCGTGATACCTATTCAGGAGAAGAAATTTATTTCAGAGGTCATTTTGACCTTGATGTGTTCCTCCAAGCGATGCTTTTCCACTTGAGTGTACAAAAGAGGATGAAAAGTAAAGTGGAAATATAGCCCAATAAAGAGCTGAGCTGTGGTCTAGATTGAGAGTCGGGATCTTTAATCTAAGGGGAGGATGGGGAAGAAAAACACATTAAAAACTCATAAAGAGCATTATTTCAAAACAAAAGACACACAAGCACATCACAATGGCACCTCTGGGCAACAGTCACATATTCGAACCCCAATGGCCCTCAAAAAGCACAAGGAAAACAAACGATTAGATAAATGTTTAGAAAAACTGCTATGGCACATTGATGTAAAAACAGAAAAACAAAACAACAACACTTTGCTGGATTAGGGAACAACCATTTCAATGCTATCATGTCAGTTTTATCATGAGAGAGCAGCCCGCAGAGAGATCCCCCTCTCTTTCTGTCTCCTCTGCCTCTCATTAAAAATAAAGGTTTATCAAACTAATTATTTTCAGTCAGGCATCTGAGATCATCTCATGGGCTTTAATAAAGCAAAGCCAGACGCTTTAACAGCTGGAAACATGAGAACGTGAAAAAAAGGGGCACAGTACAGTATTTCAAAACTGAGCACGGGAGCAGAATTTGCATTTTGCACATTTGCATGTACACTTTGAGAGCTGAAGTGTGGAAAAGGGAGAGGGAAAGAGAGAGCAGACAAAAGTACAGACAGATAAACAGACGCAGACAGATGGACAGAAAGACAGAGGGGAACATGCGGAGGAGGATCTTTGAGAGAGAGTGAGAGAGAGTGCTGAACCTTGTTCTCCTGCTGCTTCCACCCATGCCTGCACTCCATAATGACACAGCACTGGCCATCTAATGACACAGTTGAGGAGACTAAAGAAACCCAAATGCATGCACAACAGCACAGCGTTGGCTCATCACAACCTCCACACACAACTCAGAAATAGTATTCATAGCAGCCAAGTAGGAAAAAATAAGAAATAATACGGCTGATTGAAGAATCTCTCCAGTTAATGTTAATGATATCAAAGTTTATTCTGTTTAAATATTAAGCAAAAATGAGAGTTCATATTCGACGCATGACTTTGAAGAAAAATAAATTTATAGTAAATATTGAAACTTGTTGTAAAAAAAAGAAGGGATGGATCTGAGAAGAGAAAATCTATCAAAAATATGGATCCAACTTCAGGTAGAGGCTGCCTAAAAGCTCTACACTGTGCAATATTGACCACAGTGAAATGAAGACAAGCACTAATATCACCCTGGCCTTTATTTCACAAATCTTTCTAACGTGAAGATTGGACAAGGTAAGGACAAAGATGAATACAATTGTTTTTAACCAACCAAAAAAGACTGACACCAGAGAAAAGTTGAAGAAGAAACTGTTTCCATCAATTAAAATAGACATGTAGTTTATGTTTGAATGTTATACTGTATTGCTAAGGATGAACACGTGAATTGGGGAATCCTTTGACAAAAGGAGAAATGGCTAAAAGAGCAAAGGCTGGAAAATAGCAGACAATGATGCACAATCATAATATACGCAGACTACAAATGAGGGCAGGAGAAACTCAATAGGATGACAAAAAGAAAATAAATTGCACATAAGCACGGGGCCGCTCTAACAGCTTACGAGAGGTGAGGTGTTTCCTACTTCATCTAACCGAAGGCCGACAGGACAGCTTGTCCCTGACCCAGATTCACGACCATCACACACATTAGAAATGAAAAATGAGAATATATGTACACATCCTGCTTAAGTAAAATCCCTTTTCTTGTTGTAAAAGGCCCATTTTTCTTTCAGCACTGACAATGCACAAGGTCATGTTGACTGAAGAGTCAAAAGAAAGAATGTCAGATTTTTTTAATACCACTCAATGCTGCCAGGAAATTGATTTAGACACTTCAGTGAAATAAGTACTTCCATAATAACTTAATGATGACTGAGACCTTTAAAGAGTCTCTGTCTCCGCTTGTCTTTTTGACTGTGTATAATTAAAATTCAACCAGTCTGTTTCCTCACCGATTTAGCCACTATTTTATGTGCTGTGCTTCCTTGCTCTCTCTGCTACAATAGGCTGGTCAAAGCAACGATGGAAAAAGAGAGTCATCATTTGCCAGAAATGTGCAACGTATCCCACAGTATTGACAGTAAGTAAGTGTGCAATGTAGCTGTTACTCAGAGCAATTTCCTGAACAACTCCTGCGTTCGCATGGATTCAAACTTTCCATACATCATTGGTGGAAGTGCCTCTGCCATCCTCCCCCTTGCTCCCTGACGTAAACCAGCCTCGCCTCATCCTTTCCTGAAATGATAATTCACTATTTATTGCTTGGATGAGGATATGCCGACACATTAACGTAGTCTCATTGGCTGGAGGGAGGAACAGAACACAATAATTCCATGAGTTCTTAGCTGTTGAATATGTGGAAAAGCACTTCTTATGTCCATGTTTTGCTCACTAAAAACATGCCTTTTATATATAGCGAAACTAAATACGGCTTTGATTGCTGCACAACGCTATTAACAGCCATCCTAGAGACATTCTATCTCCCTGTCCCTTCAGATTACATTAGCCTCACATGAGCGCGGACATTGAACATTTTATCAAATCAGCATGAGATATCAATCTGTTTCAGCGTCGCTCTCACATCAACACTTTGCGTGTGAAGAGAAACATGAGAGGAATCATCTCCATTGCATGTCTCTGGTGTCTCGGGGGTGCTGCATGGTATTGAAAGTCCCATGGTGTATTAAGCTAACACACTTTGGGAATAAGGGAGATGCGATCAGTAGACAATTGTGTTTGCGATCCCCCACAACAGCGTGGCAAAGCAGCTCTCCACCACCAATCTGTTGCCACGGCGCCTTTCAGTGACATCCAACACTGCTCGAGCCCAGAAGTGATCAGACACATGCTAGTCAGCCCCATGGCTGCGTTAGAATCCACAGCAGGAAGGCTCCTAAGTGTTGACAGTGCTTTTCTAACGGAAAGGCTGGATAGGGAATTCAATATTTAGCTAATGCCCAGTGGTAGCAAAAGAAAGCTGTAAAAATAAAGGAAACATCAGTCTGGATTTCCAGGAGGGACACACCCTTGCTCCATTCTTGCGCATTTGATTAACCTAATAAAAAGGACAAAGCTTTAACATGTGAGCCTGTATCTTGTATTGCAGTGGTTGCCAGACAATAAATGACTGAATTTAGTAAACTCCTATTGTGGAACCAAGCTGAAGTGTTAGTTGCTCTGCCTTCAGAAAATGTCTTCTCTGTGCTGTACACAACCCTCTCTCAAAGACACTGGCAGCTCTTGTTC
The DNA here is from genome assembly GCA_029874485.1 of Naso brachycentron. NCBI lineage: Eukaryota > Metazoa > Chordata > Actinopteri > Acanthuriformes > Acanthuridae > Naso > Naso brachycentron. The sequence goes on along the minus strand of JAQFJA010000009.1, from coordinate 9,508,798 downwards.
ACTGGGCATCATGTGCACAATATTCTTTGCAGCAGGATCATGCTCAGACTGTATATCAGCTCTCCATCTTTCCACCATGGCCTCTAGTTTGTTCTCATACAGATCTGTCTTAAGTGGTCAGGTCTACTAGTAACCTTTCCTCTTTGGTAATGACAATTAGGACGTTGTTTTCATGAGCTTTTTCTTATTATAGAAAAAGACATTCATCGGGTCTGATGTTTGGGTTATATTGCCCCAGCTCCCCACCAACTAGACAGTGTCCTGCAATTAATAACATTTAGCAACTGGATGCAATTAAGTTAACTTCACTCTAGTTTAACTGCAGAATAATGTGGCTATGAGGACATGTGCATGAGTCATGAGATTTGCATGCTCCTGTATCACCCTGTCTCTCTCAACCAGCCTCAAATC
>JAQFJA010000009.1:9418065-9436259 GCA_029874485.1 Naso brachycentron | reverse complement strand
AAATATTCTCTTTTATGACGTAAATATTCTTTTGTTAAGAGGCTCACCACTTTGCTGTGGATGTAACATTTGCAAAAACCCTGGAATGATTTGATAGGCTGATACATTTTTGTTTTTATTTAATGATTTTCGGTATTCAGAGATGTACAATAATATTGGCACCTCATTTGTAACGGCCTAAGATGGACATCTGGACACAGCCCAAGTATGTCTATGGTGTGGTGGTTGTTAGAGTGTTTGACACAAATAGTAAAGTTTCTAAAACAGAAAGACTCAGCCAGACATGTTTCAGTTCTCGGCTAATATGGATGGCAACGGCACTGCAATAAGTCTACATTAATTGAAAGCAAAGATTTTTGTTGAAAAAAGATTTCAAGATGTTTGAGTTATGGATAAACTATAGACCTATGATGATGGCGATCATAATAAGAGGCTCTGAAAAATTAAAGTTTAGTATAAGAATGTGTGACAAAATGGTTTTTGCAGTTTGCATTAATTGATAGACCATTAAAAAAAAACCCAACATGGTAACCCCGAGTATCTAAATCCTAAAATTGAAAATTAAATACCTATCCAATGAACAAATATCCAAATAGTTCAATTTTCAAGTCCAGCCCTTAAAGAAAAATGAGCATGCATTGGTATCTGCAGCGATAATCAGCCTAAGTGAGTCAAAAAATACTTGCATTGTTTATATATGTGGTGCATCTCTATTAATACTAAAAATACAAAGTTTTGAAGTTTGAGATAATTAAAAAGTGTTTACTGACTCTTTATACAAAATTTCTTATCAGCAAAAATTAAAAAAAAAAAAGCTTTACAGTTTATCACGCAAATAAGATCAATAACTGCAACACCATTTGTTAAACAATGCATTGTCAATTGTTTAAAGCATAGTGCTTTATTAAAAGAACAGCAGAATTACATGAATTGATATAATACAAAATGATGTAGCGCTTATTAGCTGTCCGATTACTCACACATTCCTGGCTGTCGGGCTGCATCCTGCCTGTCTCTGCACTGTTAACCATCAAGTCAGTAATCAGCAGAGGTCTGACCTTGACTCATCTGCTTACATGAATACCATCACTTACTGAAAATGAATTAGGCCCTTGTTTTAGCTAAATCCTCTTATCTCTGACTAACCCATTTTTTTAAGATTGCCATCATCAGGTTTCCTCAGACGTTTGACCCAGCAACATTATTCATCCCGTGAAGGGGCTCATTCACTATCGTAATGTTGGTATTTTACCCTGAAGCATCACATCCTAATTATATTAAGGGCTGATGAAGGAATCCACAGTGATCTGAGTTTTGCTCAACCTATAAATGTTTTTAGTGTTTACTTAAGTGGCGACATAAAGTGAGTATTGTGTAGCATGATAAATGAGCTTTAATCTGCCAGTGGTATGCTTGGATATTGAGGACATTAACTGAGGTTTTGGCTCAAGTTACCTGATCAGACTCTTACTCAACACCAGGCTTGTCTCACATTGTTGTCCTCCAGTAATAAGGCAGCGTTGTTTAGAGCTGTTCTGACATGCACACGAGGGATGCTTCACAGAGATGGATTGTTCTGGTTCAGCTCAGTGTCAGTAAGTTCCATGTAAGCAGCAGAATGCAAGTGTTTACTTGTGTCTCTGAGTGTGTGGGACTGTAGAGGTTTGTGGGGGAGAGAGCTGACAGAAACTGCGCCCTGTGGCTGCATCTATCTAACATCCAGCCACCCAGAGGTCAGGAGGTGTCGGGTATTTGTCATGTCTGCTGAGCATGCGGGGACAGGCCTCCCAGCCTGCACTGCTGGTTCCCTCCTGCACAGGTTGTCCTTCCTCTGTCATCACCCCAATAAAGCTGATTATTGGCTCTTTTAAAAGTAATTGAGAAATGAGCGGAAGTGACTCTTGAAAGCCCACAATTAGCTTATACAGCCACTAGGCTTGACCTTCCCGTAGAGGTTATTTGCAAAATAGTTTCATAATTGGTATACAAAGATGTCAGGCTTGGTTGATATAATTCAAAAGAGAAAAATGATTTAAAGTAGATGAAAGGCTTTTTAAAAAAGTTTTTGGATACTCTAGAAAGACAAATCTGGGATCAGTTGATCACTGTTGTGTGTGAATGTGCGTTTCTGTTCGAGACGTGAAGCAGCATGCCAGAACGAGAGGAGCGGTAATCTGCCGAAGGAATCTCAATTGTGAACGCTCTCCCTCTTTCCAGCTTTATCTCTGCTTTTGCCCCCTTTTCCTTGTCTTTTATTCAGACAATCTCTACTTTGGGACTGAAGCTGTTCCAGCAATGCAGCAAGGTGTGTGAGTGTGCGTGTTTCTTGTCTGCATGTGTGTTTTAGACGGGTGGCAGGTTTATTATAGAGCATTCCTGGTTCTTTTCTTTTGGCAGAGAAAGCTGCCAAGTGAGTGAGACAGCAAGAGGCCGACGTGTCACAGCACGTCAATGTGTATTGAGCCAGGAATATTAAATTGTCACCTCTGTGTGTGCATTTGTGTGTGGTTGTGCGTGCTTATGAGTAAAAGTTTGGGCGTGGGTGTTTTTGTGTATGTGTCAGCGTACACCCTACTACAGCTGCCATGTGCGTGTTGTTTGTTGACAAATTTGCCGGTCGTGTTTTGCTGCATCTTTTAGGACCTGATCAAACACAGTCTGAAGTTATGGAACACACTGGCGTCACTGTGCGGCTGACAGATGGAGGGCCATTAAAATGGCTCAGTCAAATCATTAGCTTGTGGAAGAAGTGATTTTCCTTACTCTCCCTCGTTAGCGTGTTAATGCATCTTCTTCCCATTTGACAGCACTGCTGAGGTTTAGGAATCCATTAGTTGCACTCTGCCTAAGACAGTCTACATGGGCACGTGTGTATCTGATGCCAATACAACCTCCATCATCCATTAGCACACTGGAGTAGGCTCAGGCGTTAGAAATGTCTCATTTGCCTGAAGGCTGAAGGGCAAGTGAGAGCGTGAACGAGCGAAGAGCCTCGGGGTGGGAGAGTTGAGTGAGGCATGGAAGGAGAGACGGGGCTGAGGATTTACAGTAGGGGTCAGAGATCAGACCCAGGGGCGCCTGAGGGATCTGATCCACAGCTGTCCGTTCATGTCATAGTGAGGAAGTAGTACTTAGAAGGATAGGAACTGTTCAGACAGCAAATAGCTTCAAATGTACTTTTAATGAGGCAGCTGCAATCCTCTCCACGATGGCAGGTCTGTTAGAGCACACGGGTGGTCCATAGGTATTAGCCATAATGAGTAAATAAAGATATGTGTAGGACTTTAATCCTCAGTGCTCATTAGCTAGACTGGGTTTGGAGAGGCTTGTCATCAAAGTAGCTACCTGGATCCAAATGCTGCCTGTAGCACCGCCTTTGCGTATGTCAGAACTAATGACTCGTCCTCTTCTGTCTGCCTCCCCCCATAAGGAGACTCACACAGCCCCCTCCTGGCGCCATGGCATGGTTCCCCGTCATCGGGACCATTTTATCATTTTGTCAAATCTCACCTGGAGCCCTCTCCCCTTTCATTCTCTCAAATTCCTCTCTGAAGTTGTTCCAACTGCATGTACCCCTGCAAACCAAAACATGGAGAAAAAACAGCCCTCAGCTCTTTCCATACATAGAGTACCACCGCTATTAGGCTCCCCCATGCCAAATAGCTCCTCTGCACTCCCGACCACAGCCCTGTGTCGCTCTCACATTGCAGACTGCCAGCCCTCACCTCTCTGCTACACCCTTACCTTCACACCACAAAAACCACCAGAGAGCTCTTTTAAAGTTTCCAAGGTACATACCAGAGTGGCTGGGCCTTTATTATCCTGCTGAATCAGACCGGCAGACACATAGCCCACTTCAGACCTCCCCACTCGTGCCCTGAACTCCAGCGTAGGGCTCCAGGAAGCAGGTCAGTGAAGTGTGGAGAGAACAGAAGCAGCTGTGGGGAGCATGTCTCCACTGGCAGCCGTAACAGTAACAGTGGAGGGGGCGAGCAAGAGCTCTCCTGGTGTGCCGGTGGAAGGTTAAGCAACATTAAGGCAGATGGAGCTAACTTGCTCGTAAGAAACATTGTACTTGAGTATGCACACACTTTTTCTTGCTCTGTGTGACTTTGATTTTAAGCATTGAAAAGCTTCAGGACATATTTTGTATTTTTGCACCGTGTATCTTAAAAAATATAACACACTTGTGAGTCATTGATTTTACCTGAAAGTTTAAAGGAAAGGGAGGCTAGATGGTTAACAAAGATCCAAGACTGTTGTGGCTTCTCAGTCCATCTTTGTTCTTCACTGATTACTCACTTTGTGCTGCCATCAGGGCAGACAAAACAAAACAGTCTCACAGAATAATCCAGCCAATTTGTGGATAAGTAAGGGGTGAGAGTTAGTGCACAGGACCGAGTTTCACCCTTATCTCAACTCTCCACACCTGGATTAGACCACCAGGTATGAACTGGAAGAACAACCATGTAGGACACTCTCTCTCTCTTTCTGTCTCTCTCACACAAACACACACACCCACACACACACACACACACAGGGTTTAATTGGGTTTGTGGCAGTTTATGGTTGCCAATCATAATCACAGCCTTGGTGGGAATGACTTCACCTTCCGCCCTACAGTACATCGGTCTGTGTGTGTGTGTGTTATTTTGTGTCCCTGAATCTATGCAATGGTGCATTGAATTCTTCCTGGACTGCCTCTTTAAACAAAGACTTTTTTTTTTTTGTATCACGTGAAACATAAAAGACTTGGCTTTCCCCTTAAAGTACCTGACTCAAACTGAATAGTGATTAGATGGAATAGTCCAAGGCTGGTTTGTGGAGGCAGCTTTGTGCAGTTTAATTTATGATTGCACAAATAATCCCACTAGCCCACTTAGCCCAACTGCAGACTGCAGTTTATGAGCATGTTCAGCAGGCCGTTACTGCTTCTTTTAATGTCGTTACCGGGGATTATCGTGCTTGTAAAGATTTAAATTACAACACTTCAACAGATCGGTTCCCTGGCATGTTATTTTTTTTGCAGGGTTGACTTGAAGGTAAACAAGCAGCTTAAAATTTAGTTAGGAAATATTGGCACATGCAAGCTGGTGAGGGGCCCAGTAAGGGTGGACCACCCTTGAAGTGTGCTTTAGCAAGCTGGGCTGCAGCCCAGGCTCAGCCCAGTTTTAAACTGCAGGCCAGATGGACCTTTGTTGACAGGTCACTAATTGTTTGTCCTCCAGCTCTATCAAAGGGCAAATGTAGAACGAGGCCTGTACAGTCCAACATTATTGGATGCGATGAAGCAGATGGCTTAAATGTAGCTGTAGGCATCATGCTAATCTATGAGGATATGCTTTCTGTTTGTCCAACAGCAGCAGCATTTACAGTCAGGTCTACAGTAGTGATCAGACTGTTTGCCTCAGTGCACGCCTTTTGGATTTTTTAGCTCTAGCACGTTTTATTTGGTTGGTTGGTTAGTTTCTCTTCCAGGTGCTGGTGGGTTTTCGGCGGTTTGTTTGGTTGTGTGTTAGTCTATGTGGCTGCGGCTTTGGTTTGTTTGCATCCCAGCATGGTTTTTTATGTGTATGCGAGTGTGTATGTGTGTTTGGGGTATTCTGCTGGTTGAGGTGGGGTCGTGTTTACAGAGCGGGTCCCAGCAGAGCCCAGATCTCTGACCCTCACATTCCAGAACCACCACTAATCGCCTCCGTCTGCTGTTCTCTGCAGAGAAACCTTTGCCGCATCTCTCTTGGCTCCATCTCTCCCGTTTTCTCTCACCCCAGTATTACTGCCCTCAACCCCATTTGTCAATTCTCTAGCCTCCTGGCCATGCTTTTTAGCCTAGTTTTTAGTCTGATGCTGTATCGATCAGCAGATGGTTTGCAGTATGACTGTAAAGTATGCCGTTGAATAGCTACCATCTGCCCCCCTTTTTTTGCAGCCTGCCTCTAATCACTTTCTCCATAGTTTTTTTTTTTTTTTGTATTTTTCACTTTTGGTTGTTGTTGTTCTCCTCTCACAGTGAGCTCATTCTGGGCTGTGGTCATAGATGTGTAAATTAGAACCAGAAGAGTTTCTCAGAGTGAGGCACATATCCCCTCAGCTCTCATTCCTCCTCTTCTCCTTCCTCCCTCCCTCTTTCTCCCCCTCCTTCTTTCTTTCTATCCCTTTTGACTGTTTGAAAGCATTCCTGCTTTGAGTGTCAGGCCCAGCGAGCAGCACATTTTGGCCTGGCTGTGTGAGCCGACCCACTCCTCCGCCTCCTAGCTGGGCTCTCTTTTGAGCATGTCTTGGCCAGGTGCAGAGGTCTGCTCACAGCTGCCTGACAGATGATGTGAGGCTCTCTGGAGTGTTTTTGTAACTTGTTGTGAAAACTGTTTTAACGTAGTTGTGAAGGGTAGAGGTTGACTGTGACGAAGGGGCTTGTAATGTCGATAGGATTACACAGGATACTTTATAATGTTGCAAGCAGTTTAGAAGAACTATTGCTTTGTTTTTCGTTTATTGTACAGCACTGGGAATTTGTGACACAACTGAGGTGAAAGCAATTCGGTGGATTTATTTTATTGAGAAGCTTTGCAAACAGCGTTGCCACTGTGGAGTGATCTTTGGTTCATGGCCATTAGTGCTGAGTCTGTCCAAGGACTTTATGTAAAAATGGGGGAACAACACAATCCATAAGTACTGGCAGGCCTGAGGTCATAAAATATGCAGCTCTCTGGCTCAGCACTTCATGGTTCCCATTAGTCCGCCATATGTATTGGAAACGATCCCTTAAGAAGTCCGTGTTCCTACTGTAACCACAGAGTGCTCTTAATGGAGAATCTGTTCATGACCTCTCTGTCAATACAGCAGAATATTGATTATTGAAGGAGGACTGACCATATTGTCGAATCTGATGAGGGTGCGGAGAAAGCCTGTTAATGGATGGTATAGAAAGCAGTAAGAGGTCTTTATGTGCTACAAGACTGACCTGAATACATCCAGAGCAGTTAATCTATGAGTTATATTAATAAATATCGAATGTTGTGCTTTATGTTGCAACATTTGCATGCCTCAAAATATGATCAAGAACACATTTCAGGAGAAAAGACAGCATGTATGAAGTGCTGTCAGCTCTTTATTGCTTTGTGCTCTTTTGCACACGTAGGACATTATGTAAAAAGCTGCTTTCTTATCTTGTAATTAGAACTAGCAGTGATTATACAGTCGTAAATTTAAACTTTCAATATATCATTAAGCATTCCTTTGAATATTAAAATAACAATCATCCATTGATTACAATGCACACTGATTATGTTGTCTCATCATAGTCAAACACACATAAACTTTGCTGCACATTAATTCTGTTACCCCCTCCTGATATATACACATAGTACAAACACACACACACACTTACTGGAATGTACATGGACATTAGGACTCTTGCCAAGCCGTTGACTGTGTTGAAAGCTTTTTCCAGTTAAAACTTGCATAAAATAAAGTGTTGCACATTAACCAAATTAAAAAAAAAACAAAAAAACAAAAAAAACCCCCACACACCCACTCAGTTTGAACCAAAGACGCACCCAACTCTGCAGGTCTCCACCAAGGTATGACGCACACAGATAACAGGACTGCGATTAAGAGATTTTTAAAAAGTGATTGCGTTTTATGCAGGTGTTGCAGCGGATCCAGGAAACCCCTTTTATGGGACATGCATTTTCAAGTTTTAAAAGGACTTTCCCGAAGTATTTATCTAATACCTTAGTAATCTTAGCTAATATAACTAATCAGAATGACTTCAAGCAAGCAGCTCTCTGTAGTATTACTACCCCCAAAGACATGTTATGTAATTGTATAATATACTAATGATAAAACAATCCAATTGTTTGTGTGGCTTTTGTTATCAAGACTGGAATTCTGAACAACACCAGAACTTAAAAACAGGCAGTGAATAAATCTATTATCATGAAATCCTTCGTCTAAAAATACACATAGCACCTGCAGGCAGACGTGAGCTGTGTAAGTGCGTGACTGAGCTGAATTCATGTAGATATGTGTGAGGAGACGCCTGTAGACGTGGTGAATTGAGTGAGATGAGTGAGAGATCAAGGGTCAGATGAACGGTGTTTTCTATCTCTGTCTCTCTTCTTTGGCGTCACGGCCTCTGCTATCAGCCTGCAACGTGTTTCCCTCTCTCCCTCCCTCGCTTTCTTGCCAAAGGGCCCTGTTAAAATATATGGAAGTGGGCTGACTTATCTGTATTTCGTCTTTCTGTAAGGGCAGCGTGACTTTGACTACAGAGGTCACAGCATAACATTCTTTTTTTAGTGGTTAAGAGTTGCCTTTTCATGTCTTTCCTGTACTGATAGCCATAAATCTGTGATTATTTCCTTTATTATCCTTGTTTATGAGTTCACTGAGGCTGAAAGGGCAATATGAGTGCTTTATTAGTGGACTGTATGGTAATAGCAAACACAGAATGATGACTAAAGCTGAACTGAACTGGGTAAATTTGAAAGTGTACACAGTTACCTTTAGTAGGTCAAGTATTCAAGTCCACTCCTTTCTCAGTCAATAATTGTTGATTTATCATGCTTTAAGACAAGTTTGCCTGCCATTGTTTTTGGGTTTGAGTGTGTAGTTGCGTCTTGTTCCTTTTGGCCTAATTTTGAGTGCATGTCCTGTGCACAACTCAGTCACGTAGTCTGAGAGATTCCCTGGCAGGAGCAGTGTTTTGGCCTGGGTGCGTTCCAACTAACCAGCAGGCCAGGGATGACAGGAAAAGGCACCGAGGTTAATGATTAGTCCCATGTTCTCCCGCTGCATTCCATGGGGTGACAAGGGGACATGGGATAAGGGACAAAGAAATAGCTTTTGGCTTTTTAAGGGGCTATTGGCTTTTAGTTTGAAGTACAACAGAATAGAAACTCTGAAACTTAACCCTTGTTTCTGAGGACACAAACACACCTTTTAGTCACCATTAAAATGTTGCACAGCTTTCACCTAGTGAACTTTCACCATCAAACTATGAGGTTTGTTTACATAAGCGTGCCAGACCTTGACTGCCCTCCACCTGATAGAGAGTTCTTATAATTAGTGACCAGCCAGGAGACAGAATGAACATGTATGTAGGTCAGTTGTTAATATAAAACCAGATTAAACCAAAAGTCACTGTTTTTGACTGAAACAAAGCATCGCTGTTAGACAAGACCTTACTCTTCTATCCTGTTTTGGCACACTGGAACATTCTGTGTAACATTCCCTCTAATATCTTCTTCCTCCTTCCTCATCCTAATTCTTCTCTGTCATGCCTGTCTCCATGTCTGTCTGTCTGTCTGTCTGTCTGTCATCTCTCTTTCCTCCTGATCCCTTGGTGGAAGCAGCTATGTATGGAATGCTTCATCCCCAGGAGTCTGGAAATCATGTTACCAGATGACTGACACTCATTAAAGCTGCTCTCCTCATCCTCCTTTAAGATGAGAGCATCTCTGTATCTTGGCCTCTCTGTCTTTGTTGCACAGACCCCATGCTCACAGACATTCATCAAGCCATATTTTTGTTTTTTGTCTGCCTCCCCTCCCTTTCTCTCCCTCATCTCATCAGCCTCCATCCCATTCTTTGCCTGTGAGTTGAAGGCCGTGACTCCGTATAGGCGAGGCTTCTTCTGCGGAGACTCCAGCATCACCTATCCCTTCGTGGAGAGAGAGGCCATCCCTGACAGCCTGCTCATTGCTGGTGGTATAGCCATCACTGGCCTAACGGTAAGACAATAAAAGGGCAATTTTTAGCACAGTGTGGTAATTGTTATCACTTCATTGTGGTGTGAAGGAGTAGGTGTTTGTTTTACTAAAACAAACACACTTTTACTGTTTCAGCATTTGTGCAGCTGCACTGCATGACTTTTGTTAACCAGTTTCTCTTCTCTTCTCATCCTATTTGCTTCTCAGATCGCACTAGGTGAATGTTACCGGGTGCGTTTCCGAGGTGTGCACTCGCGGGCCTTTGTTCGAAACCTCTATGTGTCGTGTCTGTACAAGGAGCTGGGAAGCTTCCTGTTTGGTTGCTGTGTGGGTCAGTCTCTCACCAACATGGCCAAGCTTAGCGTGGGACGCCTGCGACCCAACTTCCTGTCTGTCTGTAATGTCACCTATGCATCTATCAACTGCACTCCAGGCAGCTACGTGTCCCAGGTCACCTGCAGGCAGCCCAGTCAGAAGATGGTGGAGGAAGCAAGGTGAGTGGCATGTGCACGTGTGTGTTTAAGCTCACAAATGGTTTGGCCTCTTTGCTAAAGGCGGGGTATACAATAGCTTAACTTTTGAAGCTCATGTGTGACCTTCGGCATCTTTTCTTGATGTTCTCTTTCAGGAAGTCCTTTTTTTCCGGCCATGCTTCCTTTGCAATGTACACCATGCTCTATTTGGCAGTAAGTCACAAATTCCTTTAATACACATGGACACACACGTGCGAACACATCTGGAATGTGACCTTCACATTTACCTGAGCTTTTATTGTATAATTTCAGTATTTGGCACAGTGTTTACAACAAAGATACTGTGTTGGTGGAATATTACAGCTTTCACTTTTGTTTCAATTACTAGAGACAACACCAGTCCCTAGAGGCCAAGAACACTCTGTGCAACTATTAACTAGTTTAGCTAATTAAACATGCGCACACACACAAAGACATGTGCTGTTAAATATATTCACACTTCCTGATCGTGAGGGAGGAGATCTTTGAGAGCAACAACTCTCCAAAGGCATCCAGCTTCAAAACTCAAAAGAGCCGGAGAGACAGAGAGACAGGCAGGAGGGGGGAGAAAGAGGGGGAGTCAGAGAATAAGGGAGAATGTTTTCCACGGGGATCATGAATAGATGAAGGGACTACACAGACAGAGGAGGCCTTGTTGTGGGTCTCATTTAGCGGAGGGCTGAATATGCCTACTGAGAGATCGACAGGCTTCTTTCAGCAAGAAACACACTCTCAAGCACCCCCACTCCCCCTCTCCAGCCTCCCCCGTCTCTTCATCTTTCTCGTCCTTTCTCTCACACTGCACTGCCCAGTGGTCATGGGTGCATTGTGGGAGAGAAACGACAGTTAGAGGGAGACAAAAGCACATTCTTTTGACGAAAAATGCCCACATTCCTCATGTTTCCCCCTCGTTAACCCTTCAAACATAGTTGGGAGTGTCTTAAATATTTTGTTGTTTAGAGAAATTAAAAATGACTAAACAAATGAATGAAAGGCAGAGAGGATGTTGCTTTGCACAATTTCAGGAGACAAGATAATCATAAGCTTCCCTGTTTGGACTATTTTAGTCCAAATGAAAAGCAGCTCCTCTCTGACCAGAAAGTAGACGGACAAGGATGAGCAGGGAGAGACTGTATGAGTGGAATAAGGCCTAAAGCACCGAAGAGAAGAAGTGGTCGGAGTATAAACAAGGCCTTCAGTGTCTGTTGCCTCTGCTGTCTCTCCTCTTTACATCTTGCTCCTTTTTTCCCCACACTCACATACCACAGGCACAACGTGGCTTTGCAAGTTTACTGCTAGCTAAAGTCGAGCCAACTGTAGACAACCTGGGGAGTTTGTGTCAGACCTGTAGCAACATGCCACCTGAGCCATGTCCTGCTGCTTGTGATTAAGGCAGGAACAGTGACACCTGCTCTTGGCTGGGATAGGAGAGGGAGAGAAGGCCCGGTGTGGGTCAGCCTCAATGCAGGAATGTAGGCCACGTGCTCCCCAGTGTTCGACGTATCCAGACAGACTTCAGCTACCTCATAAAGCTGCATCACGCTTCCCCTGTGACCCCATTTTTGCAGACACAAACATCCATTCTGCAGTGCTGCGCCGGTGCAGGAGATGAGGATGAACAAAAGGAGGAAATGGGGTTTAGATAGTGTTAATGGTCGCTTGTGTTTCCCCTCTGGGTAGCGGAGTTGGTGGATGTTGTTTTACTTTCAGTGCTCCACCCGTGTTTATGGAAGTTGAATTATGTAAGAGGTAATGCATATGTTGACTTTTCAGTCAGTAACGATATATCATTATCATATATCTTGCCTTTCTTGCAGTTCTATCTGCAGGCGCGGCTGTCGTGGCGAGGAGCACGCCTGTTGCGCCCACTAATACAGTTCCTCTTAGTGATGATCGCCATCTACACTGGCCTGACCCGCATCTCCGACTACCGTCACCACCCCTCTGATGTCATCACAGGCTTTATCCAAGGAGGGCTCACTGCATACTGGGTGGTATGTCGAAAAATCTGTTGTCTAAATAGTCTTAAAAAAACTGTTATCTCTGTCTTAGCGGGATTTGTTTCTCCATGCTCTCTGTTGACTGAGTTAGCTTAAACAATAGGCTCTCTCCTTCATTTTCCTCACTCTGATCCCTCGTGGTGTTTATAAACAGAGAATGATTGACAGCATGTGTGGTCTGTGTGTATTGCTTTCTGAGATTTTTCTGTCTGTGCCTGCAGGCCTTCTACATCTCCTCCATGTTTAAGCCCTGCGCCCGTCCTCACCTGTCTCCCAACAGCATGTCCCTGGAGAGTCCGCTGTCCAGCCAGCAAACTGTCTGTTAGCAGGAAAAGTACAATCATTCCAGGAACTTCAGTGTCTAAGAAAGGGAATCGTTCTAGGAGAAGGACGTGATGAAAGAGTACAATCTAACACATGCTTCCTTTTTCAGGCTTACTGATACACACGCATTCACAGAGTAATCTAACAAGTTCACACACTCACACGTGAAACACAAGAAGCACATTTGACTGTGAGTCAGACCCGTCCAGTGAAAAGAACTGCATAGTAATATTACAGATATTTTTTTATATGTAAAAAAAATAAAAATGTATATTTTTCAAGAGGATTTTTAGAAGCTGCTAATGTTGATAGTTTCCAGAACTTATTTTTTTTTTCTGTGACAGAGGCTTTTGGTCAGTGTATTTAGTTAAAACTGGTCACTCTTCGGTCTTCGGTGAGAGAGGAGAAAACGACAGCCTCCGTTTGTATTTAATCCTCTTGATCCGCTTGGAAAACTTCACCCTGCAGCTGTGAACTGAGACCGTCAGACCTCGGATGTCGGACAGCTCTGTACCAAGTGACAGATCTGAGTGTGATGAGGAACAAGCACTGGCGTCATCTTCTAACCATCGTACCTTCAGTGGCCTGATGTGCCACTGCTCCAATCAGACTGCCCTACATCACCATGACTAAACAATAACCTGTATGTAAGCAGAGAGAGAAAAAAGTATTTATGGTGTAATACAATGTTATCTTTCTTTTTGTGTAACCAAGGTTGTGGTTAGGGAGGAAAATTACCTTCCCGATCACTCCTACTTTCTGTACTAACCACTTTGACCGTGTCTCAGAAGTGGTGGCTTGACTGAAGCTTGTAACCTTTGACTTTTTGCCCCACTCTGAGCTGCACCTTGTTTTATGCCACTCTGACAGGAGAGCCGACCTGGCTGCCACCCCAGCGGCCCTCCTGTGCATCTTTATTAATAGCACTTGAACGTACATAATGGAACCCTCTAATTATAATCAATATTATATATTTTATCACAAGTTTGAATAATCAGTGTTTATTTTTGTTAATGTAAGACTCATACACTATATTTGTTAGTTTTTCTTTCTTCTTGAAATGATAATTATTCAAATTGAATGTAAATGATGATATTTCATTTTATAAAGCCACACAGAATTTCAAAAGTATTAGTTCCAGTTTTGGACAGTTTTTATGTGTTTATTAAGTGTTTGTATTTACGTTTGCGTCGATCAGGTACGGAGAGTTCCTATTTTATCTGTTGTAACTACTAGACTGAGCCACAGATATTATCAGAAAAGCTATATTTTTTTGTGTTCCCAGTTATTGTTTTATGTTTGTTTTGTCTGTGAACGCCAGAAAGGCAGAAATAACCACTGTACTCAAAAACCAAACCAATAAAATGAATGTGGAATATTTTGAACTTCTTCTGTCCTCTATAATTTTCAGTGTCTGTAAACTGAAAGTGATGCACCACAGTCCCGATCAGACACACGCATACTTAATCTCAGTGTCATAATATTTATGTCATCTTGGTTGTCTCTGACTACTCAAAGCACAGTTGGTAAAATAAGTTTTTTAGCCATTTGTCATGGAGTTTTTTTTCTTAGAATCAAGATACCAGAATCTGCAAGGAGGTAAAGAAATCTGTGCTGAATCCAGACATAAACACTGGAATGATAAGTGATTTAACCTCTTGTGTTTGGAAGCTTCCACTCCAGTGCTCTGCTAGTTTCTTTCATTCCATCTCTCTCTCTCTCTCCCCCCTTCACGCCCTTCCTTGCTTTGCCCCTTCCCTCCTCACAGTCCTTTTTGAGTGCAGTGAAGCATGATGGGCTATTTCAGGGGGTCATGCTACCATGGAGATCCTTAGCCAGATACAGGTTGGGGCGTCTGAGGCGTTTTCTTTCATTTCTTTTTTTTTTTTCTCTTTCCACTTCCAGGCTGAGGGAAGGGAAGAAAAAGCAGTCCAGATTAGACAGAGAGGGCAAATGAAAGAGAGAGAGAGAGAGAGAGAGCGTCAGTAATGGGTTTGTGCATAACGCTGATGTAAGGGGGACAGACGAGCAGGAAAAGTGGTCTGTCATGAAGGGAAGGAGTAATGGAGCAGTTGGCAGAACAGATGGGGCGTAGATATGGGAGAGTGAGGGTGATGGGTGTGGGGTGTCAGGGTGGGACGGAATGTGATTGTGGCTTTCAGGCCTGTTTTGTTTCATAATACTGTAGCTAAGGAGACACATTTCATTCCTGAGTAACGTATATGCCTGTGCTTGTGTGACAGGTTCTTGTCTATCTGTGTCCGCCTCACTCCTTGTTATTGTCTGATGTTCAGGTGCGTGTGACTGAGCTGAGACAGAGGTTGGCTGCTCCACTGAGCTGAGCTTACACTCCTTGTCAAACATGACATCTCGTTTACACTGTGACTGGCGTGCTCCTCGCTAACCCTTTGGCCCTAGTGGAAATGAATGGGGGTCGACAAGCAGAGAAGCACATTCTGTATGTTCAGATTACTGAGGTTCAGGCCGAAAGGCCTCAGTATTTGCACTGCTTTAACTGTGCACACAGTAGGAGCAGTAGCCTGGCACTGTGATCGTTTAGGACGGGGGTGTATTTGAACTCTTATCTCAACAGGTGAAAGCCATTACTGTCCACACGCTTTGCTGTGAGAGAAAATTAACCCACTTTCTCCACCTTCCTCATACTTACAGTAACTTTGGGAAACTCCTTGATAAGATTATGATTTTCTGTGAAATTGGACAGGTGCAAAAATAGCACAGCAGATGCTTGGCAGTGCTGTTAACGCACAGATAAGTGTGCTGCAAGAGGCACGTAGCTCACCTGCTTATCTCTCATGTCGAAGAAAAGGACACTCGTATCATACGTGTTTTTTTGTCTGACACTGATAACATCATCAAGGCATGCAGCTCAATAAAATTTAATTTATTAAACTCTGTGTTGCAGTAGTTAGCACAGGTTCTGGGCTCAACTTTTGCCTTTCAGTGTATGTTTGCATGTTCAGCTTGTGTGTGTGCGCTTCTCCCACAATCCAAAGACATGCAGATTTGATTGATTATTTTTACTTTCTGTAGGTGCAAAAGTGAGTCTGACTGATCGTATGCCTCGATGTGTCAGCTCCGCAATGAACTTGCAACCTATCCAGGGTTACCCAGCATCTCACCTAATGTCAGCTGACATGGGCTCCAGCCCCCTGCGACCCTAAAAGGATAACTGCTCATTGATAATAGATGGATGGAAACTCTGCCCTTGTTTGAAGTGATAAAAAACCCTTTTGATAGAGATGTAAACATACCTCTTCCAACAGTCAACAAAATTCAGCATATCTTTGTTTACAACCCAGTGAAAGCTGCTTAAGGCTGTGAATTGATTCAGCTGTGAAGAGGAAAAGAAATTTCCTTGGAAATGATTTTTTGTTAAGTAAGAGCTTTTTGCTGTGGCTCTCCAAGGCATTACAGACGTAGTCTCTGGAACTCTGCTGGCCTCTTATCCAGCTGTACTCCAATTCTTAATAGAATTAAATGGGATTAATGGGCTCTTTAGAGTACTCAAATTTAGGCTTGCTTCTCCAGCCTCACTACTGTTCATGTTCCTAAATCTCCCATAGTAATGAAAGTTAGTGAATGCACCGGCTGCAGTCATTAGGACTGCAAGTGGGTACATTGTGTCCTTGTGAGTCTGTGAAAGGCATTAGTTTTCATGTTACTGGTTAGATAAATCTTCTTGCATCCCCTTTTGTACTGTCCCTGCTCTTTAAGGATTAGACTCTGCCAATGTTGACTCACTGAATAAGCAAAGATATCAAACCTAAAACTGATCTACAAAGACCTAAGACAAACTCCAGGTGGATAGCAGGGCCGCAATCGCTACCAAATGTGGAGACGCTGTTGTGTGTTTGTGAAAATGTGTGATGTTTGTGCATATCTGCACATACACAACAGTAAAAACATACCTTATTTATCAGTCTAGTGCATGTGTGCGCATCAGATAGTGCATACACTATCTGATGAGAACAGTGTCATTGTGCTATCTGATGAGCATAACATCATTTAGCAAATCAAGGCACTGTGATGTATTCCTCCTCCACCACACATGCTGTGCTAGTCAGCTGCTGCACAAAATGCTAGGAATTGCTAATGAGTTATAGCGAAAGACAGGATAGAAAACAACTTAGTCAGTCAGTGTGAACACGAAAGTACTTGTACCTCCCTGAATGAGTAATTCTCAGAAATCTGTTTCAAGATTTATTGTAGCATCAATTTATAGAAACTAGATAGCAGCAATTTTCTAGAAAGAACTCTTAATTTCCTGTCAGCGTCTTACAAGAACAATGACTCCTTTGACGGCTGCTCAAGGCTGAACACTTCCTTGGTAGACAAATGATTTCAATTATACTTTTCAGACTTGCTAAAAGGCAACCAAGCCTCTCGCTGAATCTCATTTCCACAAGCCTCATGCAGCAGGTCATGACATACAACAAATTGAACAGAAAACATACCCCAAAGCCACTGTTTATCATCTTAGAGGTCACGTTGTCCTAGTGAGGGTGAGGAGGTGTTGCAAAAGTCCAATCCAATGCAAAAGGTTACCTGATAAGACCTGGCGCCATGATGTGTGGTATGTTTATTTTAGTGTCAAGCTGAGTGTGTAAGTGTTGGGTGACCTTAGCTACCTGCAGCTTCTCTTCGTTGTGGATGAGATGATGTTTAGGCTATTTGTCAGGTTCTTCATCTCTCTTTCTGCCAGCTGTAAAACAAACCAGGAATAAACACCTGCAATAGTGTTTAATGGAAAAAGAATAAAACTGACAGTTAAAGAATTGACTGAGAATCATAACAAGCAAGTTAGACTTTGACGTAACATTCTTCAATAAACCAATTTTGTCTTCCAGGACCTGGACAAGACACTTTGTTGATAGAAATACCAAAATACTTTAACTGTGCTGTCTGAAGTGTTTGTGTGTGTGCGTGTGTGTGTGTGTGCGCGTGTGTGTGTGTGTGTGTGTTTGTTCCATAACTTGAGGACTGCTGAGGGCAGACTGGAATGTAAAAACATGATCAGGGGAGTAAAAACAATAGTCAGGACTTGTGAGGTGTCAGTGACGACTGCAGTGGAGATGTGGGAGGACGATCTTGGGCTCCAAGGTCAACCAGCGAAGTCTCCTGCAACACATAAATTTACATGTAATGGTAATGTTATAGTGACATGACGCGTATCCTCTGTTCATACAAGTGAGCAAATCATGTAAGCAGCCCGTTCATCACTTAGGTAAAATGCAGTTTATTACTCAAGTGAATAATGTAAATTTAGCTGCATAAATCTGACCTCAGTGCACTGGAGATGATCTCACAAGTGTTGTGTCATAAGAAAACAAATCTGTTGTGAGCATAAACATTTTTGGTTCAGTGTACATCTGCGTCTTTATTTGTGTAGTAGCATCTGTGTGTATTTTTTTAAATTTTGTTTTTGCCCACTGGAATGAATGTTAGTGTGTGTGGGCATGCACATACCTGAACAAACATCTGTGTGTAAATAAAGAGGTTGTCTAGATCATAAATCACATTTTCCCACACTGTATACTGTACCATTATAATTTCCCATATACAACACTGTACTCTCTCCATGCACAGTCCTACACTTCGTATACCACTGTGTTTCACCCTCTATT
>JAQFJA010000009.1:9378754-9394331 GCA_029874485.1 Naso brachycentron | reverse complement strand
TTGCTTGTGTTTGACAGCGCAACATGGAATGATCCACATTGTGTCTCCACCAGGCTTGGTGATTGCTCTATCGTAACGAAAAGCTCCAGAAACCGACCCGCCCGACCGCACAAGCACATACACACTAACACACACACACACCTCTCATCTATCCAGCTCACTCGTGGCACCCCTCTTCCTCACCCCCTGCCTTGCTCCTGTCACTCTCCTCAATTAGAATAATTACCCCCTGTTCGCTCACACGCTAATCAGTTCATTAAAAAGAAAATGGATGAAATTAGCATAGAGAGTGACGGCTGATTTAGTAACTGCCTCAGTGTCATCATCAACAACCACCACCCCCCGCATACCCCTCCCCCAAAACCAGAACCTGAGCCAACCTTTATCGTGTCCATGTCACAGTCGGCTGTGGCAGCGACGCCACTAGTTGCTGGGGCTGAGACAAGCATTGACTCTGCGCACATTTTTCACTTCTTCATCATAAATAATTGATTGTGCGCGTTTTCATGTGGTGTGTGGAGTTCAGAGGGGGTGCATGCTCATTGTATTCAGGCAAAGAAGATCGATCTCTTGCAACTATAAAAAAGGCTGAGAGGAATTCAAACTAGGGCTGGCAATCTCAGGTGAATTCATTGTACATTACTGTTGAAATGTTTTGCCTTAACAATGTTATCACATCAAGTGCAATTCTATTATTTATCACTTGTGAAAAACATAACAAAGACAGAATTGAGGGGTCTTTTTTGTTTTTTTACAAAACAAGGATCAGACTTAGTAGGAAAAAGTGTGGTTTGATAATGCAACATAAGAGAGATTTGTTGCAAGAGAACACGACATACAGTTATTTTACAAGACGCTAGTTTCTTTTTTTAAAATCTTTTTTTTTCAGCACAAAATTACAATTAAATATAACTCATAATACTTTTAATGCAGCTATTAATAGCTTAATGATTAATACATTTATAAAAAATAAAAGATTTTTTAAATATTTGAATGCAGAGGATGAGTTAAAAAGTCTCACAGCCTGAGGGAAAAAAAGCTGTGCTTTAACTGCAGATACTTCTGTATCTCTTGGCAAAGAAACTTTTGCTTTCTTAAGTTTCTAAGCATTTTTTTTTTTTTTACCAGAGTGGAGATGTGTGATGTCCATGACATGTTCTCTGTGATTTTATTTCCAGTAACCTAAAACTGTTCACCTGCTCCACCTCGGCTCCTCTGATGTAGACAGGGGTGTATGTCTTTGCCTCCTTTCTTCTAAAATCAAAAGGATACTTTTGCTTTTAATATTTGAACTTTTTCACTGTAAAATCTGTTTCTGACAGTTAGTTGGACAGTCAGAAAACACCTTTACTCTGTGATAGACAATAGAGTGATGAAATATTACTCAGTACATTTACTCAAGTTTTATACTTTTGTGTAATTTTACGGTACTATTGACATTTGGACATTTTGGAGGCCAGTATTGTATTTTTTACTCCACTATATGTTGTTGTTTTTTTTTTTAACCTTAGCTACCAGTTACTTACAAAATGTAAATCAACTGACTGTACTTTAATGGATTTAGCTACTCGGTATATAAAGAATTTGAAATTAGCTCCTTCTTTAGCGGCTGCCACATCAGCGAAGTTTGCATCGCTAATTACATTACACTGATAAAATAGCCTATATATTATTTTGAAAAGAGCCATTCTAAACAGTAAGCACTTCTATGCTATTGTATTTTTTTCAAGATTTTAGATGCATGACTTGTAACATATGTGTAACAAACGTGTTTACGTTTACTGAGACGAAGAAGCTCTTGGCATATTCCTGGTCTCAGGATGCTCTTCTGTGAACTGCATCAATCCAAGTGTTGAAACAAGAGTTGCATTTAAATTAACTATTTACTACTATCTAATTACTATTAACTATTTTGCTGACTGCACTGTAAGTTCTGCACTAAAGCTATGTCGTAGAGAGGGGAATAAAACAACGTTTATGTTTGAACGATGGCAAGCGATACAGTTCACAGGAGAGCACACTGAGACTATTAATATACCATGAGCTCTCAGTAAAATAGATTTATCGTCGTTTTTCCAGCGCATTTACGATTGCCCAATGTGCATCTATTTCAGTGCAGTGAGGGTCTGCAGGAAAATTGTAGAAAGCTCAAAAGTGGATTGATGAGTAAAATTATTGTATGTTCCAGATTCATGAAACACACCCCTCAAATAGGGTCTAAAATGAGAAAGTTATCCTTTAAATTTCTTCTTTCACCACTGGATGCATGCGTAAGGATGTAGTTGCATTAAAACATTATTTGCTTAATTACAGTGACAGGAGCTCCTTGTGTAGGCTAAAACAGGCACGTGAACTCACTAACAGCAACGACACACCCACACATATTCACTTAAACAGTTTTTTAGCGTTACATATTTCTCCTGCTATTACTGACCAGCAGCTGCCACTGCATTACAAGCTGAAAAAAACACCACCTACCAGCCAGCCTTCAACCATATGTTATTCAATTTAAGATATATGTATTGTTGCTTCTCACTGCAAGGCAATCTGAATCATTATTTAACTTAAAACACCAGTCATGTGAACATATATTTTTTCATCCTGTGTACTGTTACATGTGCCCATGTAACAGTAAATAACAGTGCTTTGCCTTGGCTGTGTCCACTCTATTCCCATGCTTTATTTATTTTTGTTAGGTTGAGACTTGCGAGTAGGTTTGTGTGCATTTAAGCGTGCATAACTTAATGGAGAGAAAGCGGAGCAGTGATAGAGGGAGGCCTCACCGCGGTTGAGTGTCGGAGTGCTATTGATATCTCCCGCCATGAAAGAAGATTCTGTCTGCTTCCGAACCGTGTCGTTCCACATCCTGCGAATCCGACTCTGGAAGAAGGAGCACAGCGCAGTGAGTGGCAGCAAACAGACAACAAGTTAAATATAGAAACGCGGTGGGGAGACTTTGTAACTCAGTGGGGCTGCTGTAATCAAAACTGTGGGGTTTGCTCTAATCCGCAAAGAACAATAGGTAAACACGCCAGACAAAGAGATTGAGGCGTTGGGTAAAGAGGCACACGGCTATGTCATGTTATCATGAGGGACACTAATAAACTCGAGCTGTGTAAGACATGATTGCAGCAGCTGATATATTTGTTATTTGGAATCGTCTTATTACACTGTGGGAAAGCTTGTTTGTTGATTGTGAGAATAACTGTCAGTGTGTGTCTACTGTATGTGGCTCTGCCATTGCGCATATGCCGACATGCCCAGTTATTTACGGGTGTCTTGTATGGTGCCTGTGTCTATATATAGTGCATGGATTTGAAAGGATATCTTATTAATGAGTCATTTACTGTGTTTTGCACAGGGCTGCCAGTAATGGATAGAAACATAAAAGTAAAAATTTCCCAACAGAGGAGAACATGCTGGCTGATTAGACAAGGTTTGCAACAGAAACATCTAATGAACACGTCATATAAAATTATTTAGCATAGTTAAATACTGTTCTGTCACTGAGAATAAATTGTATTGTAACATGGGTGTTTCACATGCGGCACATTTCTTTTGTCACAGCAGCAAGTGAAAACAATGTGACTGTGGGCTGACAAGTAAGTTAAGTAAGTAAATTTGAGTGCTTCACAAAGTAATCGGTGAGTCATTGGTATTGATCAGCAATCAAACCCCCGCAGATACACTCATTTTGTGCTTCAGAATTATATAACAGACCTTTTAAACAAGGGAAAAAATAAACCAGCAGGGTGAGGAAATTGCCCTTGTTTCCAAAGCTATTTATTTTGTTTTGACACCCTTTCTGACAGCGTTCTAAAAAAAAAACAGAAAGTATCAAGAGACTCTTTGATTCAAGAAAATTGATTTTTCGTTTCATCCCACTGAAACAAGCTGATTTCCACTGAAAACAAGTGGAATCATTTTGCTGCACTGGTGGATTTACTTTTCATTTGTTCAAAGAAAAACACAATTTTAAAACTCAACGGTGGTCTGATTGATGCGTAAAGATCAACAAACAGGTGTGCCTGCACATTGTGTGTGTACTGCTTTGTGTGTGCCATAATTTATGTGTGTGGGTCTGTCCCGCCCGCACCTGTCTGTGGGCTGCTGCGTGGCGAGCTTGGCTGCCGCTGTAGTAGCGGTTGTTGGCACGCAGGCCCGAGTTCTTCAGGGAGCCGTGGGAGCTGGTGGTGGAGGTGCGACTGCAGCAGTAGGAATGACGCAGACACTTACTGTACTCCTTGTGGACCTATAAAAAAATAACATCGCCGGCACATTGGGCAGGTTTAAAGCCACTCATAAAAACAAACACTTAGTTTCATAGCCCAGACCCAATGTGGAGCAACAGAGGCTTTAAACACAGCGACAGCAAACAGTACTCATCGCAGTCACTCTGAATGTATATGCTAAATATCACTCATTCATCCATCCATCCGTCCGTCCGTCCATCCATCCATCCATCCACCCATCCATCCATCCATCCATCCACCCATACGTCTGTCCGTCTGTCCATCCATCCAATCATCCACCCGTCCACTTCAACAGCAATCTCATATCGTTACCTTCTTCTGCAGAGCACAGTGGAAGATGAAGATGAACATGCCTTGGAAGGCGTTAAAGGTGGTGAAGAGGTAGGCCATTATTACTGTGTTCTCATTGATGAAGAGGAGGCCAAAGGCCCACGTCAACCCCAGCAGGAACAGCAGAGCAATGGCCCCCAGAGCCCATGACCTGATGGAAGTGGGACAAGAAAAAATATGAAACATGATTGATGAGCTTGTGACCTAAGTTACACAGAGATGAGTTTCACAGCTCTCGCTGTATGTGCTGTGCAGAAAATTTGAAGCTCACTTTTGTGGTTTTTCATCTTTGTGTAATTAAAATTGGGACTTAACACTGTCTGAGAAAATTGACAACACTGGCCTTTTTGCAGTCATCTGCTACCTCCATCTCAGGTTCTCACCCAAGAAGGTCCACAAGGACATGTGGTATAGGCAACTCTAGGGTTAGGTGTCCCTTCTTACAACATGCTGAACGAGTGGGCTTCTGAATTCAGACGTGGCAGAGAAAGAAGACAGCACGAAGGACTATATTGTCCATTTTCTCAGATTGTGCTGACCTAAAAATTTTTAGTTCCCTAAAAGAGAAAAGCCACAAAACTTTACTTCAAACTTTCTGCCTGATCACTCACAGAGTTGAACAGCACATACATGTAGCGCTACTTATTTGAGAGCTAATTAAAATCTACCTTTGGCCTTTGGCGACAACCTTATCAATCACTCCTTGTAATAACGTGACACACAGAGAAAATGGATCAATTTGGAGCCTACCTGATTGTGTGGTTTCTCTATTATAAGTTTACGTTTCTTAAAAACACTTATCTCATGGAGTATGACTCCCACTGAAAAGCTTGAACTTACTTGATGTTATCCAGGCGGCTGGAGTCAGGTTTGAGTGCTGAGGAGTTGCGGACCATCTTGTGCAAAGTGATCATGAGGAAAATGAGGTTGAGCTGAGGACAGAAGATAGGCTGAATCAAATATATGTGTATTGAACTTTACAGTCTGCTCCAAAAATACTGGCTATGACTGTTAATAACCTCACACCGCAAGCATGGTGAGATACTTTCAGTGTGACTGGGTCATATCAAAATAGAGAGGGGAATAATACTGTCTGACAGTAAAGCTAATACCATAATAACAAATGAAACAGGTCCAATGAAGCTCCAGATGAAGTAGTTATCCACTCGCAGCCAGCATCTGGAGTGGCACAGAGGAGAAGAGTGAGTTACACACAACTAAGCTCACGAACAAACGCATACACATTCAGACACGTGCACACACACGTGTACACACAGGCAGGCATGCACACACTATTTCCCTGTCTCAGTGGATTATCTTATGAAGGCTAATCATCAGGCTTTGGCTAAGTGTGTCCAGAAAAGCCAGTCCACGGGGAGGTGCAAGAGCCGTTCACACAGCACTGCATATTACATTTCCAGCTGGGGGAATAGCATAATCCTACTTCTCAATCTGCAGGTGCAAAAGGCCTGTCTTCACACGTACGCTTTCTTGGTCCCATAGCTCCTGTAGTCAATGGCCGCAGAGATGCCCACCACCAGTGCCGGGAAGCAGTACCCGCACAGATAGTAGTACTTTTTGCGGGAGTATTCACTCTCAAAGACCTCCACCAGCATGAGATAGAGTTGCACACCCTCCAGACACATCCAGGAGAAGGCAGCCAAAAAGAAGAAATGCAGAAGGCCAGCAAAGATGGGACAGGCAATCTGAGGATAGCAGCGAGGGAGAGTCGAGAGAGGAGATGAAAGGCAAAGAAAGAAAGGAAAGAACAGAGTCACTATAAGGTGGTAGTTTTGGCCATTCACAGAAGAAGATAAAAAGCTGCCCCCTGGGTGACTGGCTCTTTGCATATTATTGAGCAGTAATTCATTACTCAGTACAGTAAATGTTTTATAGAGTGAAGTAATGACACACTGCCTCAATTTTAGTTTCACAGTCACCATTCAATATAGAAGCTTCTGCATGCAAAGCCGTAACTCTTCATGCCATTTCCAAGTTGGAAAATACAAAAACTTGATCTTGTCACTCACTTTCATAAGGGTCACAGACGTGTCAACTGAGTTTTAAAGGAGGGGATGTACTGCAGTGCTATTTTAAAAGAGCAGCTGCATTCAAGTGATACATTTCTTTTCTCCAATCAAGAAAAGCTGGCATAACTATTCATGAGTAAGGAAATGAAATCCTTGGCAGATGTCAGGCTAACGTGTGGATACAAACTCACGTGGTATTCTGTCTTGTCGATGCCGATGAGGAAGAGCAGTTCAGCGATGAAGAGGTTGATGCAGAGGTTCTTGTGGATGGTGTTGCGGTCGGTCTGCAGGCCCCGCAGGAAGCAGAAAGTGGAAATGCATATGGCCAGACACACTAGGGAAATGACAATTCCCACCCAAGTGATCACAAACAGGATCAGCTCATGCATGCGTCCCTGGTACTGAGGTCCGAGTGAAGAGAAATGGAAAAAAAAAGAGACAAGGCAGAAAGACATAGACACACAGCAGCATTAGGTAAATAAAGAGATAACAGACAGGCCAAGACAGTGGAAAGGAAGAAGAGCGGAAGAAAGAAATAATAGGGGGATAGACAGTCAGAATAATGGGGAGGGGAGAGAAAGACCAAAATTGCTTTATTTAATATTTGTAAATATATGCAAAGAGCTAAAGTGTAGAGACAAGAGACATGACGTCCTGAAAAAAATACATGACATTCAAATTCATGTGAATGTCAGCTAGACGTAGCAGGACATGAATTTGTAAGCATGTGCCTCCCTGAATGTTGGTGTGAACGAAGGAAAAGAGAAAATTCAAAACAAAGAGCTTGTCAGCCTTGAGAGGATACATTAATGTGCATGTGTGTGAGGGTGTGTGACTGGAAGCGAGCGAACGCTAATGCTCGCACGAATGAACGTCTGCATAAATTACCCCGCTTCCATTTTAACCGTGTGACTGCCACACCCTTGTTTACTTACATCGGGCTCATGGTGAGCCATGAGCAGGGCGAAGTTGGTGAGGTGGCTGCAGGAGCAGGTGGTGTGTGTGCTGTTGGTGTCCAGCAGCCTGCAGCCCTGCGACGACCACTGGCCTGTCATGGAGCGCTCAGAGTAGTTCCAGAAGGAACAATTTGGAGTGTAATAATTCTCCAACTGTGGAAAAAATAAAGAACACAAACAAACAAAAAAGATAAAGGAAAATATCGATGGGATGTGTCAGAATTCAAATTAAACATAACAAGGACTGCATCAGGCCACCTGCAGATGTTTGAGTGTGAAGACCACCGGCTCAGTGAGAAACACTCTGCTGGACTCTTTGTTGATGGAGGCAGCAATAACGTGGGAGTTCACCGCCAGGCGCCTCCTATCGTGGCCTGTCCCATCCATTTCCATCTTCACTGTAGCATTCTCAGTGGATAAGAAGGATCCCAAGTTTTTGTACAGAATAAACACCACCTTGACTTGTCCTGCACATGGAGTGAGAGAAACACAGAAAAATGAGGAGAAAGGAATGAAAGAGAGCGAAAAGAAAAGGAGGCAAAAATAGGCAAATGTTTTATGAATAGGGTGCTACGAGCTGAACGATAAAGGGGGGAAGGGGAGGGGAAAAAAGACCAAATACAGAAATGGGGGCATAATATGGTAATGGCAGCGCGAGTGACAGAGATAGAGAGTGGGGAGTGACAGGGGGAGCGAGACGGAGACAGAGAGAGAGAGTTAGTGAAGGTTAGAATGATGGTAAGGACCGTTTCATTTTGACTGGTGGAAGAGAGCGAGATTTAATGTGGAGGGCAATGGAACATTCATCCCTCAAGCATTCACAGATCTCTTATTATTCCATATGAATATTTCATGTGCGTTTGTTTCAATCATTCTAATCTCGTTCCCACTGCAGAGCTGAGCGGAGACAGAAAACAGAAAAGGCTATGGGATGAGGGGCCACGGAGGGAGGAGGGGAGCGATGGAGAGAGGGGGATGACAGAGGGGGGTTAGAAACAAGAGAGATGAGAGAGGGGGATAAGATCGAGGAGAGACGGAGCGAGGGAATGGAATGGGGAAGAGAGAAGAGAGGGAGTGCTGAGATTGCTCTGTCAGACTGGGGCCGATTGTAATCTACACGCCTCCCCAGCTATTCTATTAAGACTGCTGTTAAGAAACCATCAAGAAAAGAAATTGTCTCAGCACTTTTGTTAATCTGATTAGCCTATTATTATGAACCAATAACTAAGTCAACTGCATGCAGATTGTTTTAAGCTTGCATGAAAATGCAAATGGAAACCAAGGAGTGGGCAGTGAGGGTGTGGATGGGTAAGAGCTGCTGACCGTTGCGGCTGTACTGTTTGATCGTGGAAGCTGAAAGTTGAATGGTGCTGTCGCTGGCGTAGTTCTGTGGGAAAGACAAGTCCTGCAGGTCCATCTCTGTGTTTAGAACGTGCACCTCAAGATCTGATGGTTGGAAACACAACATGCAAACATTTTATGAAGAGCTCTGTGCTGTCAAAAATGCAAAAAATTCCTCAGAGGGGATTCAGTCACAACCTGGACGTTCAAATTCATGGAGGTCCAAACTGTGGTTCATCGTACATCTACTATTATTAACACCATTAAGACTATTTCCTTACCAATGCTGGGCGCCGTGTCAGAAAAGCGACTCCCATACATGTTGTTGGCCAGCAGGAACGCTCCTTTCTCCAGGACGTCCAGTAGCATGGTGGCAGTGTGGGCCTGCTCTGTGCTGTTCATGTCCTGCCACGACTCAAGAGCCTCTGGACGAAGCAAGTTGTCCACTGTCTGCACCACCGCCTGGCACATGCAGGAGGCGTCGCATTTATTACTAATACTGCTATTACTGGGTACACAAAATCCTGAGCGGTGTATGAACAAATCAGATGAAAACTAATAATTAATGAAAGTTTATACATAGCTACTTATTTTGTGTGGATATTTAAATGAATGTAAATGCCCCAAAGAATGTATTTGCTTATCTTTAAAGTTCTTTAAGAATTCTTTTGGGTCATTGCGTCATTTGTGAGCTTTTTTCCCACTTATATTTGCAATGAGGACCTTTTGTTTCCTTTTTCTAGAAGTGAGATTAATAACGAAAACACTCTCAGCGTGTTTATCACAATGTTGGCTCTGCTATGCTCCTTGTTGCTCTAGTCTTCTATGCTGCTACTGCTGCTTCTTCCTACAGCTCTGGCAAACCTGTCTTTAGTGGCTGATGTAAAATTAATCACTATTGTTGCACCAGCGTGAGCATGAGGTCACTGGCAACAGATTCAAATTCTCCGGTATACTATGGAGTACAGTGAGATATTCCCTGGCTGTGATAGGCTTAATCAGTATTAATCATTTCTATGAAAAGTCGAGCATTTCATCTTTAAAATTCAGCAGCTTTTTTCTCAGTTCACGAGGATATGCCTCCACTCAAGTTCATAATAGGGCAGTAATTATAATCTATTGGTTTTGGTTCCATTTACTACACAATGTTGAGTAAACTGGGAATAATTCATTAAGAAAGTGCTTAGAGTGCAGATTCACAGATAGCTAGTAACAAATCATTAGACACTAGTTTGTGAACAGGGTGTCTTGCAGCCAGTTCCCAGTTTTCAGGAAGTGCCATAAGCTAAATTAATTATCTATTCAGTAATTAACAGTTAGTTCTTGATTCTTTAATTTCCCATTCTTTAGTAAGTACTCTTTTTTTGTTCCATATTATTAATTGTAAACATATTATTTGACCTCTTCAAAGTAGAAAGTTTCTATTATTTCCTAGAAACTCACCACTCGCCTGCACTACATTTATTACTGTGCTATGTCAGACATATCACCATTCTATTTCACACTTACAATTCATTTAATGGCAATTTTGATGGTTGTATCAGCTATCCAATTTATTGGAGTAGCCTGCTTGATGAATCATGTAATTCTCTTGCTCGGCCTCTCAAAATGAAGGATTGACTGCTGAGTGGAATAAAGAGCATTGCTGTTAACAAAATGAATTTTGCATCAGAATGCAATCTATCCCCTGCAGAAGAGAAAGATGAAGGCTGTTCTTGGTTTATCCCTTGAACAGTGTGGTTACACTGCGCTACCTTGCAGCAAGTGACAAAAAAATAATCAGTGACACAACAAACAGCAGCCTTTACATTCATCTTGCACCAACAGAGATCAGGAGATGCGGTTTTATATTACAGTATACTGCAGACAGGTCAAGACACACAAAAGACTGGGTGCTGCAGAGTGCTGCATTTCATCATTACAGAGAAGCATATACAAGGCCTTCTCATGATATTACATTACAGCTTTCTCAGAACCAGTGATATTGCACAAATATTGAAAAAGCACAGAAGGCTGTACAGTAGTGACACAAACTGTTGCCTTTCATACTATCGTCAAATTGCATCTTTGAGTCGCAGATATTGTACGTTATTGAGCAGCACAATGAGGCCAAGGCCAATATTATATAGTTAGGCGTAGTTCAGCATAGCTCAGATTATGTCAAAGACAGATGACTTCCACATTAACTGAAGTAACATATCAGAGATATACACCGTGAGCAATAGAAAAACTACAAATAAGCTTTCACTGCTGGAGGAAATACAACACCAATGATGTCATTTGTTCAGCCACATTCACCGCGTTATGCTGACGATAAACAGATTTATTTCTCTCCTAAATCTGATAACCTGAATCAACTGTCCTCCCTCCAGGATTGCTTTGCCACCACGATCTTTGATCATCATCTTTGATCAGTACATTATTTCTGACCACCATGTTGCTAAGCTTATCCTGTTGTGTTTTCTCAGCTTAGAAATAATGCAAAAATCTATTGTGCAGTATCTTGTCTTCCACAGATCTTGAACTATTAATTTGCACGTTCATTTTCTCCTGTTTAAATAACCGTAATTCCCTGTACACATGCCTCAGTAAAGTTGCTTGAAACCATTTACAGTAAGCTCATAATGCAGCTGCCGAGCTAGAACTCTCTATTGCCTGCCTAAAAAATACATAATAAACTAAAAAATAATTATAAACTCTTCTGCCTAACCTTGCCCACAGTTACATCTCTGATCTCCTTGATCCTCATTGCACTTCTTGACCCAACCCTCAGGAATTATCTTAATAATCTGTCAGTTTGCTGAATCCCTGGACTGTTTTAAGCAGCTTCTAAAAAATATCTTTGTAGGCAAGCCTTGGTTAAGAACTTTATCTCTGTCTTTTTTTTCAATTTGTTTTAGCTTGTCTGTCTCTCATTGTGCTGTATTTATATTCTGATTCATTCTTACTTTATTTGTTTGTTCATTTGTTCATGTTTTCAGGTGTGTGTGAAGCACTTTGTACCTGTCTTTAAAAAATGCTATATAAATAAAGCTTTACTGACTTGCATTTAAATACTGTTCATGCTGTCTGCTAGCAGTTATACTAAAACTTATTCACACTGCTCTTCAGCACAAACCAGAGAAGTGATGATTGCAAAGGCGGTATAAATCATAATACGGAGCACTGAGCCAAAGGAATCTCATCCACAAGCCTAGTCTGCTCGAGGATTTATCTTCCCTCAGTTATTCTAAGTCACAGAGCAGTCCTACTCCAGAGGCATGTAAAGCAGGCAGATAAAAAAGAAAAGCTACCTGGATGTAGGCTCGACAGGTCCGCTCTCGCTTCTGGAGCTGGAAGGCAGAAAACAAAGGCAGGAATTAAACAGCTAAACAAAAAAACTCTGTAAATTAAAAACTCACTCGTCCTTGCATGTGCACTAGGGGGTAAAATCACATTAACCTCAATGTCCTTTTCTAATGCCTGAATTAAACATAGGCATGAGCGTGTGAGTACTTATGAGTGAGTTTACACTATTTTCTACCTTATTGTAGTTTCGTGCAGCTGACTCCTTATTTCCGGGCCTCAGGGCCTGAAGCTGCGCGTCCAGTATGTCCAGCAGTTGCTCAATGAGTCGCACGGATGAGCTGACATCTCCAGCCTGGATCCGACCCCGTGTGTAGTTCAAAAGCTCCCCTGCTATGTTGGCGGCATTCTCACCGCTTTTTATCTGCACATGAACACACAGCACATACATTTTCACACAGTCACACATAAGGATGAAAAAACACATCTGTTTCAATTAGCTGGGTAATATTAAAAGCTGTGGGAAAACTGAAGTTGTTTAATGTTTACATGCACACTACAATGACAAGAATTCTCATTAGTTTATCTCAGTAATAACAAAAAAACTTAATTGCATTGTCTTGGTTTAGTAATCAGAAAAAAGGAATCTTTATTATCAGCCCCTGTTGCATAATTGTTGACAAAGATGGGCCTTGTAGAACACACTGTGAGGATTTCATTCTCTCTTGTGCTGTTTCACTTGCAAATCACACACATAGCAACCACTTTGCAGTTGCAATTGATTTTTGCCAAAAGGAGAGGGTATAATGGATTCTTTCAATGATGATGCTTTTAAATGTGATGCTATTTTCCCTTCCAGGCACATGCACACACTTAAAAAACCTATAAGACGCCGGTCAAGGGTATGCATGGCTAAATTATTATGGTGTTCTGCAGAAAGCCACGTAAACCAGTTCATTTTAAATCACATTTAAATGGACTTTTTTGAAATCTGTTTACTGCCAAATTGGCAATTGATCAGATAAGTATAGTGTATATAGTAGCACAGTGAGCTAAGTTAAAATCATTGTGCATAATCTAGAAACCATTAGGTTTAGCTACGGCACAGGTATAAAGCAGTATATGAGACTATGATGGAGTAATTGAAGTGTCAGAGTACTTTGCAGGCTGGAAGGCACCAAGCCTGATTTTTAAAAATAATTTAACCTGGCTGTAATTAAGTATATTAGTGAAAAAAGGGAGTTAATTAAATATCAAGAGCAGATGCCTTGTAATGAAGGGCCAGTTGAAATGAGTCTGTATTTTAATCAGGCCGGCCTTGGAGATATGTTAATGTGTGTGTGGAGGTGGACAGGGAGGGTGGTTGGGGCAGTGGGGCAGAGGAAAGGGACAGACCCATGGCCAGCGGGTACAGCTCCAGGTCTCACCTTCTGGGCCACCTGGTTGACCCACGGGGAGGTGCAGTTACTCAGGTCAGGACCCCGCGGGTTCCATGTGGCCTGCTCCGCCAAGCACTGGAACGAAGCGATGCCTGGAGACGAGCAGTGGGAGAAGAAACGGAGGAGGGGGACATAATGGAGAGATAATAAGCGTTAGGTGACTGCAATTAAAGGGGAAAGTGTGGAGGAGAGGGATGACCACCAAAAAAGTGAAACAGAATTTTTATTTTTTACCCAAGAAAAATGGGATGAAATTAATTTTAAAAATGTAATACTCAAAGTGTTTGAAGATGAGAGGGAAGAAGGAGGGAGGAGGTAGAGTAAAAACTCTGAGAGTAAATGGGGCAGAAGTGGAAAAGGTTAAAAGATGGAGTGTAGGGCAGCGAGAAAGTGAGGAAATAGAAAGGCAGAAGGAAGACTGCAGGCACAAAACGGGCTTTTATGCTCTAAAAGGAATGGTTTAAAAAGAACATGTGCTGACATACCACATAACATTTACTGTTTGCCCACAGACACACTCTGAAAACATCAGGTATGATCCCTCGCTGTCAAATAAAAACACCTGAAAGAATGCAGTTTCCACCAACCCTCATTTTCAGCAAGGTTTTTCTGTTTGGTTATAGGGGTTCAGAGAAAGGACACCATGGGGATAAAACCAGAGCAGGGTCTGTCTGCTGCTGCTGCTGCTAACACATACAACCAACGTCGAGTCACAAAGACAAGGCAGAGAAAAGAGAATAAAGACCACAGAGAGAGAGAGATAGAAGCAGAACGGAAGAGCAAAGACGACAGAGAAAATGCAGCAACGCTTCACAGTTGTAGAAAGATCAGAGCAGATGTGGCGTTGCATTTCATACCCCCTTTTTCTCTCTCTCCAACTGATTTTTTTCTTCTCTCTCCTGCTTTTCTCTACTGTATACTCTCCTCCATCGACCACAGATTGGGTTTGAGAGTTCTGCCAAGACGCGGCAATTAAGGCAGCTGCTAAATTAATGTTACTGCCATTTTCACAGAGGGAACATACAGAAACAGCGAGAGACGTTAGAGAGGAAGACGGAGGGAAATGTCTTTTTTCTGTGGCTAAAGGGAGCTTTTGATGACTGCATGTTTAGAGGTATGGAAACTAACATGAAGGGAGGTGAAGCCTGTGTTGTTTGGCCTTTCATTTCATTATTCGTTACTTTCAATCAGCTCTGTTTCTGCAGGAGATGAGCCTTTCATTTGTGGAGGACATGCTTTCATCTGCAAGTCCTCAGGGACTGTGCCTGCTGGTGGGACCAACGCAAGGACAGCAGAAGACAACAGAGGAAAAAAACAACCGTGAAAGCACAAACATGCTGATCACTTGGGCACACGCACAAACACCAACATGCATGCACCACATACTGTGTGAATACATTCAACATGAAACACCCTTGTTGTTTGTTTCGTGGAGTGGAAAAAATGCACACGAGTTTAAAAATACATGCATGCAGATGTCCTCACCAAGAGATCCTTTGGGACACGGGCGGTCTACTGTTTCTCCTCGCTGTGTGGTGGGCCAAGGGACACCACGGACCAGCTTGGCCTCACAGACATGAGGCTCCGGGCCTTGAGGAGGACGGGGTGGGCGGCGGGTGACAGGCACGGTGGCTGTGATTGGTCGAAGATCTGGATGCTTGTTGATGGAACCAATTGGGCGTGAGGTGGGGGCCAGAGGGCGGGCGGTAGAGGGGCTGGCACTGGATGTGAAGGGCCTGGCTGGAAGAGTGGTGGTCACTTGGGTGGTAGTCAGAGGACCTGAGGTAAGCGAGAGTAACACAGAGGGAAGAGGAGGCAGAGTTAGAGACTACGACAGGGACTCAGAGAGATGAGAGAGATTTAGACAGTGATTAAAGGATGTAAGGCAGGGATACTCAACTTGCTTTGCCTCTGGGCCACTTCATATATACATGTATATATAT
>JAQFJA010000009.1:9349233-9369602 GCA_029874485.1 Naso brachycentron | reverse complement strand
TGTGTGTGTGTGTGTGTGGGTGTGTGT
Source organism: Naso brachycentron (assembly GCA_029874485.1). NCBI lineage: Eukaryota > Metazoa > Chordata > Actinopteri > Acanthuriformes > Acanthuridae > Naso > Naso brachycentron. Next base: position 9,369,575 of record JAQFJA010000009.1, on the reverse strand, counting down.
GTAGGCATGCATGTGTGCAGTTAGAGAGCCAGAAAGGCAGAAAAAGAGAAGAAAGCGTGAAAAAGGATGCGAGCGTGTTCTATGTGTGCAAACAAGAAGAGAGAGAGGAGTGGAGCAAGAGAGAGTAAATAGGTTATTTCCTGTGAAATGAGAATCAGGAGTGAGTTAATCTGCTGAGGAGTGACATATAGTGACAGAGAAAAGAAGAGAGATATAAGGAAGGAGAAGGAAGGGGCTCCCATTGTGTTTCCGCTTCCTTTCAGAGTACAAGGGAGTCAAGTCATGGGAGTAAAAACACAATACAGTACAAACAGCCATGCACAGACATATACACACCGACATACACCCTTAGGACACACACAAACTTCCAGACAATGCTCACTAGTCCACAGTGTCCACACAGTGGAAGAGGCAGGTGTCAAACTGGCACGTTTATCAACCCAAACATTCACCCCAGAGAATACCCTTCACTGAGACCAAAAGCTGGCAACAGCCAGAGATAGCGTCCGTTGAAAGCAAAGTCTTATCTGCTTCGGAGTGCAGTTGACACTGAGTGACAGGAAAGTTGGTTGAGACATGGCTGCAGAGGCTACAGGCTGCTAATACAGTCAACTGAGTGACGGTCGAGCAGTGTGGAAAAAATAAGCCTGCATTGCTGTTACATTAGCTTCGCCTAGCCTGCCATCGCCCTGCATGTTCCTCTCTCCTCCATCTGCTCTGAATCAGGCGTCCCTGAGGTGCCGTCTCTCCATAAAGGTCCTGTAACCAGGAGCTGTGATTTATATTCATGACCACCTGCCTCACTCACTCACTCACTCACTCACTCACTCACTCAGGTCTTTCTGTTCTTTGGCACTAGCAGTGCATGACTTCCGCATGTACATTCAATCCTCACACTCTTCCCTATCTCCTGCGCCACTGAATAGGGTGTCTGCACTGGCTCAGTCACATGACTGTGCTTGTGTGTGGTGGGTCATTCCTAATGAGGCGATGCTGTCTGAGTCATAGTCTCTCTAGCGACTACACCCCCTTTTTCTCCATTTGCAGCCATTTTTTGTGTTTTCCTGTCACACGATGCAGTAGTTTCTCACTCAGTTCCTCTCACTTTTCCAAATCACAGGTAGAGAGCGATTTGTGTGAGTGATGGTTCTGTCCTTTTTTGCTCTCCCAACCCGCCCTCAATGGAAATACCAGGATTGTTCATAACAATCTAACACTGCTTCCTTTTCTTGCCTCTTTTCCTTCAGAGGCAAACAGACTGAAGGTGAGAAAACATGGCGGACACTGATTTGGTCCTGTCAGCAATGATAAAGGAAATACTGTAATGATGCTGGTAGTGTACTCTTCTAGGCTGTCAGTGAAAATGGTGAGAAAAGGGACAGAGGGAGTGATGGAAAGAGGGAGAGGCAGCTGACATAGTCTTAAAATAGCCTAACAGTACGTAGCGGACATTCACTGAACAGGATCTCCTGCATGTGACATCATCACTGCGCGATGCACGTCATCCCAATCCAAATCTGTCAATCAGCTGGTCAATCATTAAGGATTAATTTGACAAACATGAGCAAGACACAAGTCTGGAATGTTAATTCAGCCATAAACAGAGAAAGGAAGTGTGTTTAGCAGCAGTGGAGGGACGGATTAAGGTGGGTGAGGGCAGCAGTGCAGACAGAGGAAAGGGGTATTCATCTTGGTGTTAGTGGGAGGAAGAGGAGTAAATAAAAATAACCAGTTGGGTGAGACGGAAGCAGGAGGAGGAGGAGTATGGCTTTGTAGCTTGCTATTACACCACAAGCAGGGAGAATGGGCTAAAATGGCGGCTTGCGGTGGGAGAAAAATGTGAGACAATGATCCATGTTAATGAAAAGCCATGGACACGATGACAGACAAAGGGGTCCATAAACCAGTTAATGGCAACCTCTCTAGGAGCTAATTCCTCCAACATATGGATCCAGCCATGGTGCCAGACAGGGAAATGGCTGAGGCCGAGACAGATGTGAGTAAGTTGGCTCAGAGAGAGTTGAGGAGGGTGGGGATGTGAGAGAAAGGGAGCTAAGGCTTATTGGGAAGCTGGCGCTGATGGCCACTACTTCCCCCGTGACCTTGGTATGGGTCAGGTCTGTCTCGCCTTTTTAAGAAGCTAGTGATTGAGGTGACTAGCCATACTGATTGGGGCTCTTTAAGAGTGCTTGTGACGAGGCCTTGCTGTATCAGAGGGGCTATTACAAAAAGCTGGAGCACTCACCACAGGGGATACACCTCCCACTCCCATCCCATCCCCTCCCCTCTCCTCCCTCTCCGCAGCCTCACTGAACACATACAGAACCAGGAGGGATTGACTGATGTGGACGGGTATAGGGGGACACAAGTTCACGGTGCGTAGGCATTAAAGAAAACAGGTGTGGCAGTGACAAACTGTAGAAAGAGAGGGGAGAGAGAGGGAGACGAGAGGAGAAGGAAGAGGAGTGTAAGAGATGCTCAAAAGAGCCTGCAGCTGCTTGTGATGGCCAGATGTGATCTGAGAGATAAACCAGTCAGGGAAAGATGAGAGAAAGAGAACAAGAGAAAGGGAGGATGAGAAACAGAACAGAGAAAATTAAGCAGAGATAAGCGAGGAAACAGTGAAAGAAAATGAGTCAGATGGAAGTGTGATTAATTAAAAAAGCAAAAGAGACAGAATGAGAGAAAGAACCTGAAACACCTGAAAATGGGATACTTAAAAATTGATTCTGAGAGCCACTGAAGCCAGTTACTGACTTATTTTAACACAAACTTTTGCTTAGAGGTTACAGCAACAACATGTTTCAAATCAGTCCTGAGAAACTAAAAAAGAGGGGAAGAGATAAAGTACGCAGAGAAAGAGGAGCTGAGTAATGTAAAGAGAGGAGAACTCTTTCTTTCTTAGATCTGGAGGGACAAATAAATCGCAGTAGCGAAATGAGTGAAAAAATACTTGTCATGAGAAATGTGAATTGTCACGTGTATGTAATGCACAGGTGTGAGGAGGAAAAAAGGGATGGGGAAAAAAGAGATTTGCCATCCATGAGATGATATGAATGTATGTTGTCTGTAAGTTTAGGCTAAGATGTGCTACTTTGCCCAAGACAGGAATGAAGTTAATCTCTCGTTTATCTCTCATAGATATTGGTCTGACCTCCCTTGATGCCTTCGTGTGTGTGCGTGTGCCTGTGTGTGTATACATGTGTGTATGTGTGTGGGTGTGTGTGCATGCGTGCAGGTCAGGCTGGTGTCATCAGAACCAAGGAAATCTAGAAGGATTTTAGAGTTTTGGTTATAGTTCAAAGAGAGATAGAAGGAGAGGGGCAGAGGAGGCGATTAGAGATCGAGAAAGAAAAGGGAGGGATATCAACATCAAACATGACCACTACACAAGGTGCTGGGTTAGGAGGGGGGAATGGGGGGAGGAAGGGAGACAAGGGAGGAGGAGAAGGGAGGAAGGGGCGAGCTGTGGTTGTTATGTTCATTGTGGTCTTTACCTTTTTGATCCACTTCTATTCAAGCATCGGAAAAAGGAGAAAGAAGGAGATAGAAAGATAAAAGAGAAAGACAGCAAGGAAGAGATAGAGAGGGAAAGTAAAGAGAACGAAAGAAAAACAGGTGCAGGAAAAAAGAGAAAATTGAGATTAAATAAAATGCTGTCCTTTCTCTCTCTCACTTTTTAAAGCAAGTTATCTGTCTGTGTTATGGTTGGCTTCTCAGAAAAAGGATGGCTCAAATGGAAAATGAGGAGGGGAAAATGGCCTGACCTGGGTTTAAATCTATTTCCATTTCATTTCAGCTGTATCAATAATCCCCCAACAACACAATCCACCCCCAACCACACACTCTCGACCGCACCTCCACCCCTCTTATTGCCACATCCCTCCCTGCCCCAAGCACAGCTCCCAGAACCTGTTGGAGAGAGAAGCCAAGGGAGAGCATCTTTGCACTGTAGTCCTCTTGAGCTGTAGAAATAAACAAAGAGCGAGAGGGTAGAGAAAGAGATGGGGGGATGGTAGATGGAATGGTGGGGGTGAGGAAGTCTCTATCTGTGGCTAGGTGTTGTCGGTGGGATCACTAAATCCTTCTCCCTTCCTCTCTCTCCTGGTACAGTCTGTGTTGACATTAGAGCGGTCCCTTGATCTAAAGAAAGCGATGCTTTTGGCTTTGCTCAATTTACAGAGTCAGGATGCTCGCTATAGAAGCCAGTAAAAACACTCAACCCATCGACCGTCCAATCAATGGGGAGCTGCCGGCTTGCCTGGCCGAGGCTGGCTCATCAAAGAAAAAGAGAACAAACAACAGGGGAAAGGGAGGGCTTGACGGAGTGGAAAGCCTCAGAAACACAGAGAGAAACCAAGAGGCACGGGTTGAGGGTGGGGTGAGGGTAGTAGAGACAAAAGAGAGATAAGAGAAATGTCTACAGCAGGCTCATCACATAAAAATCAATAGGTTGGTGTGTTGAGTCACACGAAGGGCTCAGCTGTGATGAACAGGTAAGGTGTGGCTTCCCTGACATCCACAACACCGTTTGGTACCTGCTTGTGTTGCCGTGTCTGGGGAGGTCTGTGAGCAGCTGGAGACTTGAGGAGAAGCAAGCAAGGATCTCAGCTCTGTCTTTCACATTAGACCACTGGCACATGCCTTTTCTTTGTGTTTGCTGAGGCACAAGTGGTGCGACAGGATCGTCATGTCTCTCGGGGAGAGACGTGTCAAAAGGCACATGGCTGGTGGATCCCTGCTGCGAGCGTGATTGTCATGTATGTGTCGTAGGAAGTCTGTGGTCCCCAGAGGGCTTTGTGAGACTGTCACGACACCTCACAGGGTTGCCCGTAATAAAAAAAAAAAAGAAAGAAAAAATGTGAGAGAGAGAGCAAGAGAGAGAGAGAGAGAGATAGAGATGTAAAGAGACAAACAGCAAGCAAAGTAAAAAGGAAAGAGAAAGCGTTACCGGTAGCCTGATCTGTGGGGGATGGCCTTGCATGTTGGCAGTGGTACAGCAGGAGCGGCATCAGCAGCAACACTGATCATTTATCATCTTACCCCAAGATCAAACTGGACAAACAACCTCCATGAAGACCTGGGGAATGGTAGCCATTTAAACCCTAGAGGGGTAAACATGGCAAAGCTATGGATGCGAGTCCTGTGAAGCGGGGGCAGGGGGCAAGAAAGCATAACATCCCCACCACCAACTGCGAGTGCAATCATTAGCACCAAGGTTAGAGGAGGGAGAGACCGACCAGAGAGCATCCAGAGCTTTCATCCTCACTGAAGCAACTGGAGGGAGGGTGCATGGGGACACTGGAATCCAGCAGAGCTCGAACATAAGTAATTTTTTTTTTTTTTATTAAGGCATCTACTGACCGCACAGCTTGTCCACCTCATGCAAGTGTGAGGTTGTAGCGGTGGTATATTAAACATAATGTTTAAATGGAACCACTAAGTTTTCCTAAACAGGAGGAAAATGACTTGGGTAATGCACAGCAATGGCATGTAGAGAGAGAAAAAGAGAAAGAGAAAGAAAGAGGAAGAGGAGGAAGAAGAAAAGTCCTTCAGTGCTGCAGAGAGGGAGAAGAGGAACGACAGGTTAGGTTGAAGACTTCTGTTGACTCCTTTATGTTTTGCTCCTGTCCTGAAAAATAAACACTAAGTGCAGACACACACAAGATCACCACACGTACCTAAAGACACACACTCATAAACACAGAGAAAAGAGACAGAAACTCATCAAACTGTCCCCACAGTGAGCAGGAGGTTAGTTTAAGGCCAACTTGGTTGTTTGTCCGATTCATTCAGCATTTCTCTTTCAGGGCCCTTTTGAGAAATAAGCCACTGGCTTCTCTTCCCTTAATCACTCTGCTCAGCGCTCTCTACAACCCTATCAATTACTCCCACACTAATGAGTACAGCCAGAAACACACACTCTCAATACACACATACAGAGACACCCCCCACAAACACACACGCACACACATGGTTGGAGTAGTGCAGGACAGCTTCGCCTCCTCTGTCTCTTTCACAGATAGTGTGTCCTCTCCAGCTCTTTCCATCCTCTCCCCTCCATGTTTTCTCCGTCTCTCGCTTTACATTTTTCACGGTAAAGAGTCAGCTCTTTTCACAGCCTAAGCAAAGCCTCCTGCTTCTCATTCAACAAACAGTTATGAGCCCCACGTTAAATGGTGGCTCAATACATATTAATAGAATTTCATTTTCAGCTACATCAAAGTGTTTCCTCACCTCCCCTGAAAACTTGTCATATTACAATGCCATTATTCCTTCTACTGACAAACTCTTCCTAACAAGTCAACTATCATTTCCAGTGGCTTTGTGTCCAAAAGCGATGTCTTATAATGAACAGGCAGTGCTGAATACATTTGCGGGGGAGAATCAATTTTTTAAAGTGAAACAGTGGCAGAGCTGCAAAATAAGAATGCAGTGGAAAATATGGAGTTACCAAAGAAGCCCTGCAGAATCTCTGCTACACAGCCTGAGTAGGCGCTTTTAAAACTACCTGCAGTGAGCATATTAACTAGATAAATCACAGCTGATAAAATAGCAGAGGCACAACACTAAGTCTAATGGCTCTGGCATGGCAAGCATGGATGGCCCGAACAGAGAGCATTAGGAAGTCAATAATGATGTAGCATTGTGTCCGAGTGGAGGAGAGGGGACAGGTAGTGCTCTCACAGGGCAGGTTTACTTTGACTCAGGGTACATCTGTGTTAGGACTGCAGTGTAAGTTTTCCACTGCAGTAAACACATGCTGTAGCTGTGTGCATGGATCTGTGATGTCTTAATGGAATCCAGCAGTCTACAGCAGGCTGTGACAGTGCAAAATGAGAGTCCAGTTGAGCCGTTTTGTCTTGCTCTGTTCCGGTTGGCAAAAACAATGGTATGTGGCGGGGAGGCCTCGCAGGGCTTTTTGGCTCGATGAGATATGATTTGACTTGTTGGCGGATGTTGTATTTTGCCAAGGCGATCCCACGCACAGTAACAGAGACACATCCCGGACCCTTGTTTGAGCTCGACCGACAGAGCTGTGTGTGTGTGTGTGTGTCAGCTCGGCTCTGGCTGTCACGTCGCCGTTTCAGGTGACTGGTAACATGGCGCCTGTGTGACACGCACACAGAGGACCCTGACAGATGCAAACATCACACTCAGACATCAACAAAGCTGTACACCATCTCAGCTGCCATGACACACAACCTTACATATTATCTCTCTATTGTTCACCTTTTTGTCCACACAACCGACAAAAACCATGCGTCAGTCTTGGGTGATGCCAGAGTGCCCAGTGTTCCCAGCCAGTCGTGAACAATGGAGCATTACCAGAGCGATTAGCAGCAGCAAATTCAATTAATCTTGACAAATCTCTGCTGAGGCAGAACTGAAGAGAGCGACGCGCCCCCTCTCTTGGTAATTAAAAGTGGCCGAGTTGAGTGGCGTGTGGTGTGATGGTGACTAGGTTTAGGGATGAACAGTTCCAGCTCTGAGTCTGAATGTGTCACGTCGTATTTACTTTGTCGAATGAGCACATGTACACATACAGCAGCCTGCAGTATGAGATGTCTGCATATGTGTGTGTGCATGCTCTTTTCTCTTTCTGTCAGGTGTGTAAGTGAGTGTAGCTTGGCCGTGTCTCTCCAGCAGAGGAGAGTGGCCGAGGACAGGGGTAATTGGCTCTTCTTTGTCACCTCAGACAGGCGGGACGTTTCATCATAGAGGGATCAGCTTCCAATTTTCTAAGCCGCACAATACTTCAGACGCAATCTACAAAGTATTTTTCCAAACACAGGGAGGAAAAACGCATGTCAGCAGCTATTTAATCATCCCTTTGATTGCTCCAAGGAGAGAGAACAAGCTCCCTTGTTCAGAGAAAAAGACAAGGTTGAAATGCATGAGGAGAAGGCAGCAGGCACAACGAAGCAATGCTACCCCGACCCTCAATGGACAGTACAATACAACATATCAAGCTACAGCACCAAACTACCAGAGCACTAACAAACAAAGTCACCCGAGTGCCAATCTGACAGCAGCTAACATCAACCAAAAGAACAGGGCAGAGGAGACTCGAGAAGACCACCATTTGCCACCTGGAAGGCTGTGAAGAAAAGATTTACACCAGAGAAAAATCCTAAATGACAAGAAACTCAGCAAACCTCTTCTTATCTGTCAACGTGGCTGCAATCTGACTTAACAAAGTCACCCAAAAGGTAAACCGAGGCCACGAAAGCACTGAGCAGAGCAAGGGCAAAGACTGAAAGAGGTGCCTGGAAGTCCCTGAGTTTCTTCGAGCCTTCCTGTCAGAGCTGAATGGTTGAATATTTAAATATCCGTCCCACCTGTAAAAGAAAAAAACAACAGAGACAGCAGAGAGAGACAGAACATAATGATAAGATACTGTGGCAGATTGATGGACAGACAGTAAAAATAGAAAACGAATAAAAGAAATGGGGTGCTGGATTAAGATCATAGACCTTTGAGTGTAGAAGGACAGTGAAAGAGAGAAAAGCAGAGTACAGGTAGAGAGGAGTTGAGAGACATTAAATGAAGTGATATTGACAGTGACAGATCAGGAGCAAAGGGAGTATGACAGACCAAAGAGAGAAGAATGAGAAGAAAGAAGAAAAAGAGCAAAGGAGGTTAACGTCTTGGCCTCAACTCACCGCGACATCTGTACCTGAGGAAAAAGCAAAGAGAATCATCCCATACCCCAACCCTGATCAATCCAAAACCTCTTGTGCCCTAAGCAGACCCATGACCCAATTTATCACCACCCCAACACCCTCAATTGTCCTTTTACCCCTTCCTGCACCCCAATTCTGCTCCCGCTGGGTGGAGGGGGCTGCCACTGACCCTCCCCTCCAGCAAGGTATTTCTGCACATTGAGTCGACAAATGCTGAGTGTAGCAATACATGAGAGGGAGGAGGGGAGACTGAGTGGAGATTTTCACATGAACGAGGATCAACACAACACCAAATACTGCTCCTTTCTGCTCCTTGACCGTGTGAGTGTGCACTCGTTTGTGAGTGCATGCTTGCACAGAGGAGAAAGAGTCCGAGGGAGAAAGAAAGAGAGCAAATGTGTGTCCCTCTTTAGCGAGTGTGAGGTAGACTTGTGTGTGTATGTCACACCTGCCACGGTGCTTTGAGCAGTGCAGTGAGGAAGTCAGCCGTTACCATGGGGACATTAAAAAGTGTGGCACTCCAGGTCATGTGGTCTAAAATAAGCCCTTTGCTGTTTGCTTTAACGTTGCTATTGTGAAGTGCGGCATTCACACAACGCCCCCTGCCTCCCAATCTCACTGCGCCCAATTTTCATTTTTATTGGAAATCGGAGGGACAGCAAAGGTGTTTGGTACCAGATAAAGGCAGTGGCATGCCCCTGGGTCAATCAGTGTGTGAGTGTGGGGCGGTGTGTGTTACACTGCTGTGATCACCAATAAGGGCTGACCCCAGGCTTGCAGTGGGTGTGCGTCAAGTGTTTATCGGACCCTGTATTTGTGGAGCACCTTCCCCCATGTGAAAATCCCTCTCAGCTACTGGTGCGCCGCTCTGTCGATGAAGAAAAAGGTTTAGCGCCCTGTGTGAGCGTGTGCATGTGTGTGTCTGTGAAGTGTGAGTGTCCGAGAGAGACAGACAAGAGAGACAAAGAGAGAGAAAGCAGGTGAAGATGACTGTCTGTCTTGTTTTGTTTTGCTTGTGTTGAAAAAAGCCAGAGAGAGCAAGTGTTCAGATGTCATTTGTCGAGGGTTTTTTGGGGCTTGAAGAGAAGGTAGGAAGTCCAGGGTGGGGATTCAGGGGTAAAGGGAGGGACTGGAGGGGCGGTGAATGGGGTGAGGAGGGTGGGGAGGTGGGAGAGGGTGACAGGGTCTCAGTACTCACTGTAGGGGACACACTCGTACTGGATCTCCAAGTACTTGTAGGTCCCTGGACAGGGGTCAGGGAACACGTCTGACCCCGCTACCACCACACACTGGGTGCGGTTATTACACCTGCAAGAGGAGACAGATGGGGGAGGGAAGGGAGAGAGGAGAGAGAAGGGAGGAAGTAAGTGATAAGAAAATGACGAGTGTCATTGCAAGAAAGGCAAAGAAGAGTGGGTACAAAAAAAACATCTCCAGGCAATGAAAGACAGAGAGAATGGTAGGGAAGGGAGTAATTTCACACTAGACTAGATCATGTGACAGCTGCACCCGAGGGGAGGTGGGGAAACAGAGAGAGATTGAAGGAGGGGAAAAGGAGTGGGATGAAGGATGGAGAGAAAGACAGGGGGAGGGAAGAGGCAGAGAGAGGGCGAGTGACGTAAGAGCCCCTCTCCTGGGGGATTGTGAGTGGGAGCAATTAGAGGTGAGAGAATACGAAAGGACAACGGGAGGGGGCTAAGGCAAATACTACACCACATGCACAGGAAAAACATTCATATGCACATAGCACCTACACCTAAACCGAGTCGCTGCATGCCTTTGCACGTTTGTATACCCCGAGAAACTCACACACACACACACACACACAAGAAAAGATACGCATCCACACAAGCATGTACTCACTTATTCTCATCACATAATCCTCCTCTATCCAGCTTTTAGCATTTCTCCCCTGTGCGTTCTCTCACTCTGTTCATATCTCAAGTCTGTGCTGAACTCACTCTATCACCCCATCATATCTTGCTGTCTCTCTCCTTCTTTTACCCCCTCAATTCTCTCCTTCACCCCCTGCCACTTCCCTCCCTCCCTTCCTCTCCCCCAACACTAGCACCCTGTGCCTCCATTACATGCGTGATGGATAGCTAAGAGAGGGCTTCCATTGATCTGAGCTCAGAGGAAGCAGATGCTGAGCACAAACAGAGAGAGCAGCTGTAGGAAGCCCTACAAACACTCTTGCAACAATCCAAAACATACGCATTCACATACACACGCTCGTGCATATGTATGCACAAAGTAACACACACATATACACTACTGAACACACGCACGTCTCGCAAAGATGCAGTGTTGTTCTGCACAGAACAAGGATGCTGACCTCAGTTTTTCACACAAGATATCAACACCTCAGGAGGAAAAGCAGGAAATTCTGGGCAAATTATGTTGTGAAATATTATCTTGTTTCCTCAGCCAATAACAGGCTCGGACTCTGTACAAACACAAACACAAGATCCAAACAGATCAATAGTTACCTCTGTGACATTATCTTGAAGGCGTCGGGCAGGTAGCACTGCACATTCTCCATCTGGAAGGGGTCGGCGTCACAGATCTTGTCATCGGTGCGGCCGTAGTTGGCCGTCTCAATCATGATGACATCACTTCCAGGGCAGCGCAGCTCAATCGGGTAGCCTTCACATGCCAGCTCTCGACGCATCAAGCCAAAGGGCATCATTGACCGGCTCAGAGCTGGAGTGGAAAGAGGGAGGAAGGAAAAGTTATTGATGATTCAATGACCCTTAATACTTTTAGGAGGCACTTTATTATCCGACCACATTGTAAATATGATGTGTAGCATTTGACAAGAGCTTGCAAAATGAAAGTGTTCCTATTGTCCTCAACACAAATGAGCTATTAGCGACTCGCTTTAGCTGAGCACTAATGTTTCAGTACTGTTGATGCACAGTCTGGCAATCCAGTTTTCACATTGGAACATCACAGATCACATATTGGCATGGAGGATTTGCAGCCACACCAGCTTCTCCAATAAGATATTGCACCACTTGTGAAACAAACTGTGAGAGTTTCAAATGTTAACAAACTCCTACACACAGCCAGGCAGCAGCTTATCACATTCATCTCCCACCAGGGAGGAACTGTGTGTTCTTCCTAGCATTCTTTAGTCGATTCTACCTCAATGAGGCGACAGAGCTGAACCTTAAGATTCACTCTGGAATGAAGAGGAAGTAATGCTAGAACAAGCAAAAAAAAAAAAAAGAGAGAATTAGTGTCTGTGCACACCTTTATGGCTGGTGTGCACACCATATGCACACCCACTGCTTTTAATCAACTGTCTTAGAGGCATGTCAACGCACTGCTGTGTCCAGCAGCAGGGCTCTGTGTGTAGAAGGGTCAGCAGGGACAGCGGGGTACTCAGGGTTAATCGCTGAGCCAGGCTGAGAGGCTGCAAAGAGGCGCTGAGAGAGACACTCGCTGTCTCTCTAGCTCTCTAAAAACTGAATACCTTTCCAACTGCCTTCACATTCTGCCTCACAAACAAAAAAATAACAAAATGGCTGCCAGCTTCTTTTACAGCCCAGGTGGAGGCAGGGGCACAGAAACTGAAAAAGGAGAGACTGAGTAAGTGATCTGGCAGTGAAGGACAGCCTGCCTATGCTTAGAGCCCTGCCAGTGGCTGTGAAAGCTGCTGTCCATGGTCCTGAACTGACAAAAACTTCTTTTTGGAAAATAACATCAGAAGTGTTGGAGCTGCATCAGAGGGTGCTGTCCGCTGTCCTGAAGGAGAAGGCTTTGACTGACCTCTCTTCTGCAGTGTCAGTGGGGAGGGCATCGTACATACTAGGCTGATAGCGGGCATACTGTCAAATTTAGAAAGAGCAGTGCTTGCACCACTCGAGCAGGCTGGAATTTAGAAGTTCTTTATAAAGTCAGGCTCTCGCTGCACAGCATTTCCCCCTGCCAGATGGGCTCAGAGGCAGAAAATGCCACTGAGTTAGCCCCTCTCCCCCGACTGCTGTTGATGCTGAAACCCACAGAGCGGGCCTGTGTTCCCTTCCTGACACTGAGCAAGCATTGCTTAAGTTTCAGCCGCTGCCCATTCAGGAGGAGTGCCCATCTGGGTCAATGTCAATGTCAGTCATCCCAGACATGCTCTGCAGCGCTGAGCTACATCATTCACTGCCATCAGACTTACTCATATTTCTAAATGCCACCCATTTATGCAGTGGGGACTTGAGTTCAGTTGTCTAACTAACGCCATTAAGGCTGAATGACTAGCACAGACAGACTTCAAATCTTTTATGCCTCGCCAGCATGCAGTGCCAGTGCCAAATCACAAAGGCCTAGATGCAAAAGCGCATACTAATTAAAGCACACAGAGATGCAAACAGCAGGCGAGGCCAGTCAAACAAATCCACACAACAAATGCAAAAACCCACACAAGCAAATTAGTACAGACGCAGGCGTACTAGGCAGACGAATGCACATATTCACAGTCAAACACACACACACTTGCATGCATGCATACTTCACATGGACACACAGAGTCATGGTGTCACAGTGGGATTACAATGCATAATGTCAGTGTGTGGCCTTGTTCTCTAAACTACCCTGTAGTGTAAGTACACAGCAGCATACAGCTGGCCAACGATTAGAACCACACAGTGAGCTGAGAAGAGAGTAAAACTGAAGAGGGCCACCAGCAGTGATCACACTCAGTCCACTTAAACTGTGGACCAACGCTACAGGAACAAAAGCCCTTTTCATAGAGGGCAAATCACATGTTAAACATACTTTACATTCTGGATCCACTTTATATAGTAAATATTTCTGACTTTCACGCCCATTTACTGATGGCCACTAAGTTCTGATACAAAAAGCTACAGTTGAAGAGCTCAGCTCTTGTGGAAAAGAGCCTAAGAGCTGCTGCTTTAATGTCTTGGCTGTGGGTTGAGGTAAGAACCTAGAACTTTTCCAGATATTTTTTTTTTCCTGAGCCTTTTGTTACAGTATATATTTAGCCATAAATGAGCACAGTCGTTATTCAGCTGGTACACTATAATGGTAGCAGCAACCCTGATAACTAGCATATTTCTGGCACCACTGCAAATCTTTATTTTTATTGTATTTCACACCCACATATTTCACACCTACCACCACCTACCACTTTTTAACAAGTTCCAGGTTAAGGTGGAATTCACCATGTAAATACAGCAGGATGCACCTTACATGCCGATCTATGTAGAGATTTTTGAATGGCGTATTCACAACTGAGTGTGAAACTTAACTTCAGGGATTTAGTGTATGTGTGTGAGTGTGTGAGAGAGACTTTGTGTGTGTGTGTGGTTTAGTGTCAGCCAGATGGCCTAAGGCCTAGCTGGAGCTGTGGCTGGCTCTGAGCTGAGCTGAGATGAGCAGAGGATAAGCTTGCACTGGCCATGGGCTACGATTGTCCTTCACTCTGCAGGAATCCATTTAGGTTTCAGGGTCTCTCCAGCCAACACACACACACCTACACAGGTGGCCATTTGGTCGTGCCTATCGGACTCATAATAGCTGAATGACAAAGTGTTTTTCTCAACAGCAGCCATACATATAGATGGATCTAATTCAGTCCAGTGACTCATGTCTAGTGGTTGATAGAACTGTTTTATTATGTGTCATCTACAACTAGTAACCGATCGTCACTGATAATGATATGAACCAATTCAATAATTTTATGAGCTGATTTGCGAGACTGTGGTGTGCAAGAAACAGAGATCTCAAACACACGCACACACACACACAACGGGGGCCTGGTGTCACTCCAGGGCAGCTGGTGTGAGGAGCTGAAGCGGTTGGCTTCATAATAGAAGCTCCACACAAATTAAGAGCAAGAGAGAGAACTGATTGAATTTGACTCATTATCCTCACACAGTAATTAAAGCCTGAGGGTGGATAGATGCTTGGACCCTTAGAACATAATTCTGCAGGAGCTAAGCTAGTCTTTGCACACACTCCTTCTTTCTCTACCGTCACCAAGTCTATACATCTATTCTCGCTTTCAAGCACCCACACATAAACACACACAAATGTCTGCAAAGATTTAACATCATTTAGAGACCTGATCAGCAATACTGAATCGTGACTGACACTTTGAAAAGTTTGAAAAATATGGTTTGTTATATCGAGACCCACTCAGAGAGACATTTAGAATTCTAAGAAGTTCAAAGTATGAATAGACAAAGATTTGTCCTCATTGAAACATCACCAAAACATTTCCATCATCTGCAGTGTACTTTCAAACATAAAAGCACTTTGATTTCAACATCTCTGACAATTTGACCTTGTACTGTGTTAGTGCAGATGCTCTATGGTGTGTTTTTTCAAAGATAAATGAGTGAGAAGGATCGGCCTTGCAGGTAGCCAGAGACAGTAATGGCGACTTTGCAACTGAGTTACAACAGGAGATAATACTTTTGGAGCTCTAAGGCTGACTTGTTAGCGGTATGGCTGACTGTCTTTCGGGGGCTGAAATTCGATCAGCCCCTCTTAGTCTCTCTGTCTGTTCCAGCAGCAGTCTTCTAATGCTACTCATTAGCATAGCACTGATGTATGGTGCCAGGGAACATTTTTGCTAAGTCGTATTGGTATTTGAGAAGCTGTGTATGTGGCTGATGAGATGGAATTCTTGCTATATCACTGTCTTTAAACTAACTCAACTTTAAGTGGCATTTGGGCAATAGGTGAGTTCCCCTTTTTAGCTCAGAGATCACAGTGGAATATTAAAAGCATACTGCATACATCTACATATGCCCTCATATTCAGTTCTGGCTGAAAGAGCAAGCTCCCTCATGATTTTCACGTTCGTTTCTTAGTAAAGCTGGCAAAGAAGAACAAGTAATTTTACAGTCATTGGACATAACTAAGAGGTCTCAGTGATGGGAATCCCTCTCTTGCAGAGAATCCTCCCGACCAATTTCTGCAGTACTTTATCAGCTTAGCGCTGTATCTTAGCGACTCACTTAGCCCTGCGAGTCAGCGTAATGACTCGCTGGAGCATGGCCTGTCACCACAGACAAGCTGAGGCGATGCGGCCAGAACTGTCACATCCAGGCAGACTTCAAGCTGAGGAGTTGTGACAAAGTGACATCCGGAGACAAACCTAAAGGCCTAACATGAGGGTGCAGGGGGTGGGGGCTGCTTGTGGGACAGTGTGTGTGTATGTGTGTGGATCAGAAGGGGTAACGCTGGCCTCAAAGCTAGGATGCAATCCTATCTCCACTGACTCCTCCGCCTGTCTCCTACAGGGGAAGGAGACAGGGGAGATGGGATGAGAAGCGACTGTATGGGGAGTCACCAGCACTGCTATAAGGTCAGAACACAAAGCAGCGCCAAAATGACACACATCCACTGTGATAGAGCCGAGTCAAGCCAACACACAAGGAGAGAGAAATGGGATGGCAGAGCACATTAGACAGGGCAGATAGATAGAATAGAAAATGATAGAAACCATCAAACTGGATGCTAGCAGTGAATGAACATGACGACTGTTCTTTGTAGAGGCACAAGGTCACCAACATAATAGAAGGGAAGCAGACAGATTTGTGGGAGAGAGGACCTCCTATTGTTCTGTTTTGCTCGGCACAGACAGTCTCTCTTCAGCAGCCCAGTCCTCAAACTGAACTGAATTACAGCACAGCCCATAACATTACATCATTCATAAGAGAATTAAACATACCCTCGCTGGAAGGAGGGACACGCATACACCCTCATGCAACACATATTCATGCATTTGCAATGACGCATATACACACACAAGCACTAACCCTCATCCATCCTCAACCTCGAGAACTCTTGTTGTGTGCTGACAAACTTTGCTGTGGGGAAAACTAGCAGGCATAGCACCGAGATTAAGACAAGCGGTTAAAAAGCCACTGAGACACTGAAGAACACAACACACACGAACTTGAGGAGGGAGGCGAGACAGGACGTGCTCATACTGTCAAACTACTTCATTGCTGGCCTTGGCGCCTAATTATGCAATAAAAGTGCCTCAGCGGGGGGAAACGGCATAGCCTAAAATAAAAGTCAGCCTGTCTAAAAAGAAGAAGATTCACACGGTGTAAAATACTGTATCCTCCTTCTCCCTGGGGATGGGAGCCCAACACAACTCCATTCTGTTCTCTGTTTCCTGCACATATCACAAGAGGCAGGCCAGCAGACAGACAGTGAGTCAGACACAGATTCATATAAACTCTTGGCGGATCGAAACTGCAGGTAATGCAGGGAAACAGCCACAGGGATCAGGGAAGAATGAAACAGAAACAGAGAAGCAGAGAGAGAAAAGTAAGGAAAGTGATAAGAAAAAAGGGGGAGAGTGAATGTTAAAGTTAGTAGAAGAGAGGGGGAATGAGAGAGTACCATGCAAGGTCTGCTGAAAGAAAGATGTGCGTGTGCTTTTGGAATGGTTGCAAGTTGCATCCAGAGACTTGTTAGGGAAGATGAGTGCCAAAGCCCAGCCCTGCCGCTGCATTAGACACTTAATTAACCTCCTTGTACACTAAGCCAAAGGCTTGGATGCGTGGACAGTGTGTCTCTGTGTGTATTTTTACTGTGTATGTTTATGAGCTGCAGGATCAAGTATATATACCCACAGTGTGCAACATTACAGGTACCTTTATGCTTTATATTGATGAATAAAAAATGGATTTGGCTATAAATGGCTACTGAATCCCTTTTATCCTCCTATGCAATCTTGTTCACCTGCAGTGCAATGAACATTTACTGTATGTTTCCTCCTCTCTTTGTGTTTTTCCTTTTGCACCTCAGCACAATCCCTCGATCCCTCATCCAATTTCATCCACCCAGAAACTCTCTCATTTACCCTCCCCACCCGTCTTCCTTACCCTTCCCTTGTTCTCTCCATGTCTTCATTCCTCCCTCTTGTCCTGACCTTTCCCCTCCAGTTTTCTTCTCTTCCCTTACCACCACTTCTCTTCCTTTACTCTCCTCACAGCTTTTCAAAGCCTCTCCTCATCCACCTCTCTCCCTGCATTTCTCTCTCCTCCCCTCTCTACTCTCTCTGCCCTTGGCTGCCAGCCGTAAGCTGCTGCTGGTAATTATCAATCTGCAGTTCACAAAACACACGAGAAGCAACTGCACACTTTCTTGAGCACGACATGCTTGACACATATACACAAGCACATCTGCAGTCCTTCACGGCTACAAAGCCTCAAAGTTACACAGCTAGGCCCTGGGAGAAAAGAGGCAGCTATCACTCGACTGCACAAACAGGAACACAGTCCCCAATCCTTTATGTAGGAGCTTGTTTGCAGTACACAAATCAATGTACACAAACTAACATACCCTGACACACACAACTACAAGCAAACACAAACACCCAAACAAAATGGGCACACACACAGAAAAACATATGCACACTAACACTGTAAACGAACGAATAAACAAAAAGCCACAGCCCCTGTATACAGGCACAGACACATGAGAGCGGCATGCGTCATCTTCAAAGGGAGGTTTGAAAGAACACACCGCCACTCCGCCCCAGCCTCTACCTCCTTCTCCCGCCCGCCCCCGACTACCAATATATGTTCAAAGGCCATCCATTAACCTTTCACTTACACAGGCCTCTCTGTGATCTACTGCTCTCAGCCAAGGGCTTTGAAGAGCACAGCAACCCCCAGCACCAGGGAGGAAGCAAGGGATGTAGCAAATGGGAGAAAGAAAGACAGTGATAGTAGGCAGAGGGTAAGGAAAGAAAAACAGAGTTGGGGAGGTGATATTCTAGGAGGGAGGCTGGATAGAAAGCGGGGTAAGACGAGGGCAGGGGAGGAAGGATGTGAAAGCAAAGACATGTAGGGGAGGGTGGGAAAAGGAGGAGGGGAGGAAAATGGTAGAGGGAATGAGAAGAGGGTCCAAGAGAGAGAAGGCAGACCAGTTAAGGGGGTGGGGGTGGGAGAAGGACATCACGACACAGAGAGAGGGAGTAAAAACTGAGGTGTGAAGGGAGAGGTAGCATTGTATTAAAATGATTCAAGTGTTAAGGGAAGTGTCAGAAGTGAGAACAACTTTTGCTAATAAGATGGAAAGGCAGCAAAAGCTTGAAAACACATGAGACAAAGAAAATGGAAAAAGGCTTTATAGCAGTTCTTTTTTGCAAAATCCAAATGATATGCAGCAATATGCACAAGTCGCTTCATTAGCAATAAGAGTAACACCCATGGATTTTAGTTTTGTAGCAGAGAAAAAAAATATGATAATGTATATTTAAGATAGTCATTTTCAGACCAAATTAGAGAGTTAACTTGTCTCTATAAACACATAAACAGTCTGTCCTAGTAGCTTTATAAGACATGAAGTTAATAGATACTTGAAAATATAACTTCTGCATTTTTAAATCTAAACCATTAAAGTCTAAAGTATATCTGTCCATGATTCTGTAACTATGTCTAACTGTTACGTCCTATATCAAAGGAAACGGAGCCTTTTGTTGCATCTAGGGCTTTATGCGTTAACGTGTTAACCACAATCAGATTAAGGTCAGAACATCATGCGTAATTAAAAAAAAAAATCAAAAAAAAAATCTAGATTTATCGCATGTTACTATGTCCCTTTTTGGCACCCTTACGCCTTGACCAGGCTGTCTTTTGAACGTTGCTTGGTTGCCGCTGTTTTGTTCCATTCTCCACGCGACTTCATACCAGGCTTGTTTCAGAAGTTGAGCATCTATGTTGACTTTGATTGTTGTGCTTCTACCATGGGTGAGTGGACAGCGTGGTTAAAATTATCCTTTTCTGTCAGTCTTAAGTGTGTTTATTGTTTCTACTTTGTGCTACAGCCTACCATCCAATCATGATTGACATGAATGAAAGATTTGTGTTGGTGGTTTGGTCAAAAACGTAATCAACTTGTTAATTATACAGACAAACAGTCATAAGTCTAGTAAATCACAAGTGTTAAGTGGATAAAATTGCAGTATAGTACAGCTTGAAGCTCTTGTTTTTTTGATATTTTTTGGGGCTTTTTGTGCCTTTATTTCTTGGATAGGACAGCTGAAGAGCAGACAGGAAACAGGGGAGAGAGGGGGAATGACATGAAGCAAAGGGCCACAGGGGAAATCGAACCCATGGCCACTGCGGTGAGGACACAGCCTCTGTATATGGGGCGCCTGCTCTACCACCTGAGCCACTTGACGCCCCAATTGAAGCTCTTGTTGTGATGGTCCATTATCTTCTGAACTGCTCCTGTTGGTTTGACTTTCAGTTAGGTGCCACAAGTGGTGCCACAACCCTGTACAGATTGTGTTTCAAGCTAGACACAATCTGTACAGGGTGTTTTATTTTGAAAACTGACTGGATTTTCTGCAGCTCCTGTGTCTGACTGTATGACTTGATCTGCTCCATTCAGCTTGACGGGGCTTCTGCCAAAAAAAGGCTCTGCACGTATCATTACAAAAAAACAAAACAAAACAAAACAAAACACACACACACACACACACACACACATATATATGTAGACACTCCCGTAAGAATTTTTTTTTATTGTTAAATTGTTGAACTATAATGTGGCTTTTGTGTGTTTTTGCTTTAATGTGCACTTTTGTATCCCTACAGTTCTTATGTATCCTTGTAAAAGCTGCAGGGTGTAACTTTAGGGTAAATATCATTAACTTCTTGTGTTCTT
>JAQFJA010000009.1:9336585-9349133 GCA_029874485.1 Naso brachycentron | reverse complement strand
AAAATCATAACAATGTGTTAATCATTTAATCATCCATTTTTTCAATTCATCACCAGTTGATAAAATAACAGTCTCTCTTTGAACTTTGAATTTTCAAATCATTGGGCTTATAAATGAAAGAAGATATACTGTAAGTAAAACATCTCACTGCAATGTGCACACTGAAACATATGATCCAATCACACATATACTGGAAACGTTATGTGTCAGCCAAGCACAAAAAAGCTTGAAATTTTGGTGGAGTTGTCTATCATTCGTCCTTGCCGCTGCCTGGTGCAAATAATATCAATAAACTGTGTGGTTTGGTTGTGAAACAGTCGAACGAACAAGAACAATAAATCAAGCTGTCCTTCCAAGCGCTTCTTTTTCCCTCTTTCGAGTGCGCACAGATGCCAGAGCTAGTTTGACCCGTTGTTGTGTTTTTGGTGGGAGAAAACTGAACATCATGAATTACAATTTATTTTGTTTGTGATTTTACTTTGTAATTTGCGAGAATTGACTGCCAAAACACAGACAGGCAGCACTCAATATCAGACAGTCAGCAGTAACAGAAAGGCATCATGCAACACTGTTCAAAAACCCACAGACCGGTGCAGGGCACAAACACACTGAAATATTTTAAAAGCAATTTATAAGAAAACTAACTTTGTTTGCTTATTTTGACAAAAGCAGATATGTTTTATTGACTGCAATGTGATTGTGATGTGTTGTTGATGGGGTTGGTCGGCAGCTGCTGTGTCACCTCTTCTCGGGACTGCATTCTGTTGCTGCATGGACAGAGCTGCACAACAGTCTAACATAATGTTACAATGCCTGTCCAAAACAATATTGTTTGGAATAGACCCACTTATTGATGCTTCCAGCACAGTATTGAATCATAGGTTTTCAAAGAGTAAAAAAAATATATGTATTTCTGTAATTCAAGCTTTCCAGCGTTGTCTCTATGTCACCTACTGGTGCTCTCAGCTTGCTCATCCTCTCTCTTGAATTAATTTAAATTGAATTAAATTACATTAATTTAGAGCAAAACTGTGAACATTATAAAGAGCCGAGGAGAGATCTTCTGTCCTTTTCTCTGTCGTGACAAGGTTGCACAGCTCAATGAGATGCAGCTCCTTTAACAGTGGACCGTTCAGATGCAATCCCACTTCCAACCGCAGTGTAGGTTGCAAAGGCAGAGGGGTGCTGTCTGTGTTTTCACTCATTGACTCTACGCAGAAGAATAAGCAAATCAACGTAACATGGCGTGCATCCTTGGGTCATCAGCAAGTCAATCTAATGAACGTGTTTTGCGCTATGCAAGGCACAACCATCCAGATTTCCTTACTTTTACTGGAGTATGTAATCAGGATATCCTTATAAAAGAGAACTTGTTTTCAATGGCCTTTCCTGTTTAAATACAGGTTAAATAAAAAAGTAAACAAAACATATTTACTTAAAACTTCCCTGAAAAGCAAAATAAAAATACCTCCCAGTATATTACCATATGATGTATCTAAATATAATTGATTAAAAAAACAAAAGAATTTAGCACAACCTACATGAGCCTGCCAAGTAACCTCATTGACTTATGTAATAATACATTATATAATTGATTGCTGTAGAGCCAGTTGATTTTGATCAGACAAAACAATGTAGAAGTCTAGTGCTCTGCCTGAAGAATGCACAGTCTTGACCTGTCAGAAAGCTACAAAAGTGTAGAGCTATGAGTTTACAAAACACATTTTAAAGCAATGCAATATGCTGTTCAGCAAATTATACAATAACAAAAAGCCAAATGTGCTTAGCAAGGTTGGCTGCACTACTGCTTTATTGCCTCCTCTTGAAATATTATTGCTACAAGCCTGTCAGTGGATCAATTCCTATGAATGAGTGAGTAGGTCGCAGTTTAGAAATTATCATTTTAATACTATAGTTCTTCAGGACTGAAAGTCTCCAGTACTGAATATGGTTTCAGGTCAAGTGGAATTTTAAGATTTTCACTAAAAATTTTAAATCTAGTGCTGAGCAACACTCAGATCGGAAATAACTGTCAGCTCAGTCATGAAAAAGCATTTGGCTTGCAAAGGCACAGTGAATTCTTCGTGTGGCCCACCATGAAAGATGACTACCCACCCCTGCATTATAGAAAGCAAAATACTGCATTGAGATCATTCCCCATTCAGACATTCTGTCACCATCCAAGGACAGTCGAGGGACTAAAGCACTTTGTTGGGAAGATGTGTAAAAACAGCTAGTCCCCCATCCTTAAATAATGACTACTGTTCAGGGGAAAAGGCACCGAAGAAGAAATGCTGGGCAGAGGAAGAGAAGACAGATAAAAATGTCTGCGTGTGCACTAAAGGACCAGGGGCCTTTCCACTCGACTGATCTGAGAGCAAAGGCTTAAATACAGGGGAGATGAAAACAGATTCCACCAGTCGGCTGGCACTGGTGTCCTGATATGAGTGGCACACACACATACTCACATAAATACTCTCTCTCGCACACACACCCATCCATCTGGACATGTTAACACCCACACTTAAGCGCACAAACCCATGGAGACTCTTACATGTACACATGGCCATATACTCATCGATATACTGTACACGCTGACTGAAAAGACCCTTAGGTAGCCTTTATAGTGGTGGATAGAAAAATACAAATACACACACACATACACACACACACACACACACAAATGCACACACCAATGCTTGTGTGCTAAATGAAAGCTCTGTGTCAGGGCTTCGTCACTTATGGTGGAGCTGTCTGCCACATTAAGCAAGCCTAATGGGCTTTCAGAGCGACAACAGTGCGTATGAAGGGTTGTACACTCGCGAGCGTTCTGTGGAATCAGCGGGTCATTCTGTTTGTCAGAGTACGCATGTCAGTCTGACAGCTAGCCTGCCGCTATGGGCTTTGTACATACAGTACCGTGTAAGAGTAGGTTAGTATTAGTTTGCATTAGGGTTGAAGACTCGAGTTATTTTTTAATGTCACAGCAATTAATCAAAATGATTATCTTGAATGCTGCTTAACATTAAAAAATATAGTGTAAAGGTAAAGCTTTAGAATAAATGATAAAAAAAAGTGAAAACAAATGCTAATGGTTTTTGAAAAACTTTAAAAAATACAGCTAAAAACAGTAATTAATTTAAAGGGTATGGATCTCCTTTAGTCCCTGAGATTAGCTGGGAAGAATGCCATCAGTGGTCACCAGCTTTTCATGGTGAAATCATTAGTGATGAAATACACAGTCAGGCTTATGTATGGTTCGGTACGGCTTCACCATTTTTCTGCACAGAATTTTGTATTTTGCGCATGTTGTTTTTTCAAATACAGAGGCACTCTATGTTTTTGTTTGTGCTGTGCAACGCTGCTATTGTTATTCCTCCACACCAGTAGGTGTGTCTGTGGGACTGTGTAAACTGTGGATTCTAGAGTAAGAGTAAAAGTAAGAAAAGAAAGTAACAGAGAGGATTGAGATAGCGCAGGAGGCTATCGCATATGTATCACTAAATGTTAGCTGTGACTAAATAAAGTCTGGAACCAACTCGAAACAATGCCTGTCTCACACAACGTTCCAGCGTGGTTCTGTCGTTTGACACCGGGGTGCACAGAGCAGGCAACATTTGTCAAACACTTTCATAAGGTCAAAGAGTAGTGCTTCTTCTGTGTCTTTTTCATTTTAAAACCCTTTTAAAAGGTGTTGATCGGAGTCATGCCCTTCCTACTTGTTTGACATGTGCTGTGTTGGGTAACTATAGTTATGGAGACTAGTAGTGGACCAGAGCGCTGTAGTAAGAAAGAGAAATGAGAGAAAAGAGTTTGATGAATTAATATTTTTTTTACATTAATTATCATTGATATAGAAACTGGGAGTGACGCAAAGCAAATAAGTCTACATGCAGCATGTCGTTAATGCAAAAGGAAGTACGAGCGAGTGAATCGACGTCATTTAGAAATGAGTTTGTATGGATATGGATCAAAAATCAAGATTTTTTTTATGATTAATCATTCAGCCCTTGTTTGCATTCACAGATGAAAATATTGTCATTGCATTTACACAGTCTCTGCATTTTAAAGAGAAATGGAGATTTACACAGTCATTTTTTGAAAGATACAAAATAATTATGTGAAATTGGCAAGTGTTTTGCTGGACAGAGGATAGAAGAAGTGTACAAAACTCATGCTGGCCAGAAACATTTGAGTTAAAGAGCTGGTTCCGGCAGAGAACAATTGTGTGAGTGTTCGGAATAAATATTAGAAAGTGCAGTGAGGGGTGGAGTGAGGTTAAAGCATGGCAGATTAGTTGGGACATTGAAGAGGAGCAGGGGTACACATTAGACTGTGAAGCCATGTGTGATGATCGTGCAGGTTTCCAAATGAGCTCTGATTAGCCCGAGAGTGATTTCAGCAGCTCTCATCACATCGAAACCTTGCCCTCTTCCTTTAAATTCTACCTCCCTTGTTCTCTTTTATTTTCTCTCCTGCTCCTCTAGTCACACTATAATAGAAAGAAAACATTACAGCCAATATTCGGCAGCCAGAATTATGAGCACAAAAACGATGTGGGTGTGGACGAGCATGTGTCTATGTGCATGCCTGTGTGCCTGATTCCATTAGAAAAAGATTTTCCTAATTTCATCAAACCTAATGTTGCATCTGTGCTTTGGGGCTGAATACAGATAACAGTCAATTGATTATTAATGCATTATTAATACTCCCCAAGTGCCAGGTCACACAGATAGTTGGAGGCTTATTTTCACACAAATACACACACCCACACATAAACAAACACAAAGCAACATAGCGCCACAGGCCAAATGTGTCCAATGGAACAGAACGTACGCTACACAAATCCAATGTTACAAAAGCAGCCAAATTAAGATGGAAAAAAACAGCAGCTACTCAAATTAGAACTGCACCTGGCCAATCAGATTTTACACAGAGGGGATGCTCACACCAATGCTGACACAGGTGTACACCAACACATTTTAATTTCACCCTCTCTCCCTCGGCTTCTTTCAACTCCACCTGCTTTATCACTGGCCCCTCCCAGTGGTGACTGTTACCCTCCCGGATGCTCCTCCTCCTCCTCATCCTAGCTGTCCATCACCCAGCGGCTCGTTGGCACAGAGCTGACTGAGAGCATACAGCAGATGGTGTGCTGCTGTCTGTGTGGCAGGCCACTAGCAGGACACCCAACAGCCCCTCCTTTCTCTCATCGGCCCTCTGCCTCCCCCTGCAATCCCTGCTCCTTCCCTTCTTCACATCTTCTAACACACACACACCCTCCAGCATCACATGAGCCCAACCAGGTCACCTACTGCCAGGCTTACAACAGCTAGCACACACACACACGCACAAAAACATACAATACAACATCTTACGGCACATTCAGGGAGGTCACACATATGTCGTCATTACATGCACGGATCCCCACCCTAAATTCTTGCTATGCTCTGTCTAACATCAAAATGACAGGTAATGTTATTGACATTCACACATACACCTCACCTCGCTCACACACTCTCTCTGTCTTCTGTAGAGACAGTTTGGTTAATCAAGTGCAGGGTTTCTCGCATGGTCAGCAAGTCAATACACTTACAACCTTCATCACGTAGCTAACACATAAATATTACATCCTCATTTACAATAACCTGGTCAGGCTTGTTACAGGGCAAAGTGAAACCAATAGGCAGTTAATGTGCAACACTGCAAGCAGACTCAGTGAAGCAATAAAAAATTATATACCTTGTATATATTAAACACATAAATGAAAAGTGAACACATACCGTGTAAGCACTGAATGCAGATGAGTTTTTTGTCGTGTGACAGTTTAAAAAAAAAAAGCGCAAGGTTTTATGTTGATTACATACCTTGTGAGGATGGCGCAATGTTGCTGAAAACCACAGCACAGGTAAAGATGATCCAGACTGCTAGAGCCATGTTGAAGACTGCGTAGGGGGCAGGGCAAGGGGTGGAGCTAAAGCGCAGAGGCGGTCAGCAGGCACAGGTAAGCACAGCGGCACTTCCTTAGCTTATTCCCTCCCTGAGGGTGATCCTGCAGGCAAAGAGAGATAGAGATGACAGGTTAGCACCCCATAACCATTTGTATATATCTGTACGTCAGTACAGAGGAATCATTCTACTGTTCTGTTTTTCTCTTTTTTTTTCTTCTCAGTATGCCACTCGAAGAAGACTGTGTTAACTAATTTATTCTGCATTTATCACTGGAATATGTGATAATAACTGAGAGGCTCATGACTGGTACAGCATATTAAATGGAATCAGAGCAGGCGATGAGAAGGGGAGGGGAGGAGAGGAGCGGAGAGGAGAGGAGAGGAGAGAAGAGGAGACGAGAGGAGATGAGAGGAGAGGAAAGGAGAGAGGCTCCCCCTCTGGTGGTCAGGTAAAATGATCACTAAGGCAGATCTGAGGCCATTTTGTGCAGGACGGCATGGCAACAGCTGTTCCCTCCACCAGCTTATCACTCTACAGTGTCTGAACGCTTGATTGAATCAGACATGCTGCATATGTTTTGGCAGTATAAAGGGCGCTGTAGTCAACATGTGAAAAATACAAATGCATGTCATCTGTGTGTGTGTGTGTGTTTCTGTTTACATACAGACACACGCACACACAAAGTGAGACAGTCAAAACGGGTGAATTGTTGCCGTAGGGGTAGCACATCTCATTTGCCTAATGAAATAAATCACAATTTAAAACTTTGGCTTTGATTTTTATGACAGTAGAAACAGTTCTTCCCCACCAAGGGCTGAAAGACAAAAATAGTAGAGATGGTATTGTTAAAGCTAGAACTCCTCCTGCTGAGCTTGCTGATGAAACAGACAGATTGGACTGCTTCTCTCTGCATCTGTGTGTGTGTGTGTGTGTGTGTGTGTGTCTGTTTAGTATTGTTCTTTTTTTGTAGGGGTGGAGGTCTTTTGATCTCTCCAACCCTTTTACCCCTTAATTTTATTATTTTTTTTACCAATTTATACTGAATAAGATATACAGATATGATAGATGCATGCACTCTCTCTCACACACACAGGTTCAGTTACTATACAATACAATGTCACTTATTCAGCTTAATCCAGCAGTTTTAAGCTTTATCTCATTTTATCCCTTTTAATGGCTGAAACATTACATGAAATAGAAACCCCTTAGATGTCCTAATCCTAATTTTAAATTTAACCCAAATTATCACTTGGAATCATAAAACTGTCTCTACATTTTTTTTTACAATGTTTGCTCAACAGCAAAAAGAAAAATATATACAATGATGGCCAAGCTCTCTTCTCCTAGCAACCAAGATGGCAGATCCTGAGTGACTGGGTGGCTTTACCCCCTCTCTTCATCACCACTGATTTGGCTTCCCCTCACCTCTCCACCCCCTCCTCTTCCTGACCTTCTCTGATATTTACCCTCCTCCCTGGTGGCAACACCCAGCACACAGCCACCAACCTGCCTGGATGTCAGTGTGTGTGGATTAGTATGTTGGATGTCGTGGAGTACGAGCAAGACAGAGTGGGAGAAAAGTGGGAGGGCAAACAGCGAAGAGGGAAAGAGAACGAAAGCTGAACGCAGAGTACAAAGCACATCCGCAGCAGCTGTTTTTTACACAAGCGTTTATTTCAATCATATGCACAAACACACACACGCAACCTCTGCAGTGGTGCAGTCTGTGCCTTAATTTGAGTTTGTTTGCGACCACCCTCTATGACCAGCAGCTGAGAGAAAAGGACACACTCAGAGGGAGGGCAGGACAGACAAAGAAAGAGTAGAAAAGCAGTAAACAAATAGCAATAGACGTGATGTGGTACTGTAGAAGCCTTGGCTGCTCGCTCTCTCTCACGGCCTTTTCTCTCACACCACCCCATCTCGCTGTATTATTAATGGTCAAAAAGTGATCCCCTCCTGTGCAATGACAGGCCCTCGTCTTTTTTCCCCTCTCAAACTTTTGTGGTTTTAATAAGAAAAATCTGTCTTTCCTCTTGTTTCTTTTGACTGTGCTTCTGCTTGTACTTTTCAACAATAGCTCTCCTGTGGTCTGAAAAGATGAGGAGGGCCAGAGAAAAGAGAGCGGAGAGGAGGGGAGGGCAGGTTAGGGATTGAGGGAGGGAAGCAGAGAAAAGTGTTGGGTGGATAAATTGATTTTATTTTGTGACAAAAAGAAAAAATTACACAACACTCCATTTCAGTGTGGGAGGGAGGGAGAACAGATGGAATAGAGAAAAAGGATGGAGGGAAGACTGGAATTAAGAAAAGGAGAAACAAAGGAATGACAGAACAAAGGAATGAGGGAATAAAAAAAGAAAGGAAGCATCATGCAGCCTGAGTAACTAATAAACAAGGAACAGAAGGAGCAGAGGAAGTAAGGAACAAACGAAGTAGGGGAAGGATGACTTTCAGTATAACGAGAATAAATAAGAGAGAGTGGGAGGGGAAAATGCTGAAAATAGCCAAGTGAGAACAGCAAAGGAATAGTAAAAAAGCTGGAAATAATGGCAAAGGAGAAAGCATTTCTTCTGCCTGAGTCTATGAGTCAGTCTGCCTCTGGGTGGAGGAAGGTTAGGAGTCTTTTGAGGGTGTAAGATGGGTGTCTTCGCCCTCCATGCCCTCCCTACTTGGAGGATGTTAAGCGCCTGGGGCCAGAGGCTGACCTTTTGTACTGATCACATCCACCATTATTATCATCACTGTTTCTCTTCTAATAGAGCAGAACATCATATCCCTATGAGACTGGAGCCAACAAAAAAAAGGGAGAATGGACGGCAGTTTTACTGCACTGGTGGAAATGTGTTGAGGGCGAGCAGGAGAGAAAGGGGAGGGCAGGGCAAATGACAGTTAGTATCAACACAAAGACAGACATGCGGCTGTCAAAACAAAGCGATGGCGTAGTTGCACTTAAGTACACAACTCTGTCATCTTGTTTGGAATGCGACCCTTTATTTCTTCAGCTATTAATTTACAGGCTGCCTTGATCCAAAGCAAATAACCTCATTATCCACTTCTATTGGATCATTACGATAATCACCATGATCATTAGGATCTGTTTGCTTTAGCAGACATGCTCATCAAGAGCAGGGTGACACAAGTGCTTTTTGTAAGGGGTATAAGGGGTAGGAGACACTGTTCAGGCTTGTGTTTCAGGGGAAACAACCATGTTTACCCCATCACGCAAATCATTTCTTTACAGAAGAAAGAGGTATTTAGTAACATAACTCGTCCAGAATCAAAAGGAAGGATAACAAAGAGTTTACACTGACAGTTTTTGCTGCATAATTAGAAAAGCTGGTGCAACTCTCAGAGCTGCTGCCGCTCCAGGCTTTCTCTAGTCTGTTTTTCCCCCACCAAGGGGGAATCTGATATCTAGGTGGGAGAGACAAGTATGATAAGTGTGAGTCCACTCCATTTGTAAGTGTGTGTGTGTGTGTGTATGTGTGTGATGAGGCTGCCTGTGGTCAGAAGGCTATAGATCCACACCGCTAATCAGACTAACACTGCAGCTTAAAGAACAATTTTTAAGAGCTTGCCAAAGATGCCTCTAGCACAAAAAGCGCCACCATCTTCATTAGCATTTCAATATATTTGAAGATGAGGTATGTTGTATGAACAAGTGAAAATCATGCAGGGCAATCGAGGGCAAAGCAGGGAACAGGAAAACACAAACAATTTTATTCAGTTAGGAAAACACTCATGATTGATTTAAAGATTTGACAGTCGCAACTTCTGACGGGTGTGTTGCTTCATGCATGTCTTTGCATCTTAAGAAGAAGCCCCTGCATCTCCCATGCTATTAGGATTGATGTTTATGCCTCAGATGCTTCAACAACAAATAGTTGGTTCAGTGGCAAAGCTCCCGCTATGAAGGAAATGATTGCCTCCTAGCAACCAACACAGTCGAGCGTGCAAAACTGAATGGCAATCACATCTCACTTACAAATCAGAAAGTGATGCAAACAGCTGCATAAAATATTGTTAATCAAGTTAAATTTCGGTTCAAATAAACTTCCAACATCCGCTTAAATTGGAATAAATTGAAAACAACAAAATTCTTTTACTCTGTGCTGTTGGGATTTTGTTTCAAACAGGTCTGCAACCGGCACTTTATTTCAGAGGGACGTATCACTAGACTCAGTGAAGGCTAGCCATGTAGTATGAGGGTTTGATGAGACTGCAGAGAACGACCAGAACGTATGCTTCGCCTGGGGGCCTCTTAGTAATTCTCCCTCTGACTCATCCGTGCTGAAGCTTTGTCACACTCGATACTCTTTTGTACTCTCATGAGCTAGACAAGAGGGAGCAATACAAGGAAGTGTAACAATAAATGAGAGTGAGATAGAATTCATTAATTACTTCTTTACCCCCATAAAACTAATCATCCGCCAAAGTGAATATAATTATTCTACTTTTCCTTTTTTGAAATGTAACAGACATACCATGAAATATCATTACCATCACCATCTGTGATCGAGCTTTGCTGAGTGGGAGGCTGTGTTTTTACTGTCAAACTTGCCTTCCAGGATGTTGAGGTATGACATTGAATTTAATTCAGTGCTTATTCAAATTAGCCAAGCTGATGATTTGGACACACTTCCACTTGTACTCTGTGTGTCAAAAACTCGCAGTAGAAAAAACAGGTAGAATCAGATTATACTGATCATTAAAAAGGGAGTTTGCCTCAATCGCCGAGCTGAAAGTTACCTCGCAGGCCAGGCCTGCAACAATCATGCACCACTGCCTGTAATATTTCAAACAACAAAATATGCCCTCTTTGTATTTATTTTCCTAAAACTCTTCTAAAACTCTAAACTTAAACTTTTTTTTGACAAATAAGATGTTAGCTCACTACACTTATTAGCTGCCAAAACAAAATAGAATCACAAAAACACAACAACATGTAAACATATAAACTGCCGCCCTCCTACCCTAATCGCAGTTATCTTCCAGTTGGACCTATCACTAATCTCCCTAATCCCTTTTGGTAAGGCTATCGCTAGCAAAGACAACATAATAGAATTAGATATTATTTCCTCACAACAACCTGGTTCTATTACATTTGCATTGATGCTCAACAGCCCACACAGTCTCGGTCATAATGAAAACTGATAGCGTACTGTTAACACTAAAGCATTCATTCACTATGGATAATGCTGTTAAGCTAACAGCGACTACACAAGCACATTCAGGTCAGATCATCCCAACACTTCTCCATTTACTGGGGTAGGTCAGTTAAGGCTGGGACTCTGGTCTGGAAGTATCTCGCTGGCTGCAGCAGCAGGGCTGTTTATATAATGACACCATTGTGCCGGCTGTGTGCAGATGGAACATCAGAGCTCTTGTAATGGCCTGTGTATTAGGGCCAATGTGTTTGATTACTGACTCAGGGAGAGCAGGGATAGGCTGTGTAGTCAACAGGGAATAAGGCTCCCTCCAAAACAGCAACCCAGGGAAAAAAGACCTATTTGAAGAAACAGAAGGAAAGAAGGAAGAGACAAAAAAAAAATAAAAATACACGGAGAGACTTTAATGGAAGTGTGCTTTAAGGGAATGCAAATGAGACAAGGGAATCTGCAGAGCTGCAGAACACAGCGGAGGGATATCAAACAGGGCTTGCATGGCTGTCAAAGAGGTAAAAGCAAAAGGAAGGGGGAGCGAGGGAGAGAGCCCCTCTCACTTTATTCAATAGACACTCCTGTAGCACTTTTTCCTGCTTCAGCATCCGCCCTCAGCAGCAGCTCTCCACACACCCCAAACCACAATCCTCCTCAACTCTACACTTTAACCGTTATATGTTTTTTGAAACAGTAGCGGTTCTAGAGAAAAAAAAAACTCACTGCCTATAAAGCAGTGAGTAAGAGCCCAATGGGTTACAATTGTACATGCTAATCAGAGTGCACAAGTATCTGAGGGGGTTTGACTGCATGTGATAACAGTGCTGCATCTGTGAATGAGTGATAGAGTCTGCCCCTAGCCAGCCAGCCAGTCAGTCTGTTCGGCGGCACTGACACCACACAGCAGAGAGAGCATGCTCCCCGGTCTGGTCTTCAGTGTCTCCAGTGTGGCCTGTGATTTATTGTGGCGGCGGAGAGCTTGTCACTGTTCATTATTACTGATGCAACAGGAGGCAATGCCACCAACCATCAATGCTTGCCCTGTGATGCCCGCCACAGCTGCCAGAGGAAGTGACCTCAGCACCCACCTGTCTCCTCACACAAACAGTGCTCTAATGGGCCCTAATATCTTACAGGGATGGAACCTCTGACCCAATTTGGCAGCCACCTTCTTACCAATCAGTGGAAAAAAGACACATTCATTCGGCCTGAACACTGCAGTCATATGAGGTGAGAGGCCTCATTTTTGTAACCTAAATACATACAATTACATTTAAAGAAACAGAAGGTTGAGCAGCACAATTTATGCAACATCTGCCTGTGCTGAGACGTATGACTTCATCTTGTTTCTGGCTTTCAGACGCTTTCTACTTCATTTCTTTTCCCCTGCTTCCCAACCTCGCAATCAAATTAGATATACTCCGCATCAGTCAACCT
>JAQFJA010000009.1:9319858-9336440 GCA_029874485.1 Naso brachycentron | reverse complement strand
CCTGACATTAATCACATGAGCCACCAACAATGGATTATGATATAACATGATAATGTTATGAAATTGTACTCTCTGGTGAATCTTGCTCCCTCCCGCCCTTTGCATTGAGCTGTTCCCAGATGTCACTTGGCTGTGACTGGCAGGCTGCCACCCTGAGTGCCTGTGCACTGCCAGGCCCCGCTAGATCCATCTTCATTAAGGACAGAAGCGCTGTGAGTTGTGTGTGTTATTATCAGTGTCTATTAATCTGAAAGCTCCAGCAGGGCATCCCCTGCCTCACTGTTGCACTACAGTACACCATAGCCAAGCATACGCTGTGTACAAGCACAATACAGATGTATATGCCACAGACAAGAACATGCAAAGTTCCTGTGCATCTACACACACACACACAAACACAGCCCTTTTACACTCCTGCCTGCAGCTTTTTCTAATAATGAGTACAGCAACTGACTTAAATAATTTGCAGATAATCTTTGCTCAATCCTAATTGGGGACGATAGACAATAATTACAGACGGAAAAAAATAACTCCAAATTGTTTAACAACCATTTGGATTCACTCAAGGCAAACAGTAGACACCTCCTCCTTAAGTGTTCATGTCAGTGTATGGTAAAATGCACATGATCATGGTTTGAAGCATCACATGCATGTTCACTCGCATGCACACACTCAGATACGTACACACGCAGAAGGGCCCACCGGGGCGCCACATGTGATGTTGACCCAGTTTAGATCTGTGGCACAAAGTAGAGCAGGGATTCAGAACAAAAAGAGACAGTGACATTTAAAAATAGGTTGACATTCTTTTCATCTCATTGCTTAGACCCATACAATGGAGGTATCCATCTTTTGTGCCGAGGCGCCATCAGCTAATTATTCTGTCACATCTTCAACTTGCCACTTAACAGATTTAATCTTCATACATGCAGAGGTTTGGTTTGAGTGATGCTAGCTGGAGTTTGGAGCTTCCAACAGACCACAAAGCAAACTAAGACACACATTTTATTTTTAAACAGCTTAAACACATTGATTGCTGCTTGTTTCATCAAATGCTGACAATGTAATCTTTTTAATCTGTACTAAAGTGTAAGATGTAAAGAAGTGTGACAAAGACATGAGCTGAATAGTAACAGTTTGAGTATGACATACTGACTTTGTGTTTTGTATTAATCTTGTGAACTGTTTCCTTCTCTTTACTTCATACTGGGTTTTAAACCATCTACCGGGACAACAGATGGAAATTAGCCTCTGGCTTGAGTCTGGCTGGTTTACATTACTGTTAGTAATGTTCATTAACTTGCTCTGTGCCTCTCAAATACATAAACAAATAAACATGCCATTCACCCCATTAAAAGCATTTGGTTCAAGGAGTATAATGCATACAGCTTGATGAATGTGAAGGCAACATTGTTGTTGTGCTGTGGTGCATTCAGTGTTTGTAAGAACATTTAGTTCCAAGTCTTGGCAGTCCACTGATGAAGAGCAGCCTTTTTATTGGTGAAGAATCCTTTTGACAACATCAGCGTTCAATTAATTTTCCAAGTTCATGCTGTTCTCAGGATTTGGATTTCTGACGCAACAGCTTGAGTCCAATTCAGTGCCAGTAAGCTTACTCTAATGTCAAAGCTTCAAACTAGCATTTGAATGACCCACACGCAGGTGCAGAGCTGTCTGCATTCTGAGTACTTCATGAACCTTGGATGAGCAGATGTGGACTTTTGTCAACCCAATGCATTCTCACATTGTGTCAGCTGGGCAGTAGAGAACCCAAATTTAAGGTGATTTTAAGAATTCAAGCAAACTCCAACTTTAAGAGTTTTTTTCTCTGACATATCTGTCTGGAGGCATCCAGATGATTTTATTGCAAAGTGAACAGGAATTTGCTTATTTATGTAGATTCAAACATGTCTACCTTTTTCAAATATGCATGTTGGTGTGTGTGTATGTCTGTGTGTGTATGTGTGTGAGTGATGTATCTAATTTGATAGTAGTGACCCCAATCTGCCTGCCAAGGTTATCCAGCTTTACCATGGGCCGAGCAGGCATCAGGATATTCTGACACAGCAGGCCTGGCTGACATGCCCCAATTCTAAAACATGGCTGTCACTCACTTCCTCTCCTGCTTCCTCTCTCTGCCTACCTTTGCCACACACACACACACACACACACACACATACGTATCCACTGCCCCCCACACACACAGAGGCAGACTGATACTGTCCCACATACAGCACAGTAGCAGCCCTCATAGCTACTCAGGAATAACTGAAGAGACATGAGAATCTACATAATAACATGCATGCCCACACGCAAACACAAGCATACAGTCTTAATCAGCTAAATCTAAACTGAATGCCTAAAACCCCTAATTTATTTATTTTTATCCGCAACTTGCGAGAAGTGAATCAGTGACAGAGTCTGAACAGAAGGAGCAAAAATAGATGTTACATGTTGATACTAGAAAGGTAAAATCAAGACACAGCAATAGTTAAATCATCACACAACAGCCTGAGCATTCCTCTGCTGCTAAGATGTCTAGGAAAAGGCACATTTCTCACATGAGCATGCAAAATAAAAACATACAACCTCAAGCTATGTGTGAGCTACAATTACTAACTTAACTGTAGAATCTTTGTTTGACCCCACATTCTCTTAGTCTACCTCTTTTTTCTTGTTTTTAACAACACGAATGATTACACAAAAACACGAGTACATACATTCATGCTGTGAGGTCCCAGAGGAGGGATGGGCTGTGGTGGTCTGATTATTAGAGGAGCAGTGGGAGACACAGCCCAGAGCGCAGAGCTCAGGGCCTCAGTCAGTCAGGCTGTAACAGGTGCTGCTTTCCACTGCCTGCTTCTGTTAATTACAAACAGCGCAGTGCTGGAAACGCTTTGCCGAGATCCACACCAGGTGAACACCCATTAGTGCATGGAGAGGATTCAGAGGGTCTGTGTCGACTGCCTATCCCCTACCACTCACAGACTGGAGCTAAGTATACACACACTTGTACACAGCAAAAACACACATACAAACACTCCCATGCATTCACTGCACAAGCATATTAAATATTTTTGTGTTGTTATGCACGCTGGGGTAATGATTAAGCCTTGAGACATGGACACCCAGACACACAGCACACACACATACACACACAAAACATAGCTCTGCTGCTGCCCACACACTCTTTTTCTATCTTTTCGAATACTCATTTTTCCCTCCATCTCCTCCTGTCCCCAGAGGCCTGAGTACATCAGTTCATCGACACATTTCGTTCTGGTCGGTGGTCTCCATGGAGCCTCCTGTTTCATGTGACCTTTCTCCATCTCCGTTCCAGGAGTCTCGGGCGTCTGGTCACTCTGAATCACTCCCTCCGTCTGCCTTTGTTCGTAAAAAGATTCGACAGAGAAAGGGAACCAAGTGCATAAAGGCAGATGAATCAACAAACATCTCATGGCGCCTGCTGCTGCGATCCAAGTGAAGGATAGTACTATTTGTATCCACCTTATCACCCCTCCCCCTCTCAACATATCTCTGTTCAACCTTACCACTGTGCCTCCATCATCCCTGTTTTGTACTCACATTCCTCTGCAGTTCTCATCCTATTTTCACATCTCATCATCAAATCCCAGTTTGCTTCATTCCCATTTATTATAGAAGAGTTTTTGACTGGGTGAAAAATAAACTACTCTGAGCCAATCAATGGGGGGCTTACAGGCATTCCACCAGCTGCTGTCGGCCAATAGAAAACAAGCTTTGGGGGCTCAGATAAGATCAAAAGTGATATGATGGATCCTATTGAAAGGAAGAGTAAATTATTCAGGGGACACTCTTTTGCTGCAGATTTCCCCTAAACTTGTGCGACGTGTTTTGCTCTGTTGTGGGGAGCCAGTGCATTAAAGGAAACCCTTTTTTTTCCCCTCTCAGTAAAATGTTTGAAATGCAAATAGGCATTTAGTGACAGCAGCACTCAGTCATAAATTGAAACACCCTTAAAGATAACTAAATACATGCAAAGGAGCTGATTAGCTGAACATGCAAATTAATTCATTATTTGCAGAAGGCATTTGTATGCTAATTGACAAGGTGGCTCACTGTAGATTAA
This sequence comes from Naso brachycentron, assembly GCA_029874485.1. Classification (NCBI taxonomy): domain Eukaryota; kingdom Metazoa; phylum Chordata; class Actinopteri; order Acanthuriformes; family Acanthuridae; genus Naso; species Naso brachycentron. The sequence continues at coordinate 9,332,332 of JAQFJA010000009.1, read as the reverse complement.
TTGTATATAATACACAATAAGTATAGAATAATCTATAGCAATGGATACAGATGAAAGGATCAGAATTACCATTAGTTATCTTAGTATGTCTCTTTATCTCCTATTGATCTGACGTATGGCACTAACCAGTTACAAATTGAAGAATACGCTTTCTAGCAACTGTGAAGCTGGGTAGAGCTTGTCTGAATACCCACGTCAAAAGCAGAACGCTGGCTTTGCATTTAGAAAGAATGGGTGTATGGAGAACGCTGCTAGCTGTAAAGCTCTGTATGTTTTGCTCTCTTTCTCTCTCTCTCTTTCTCTCTTTTACTGTCTCTCATCCCCTCGTCTCTTGGCCCTCTGACCTGTGCAGATCTCACGTTCCTGACTCCTCTCTCAGCAAGCAGCCGATCGATAGATGGATCTGACTTTACCCTGACTCAATAACCCCTCATGCACATCCTCTTCCTCTGAGGAGGACGTGTGCATGTGAGAGTTTGGGTGTGTGTGCCAGTAGAGGAAGAGTATGGGTCTGCATGGGCAAGTTTGTGCTTGCAAGGCATGGTTTTAGGGGTTTTTGGCAGAGCTGTGCATGTGTGTGTATGCGTGTGTGTGTTTGTGTCTGCCAGCTCTAGTCTCTCACCCCAGGGCCTAGAAGTCACGGCAGTGAGAAAACAGATTGATTTCTCCCCTCCCACGCGCAAACAATTAACTACACAGTGCTCAATTAGACACACGCTGGAGACACCTTCAGACAAGCTTTTGCCTTGACCCAGGATCTGCTTCCTGCAAACTAACCTATAGTACTTTTCATCCCTCCAACCAAGCATCAAAGGTATAGAGAGTGGTGGGAGCCAGTAAGATATTAGTAGGAAGGTGTTTATGCGCCCTGCTCTGGCAAAATTAGCTCTTCCTGTTGTTCACAGCATCTCAGGATTATGTGTCCCAGCACAAAATGAGCCAAGATTATCTTTAATGATGTCGATGGTGTGCGGTTTCATTATCGCCAGTGTTCACACACTGCTCCACAGCTTGTGCCGCTAGCTGAGTAAGCGGAGTTCGGATGCTAATTTAAAGGCAGGGGAATTCCAGTGGAGTGTAGAACCCTCTGTATCAGCCGCTCCATGTCCACCTTAGAGACCCATATCTGCGTAACACATGTTGATCATCCAGTAAAGGACAAACAAGGTTGTCATCCCTCCGTCAGCTTTCTGTCACTTTTCATTTTTCCATGTGAAACACTCCAGTGAGCATGTCTTTCTTTGTATCTCTCTCCCTTTCCTTGAGCCAAGACATTTGTCAGAATTTCAACAGTGTCCTCCTACTGCTTCAGTAAACTGGGCTCTGTTTGTTCACTGCCTCAAAAATAGATGTCTACTGTCTGAGTCTAATCAAGGAAATGAAATGCAACTGCTATTTACTATTGTTAATTCTTATCCTGGGGTGTGATTAATTCAATTAAATGTAATTAATTTCACATTATTCATTCCTTTTTCACCTTTTTTGTTAAAAAAATACTACACAACTGATTCCCTCAATTTTTTGTAAGTTATTAAATTTGCAACAAACACACTAAACAAATGAATAATCCTATGCGCAGTTCGATGTGAATTTAAAAATTGTATTTCTTATTAAAAGTAGAAAAAAAACATGTAATCAGCACATTAAAATTGAGCTGTGACAATTATTTCCACAGATGCTGGCACTGACGTTAATTGTGATCCACTGCCGCATAGCCAAGTCATTCCAGGCTTTAAGTGTGTCATTCATAACACGGGCTAAGGGAGATAATAGAATTTGAGAGTGTGTATGTGTGTGTTTATGAAAGGAAGACAGGGGAAAGAGCAAATGAGAGTGAGGGAGAGGCAGAGAAAGAAATGGAGAATTTATAGAAGTACAAGCTCCAGTGAGTGTTAACATTTCTAATTATCTCACTGTCACGTCTGGAGGCTAAGAAGATAACACCTGAAGTCACCAGGGCAGCAGAGTGGGCATACACACTTACAGAACGTGCACACACTTACACACAAACATTCCCACAAGCTCACACACCTACCACCTCCTGCACCTTCGTGCTCGGCCCTCAGATTTGTCTCTCTGCATGATTGCCTCCACCTAACACTCTTTCTATCTTTCCCCCAGATTTTACTTTCCCTAGTTGCTGCACTCACACTCTCTGTGTGAAGTATACTGCATATGAGGTCCAGCTTGTGGGCTCTCCCCTGTTTACTTACGTACATAGTGATGTCAAGACGCGGCGCCCTTCTCACCCCTGCTGCCCTTATATATGCAGGCAAGGCCAGCAATGCGTTGCGTGTTCCTACTGATGTTTATCCCTGTCATGCCTATTGAACGCGGCTTATGTCCTGTGTTTGATATTAAATCCCATGCTGAGGGGCTAGCTGGTTGCTCCACTGATCAGATAAGCACCAGCGGGACGGAGGGTGGATTTAACTGGTTTTAGTAATCGTAACAGTCCACCCCCCCCCCTCCATCCACGCTACTGTACATCCCAACTGAGGGATTTGCATTAATACTGTAGGCTAGTTTGGACTCAGCCTCCATATAAATGTAAACCCTTTTTTTCTGTAAAACCTGAGACATAAGATGAGACTGCACAGTACAGCACTGCATTACCACTATAGCTCTAACACCCTCGCCAGCATGTTATATTCTACAACTCGCTCAAAGGCTGATGAAATATTCACAGACCTGAGTGTTACAGCAATATCTGGTGCTGTGAAGCTTTTTAAGGTCAACTTTCACTGAGACTCTCTCTTTGCTGCGCGTCCTGTTTCCCCTCTGACGCCCTGCAGAGGGCCTTTCTGTAGTGACAGCCATTCCCCTGAGACTTCCCTCTCTCTGTTGTCCAGCCATCCACCACCCCTCTGGGCTGCAAGTGGTGTAAAACCTGGGAAAATTTCCACTATAGGACCAGGTCAGGGTGACTCACTGGGTGCTCGAGACGTAGCTTGTGCCCTTCTAGAAAGTTTTCAATAATAGAAATGTTCACATTAATTAAATTAGAATTAACAGGACTGTCAGTCACATCATCACCCTATTGTTGTCGGCTCCAGTGCCACTGCCATTATCTGTAAAGTGAACCAAGACAGGTGTGCAAATTTTCTCCAAAAATCATCAACAGTAAAAGCACTTAATGCATTGATGCGTGTATTCAAATGCTCAGCTATTAAAAATATGGAGCTTGTATGCAGGCCAGCAAACTCTGCTTGTCAAAAAAGAAGAATGAACACAACTCTTCCCACATTTACAGGCATACAAATGACGACAGCCTGGTTAAAGTTACCAAGCCAGCATCTTGGTCAGCGGCACAGTTCGCCCCCTCACGCCCCATCATCCCGTCACTCACATAGCTATGGACTGATAGCCTGTTCTGTGGCCCAGTGTTACCAGCACAGAGGGCCAATGTGATTCATGGCATTTGCCCCTCCAAGCTCCAGTGGAACCTAGAGCTCTGTTGCTGTGACATCACAGTCAGGGCCCTGATTGGTCACCAGATGGCTGCCCTGATTGGATTCTGGCCCAAACTGTGCAGGCTGAATCACTGGCTCAGTGCTGCTCTGGATACTGATCCAGCCCACCTGCACTGCCCGGCAAAATCACACACACACAGACATACACACAGCCCAGATTTGTCCCGGACGTGGACACACGCACATAAGTAAAGAACAAGTATCAATGACATTCAATCAAACATGCTCATTCATAAAAATAAGTCATAACCGCCAACAACTACACTTTCCTCCTCTCAATCTGTCTTTACCTTTTATATGTCTTGTCAATTGATTTTAAAGCGCCCCTTTTTGAAGATTATGGCCCTTTAAAATCTAAGTGCTCTTGTTTAACTTAGCTTAAACGACTCTCGCTCTTTGCTTCGCGGGTTAGGCCTCATTTCAACATTTCTGAGCACTGTCCTGGGAGACATAAAGCAAACGAGAAAGCAAGGGCATTCAAAGGAAGCAAGAGAGTGTGAGAGAGGTTTGCAGTGCTATGTGTCAGTCTCTGAGTAAACCAAGGCTTTTACACAGGTATCTACTTTTGTTCACTCTCTGTTCAGCTATGGGAAGCAATAAGTAGCCCTTAAGTGCAAGCATTCTCTTTTAAATACTCTACAAATGGACGTTAGCTTCTACTTGAGCCTTGAGAGGCACTCCTGAAGCTTTCCTGATTGAGACATGAAACCAGAGCACTCCTCTATTTCTTCCCCTTCCTGCATTCCCAAAGGGATGCCTGCAGCTCGTCTCTCTAAAGATACCCCTGGCACACACATCCACACCAAACACAGTTCCCTGAGGACAGCTGCAGGCATACTGCAGAGTTCAACCACACAACAAGACCTCCACTCCATTTCCTCTGAATCCAAGAACTGCACTTTTTTGAAAATTTGCATGTTGTCATTTATTTCGGTCCTGCAAAATTTCATCAGAAATTTTATTCTGCTGTTTCAAAATACTCTGTTTTCTTTAGGCACTTAGTCTCACTCTGTCCCCTGTTTTCTGTTGTATCTACAGGCTGATCAAACACTTGCATCTGCAGCTTTTTCAATCTCTCCAGAAGTGAAAAAGAGCGCCGCAGAACCCTCTCATAAGCCCAAAGAAAACAGAAACACAACATTTGGCAGTGGGACAGACCCCCTGCTGCACCTGTGCCCGTTCAGGCAGATCAGTATTTAGCTGAGGCTGCCTGCTGCCCCGGGGACAATGAGAGGGGATGGACGGACGGACCGAGGATTTGAGAGGAGGACTTGGACGCCGTTCCCCACCCTGTGTGCCAGCGTTACGGGTCGAGTGGACCAAATGTCTACTCACTGGCACTAACACACAGCTGTTTGGTGATCTGCCTTTGGGCCAGCCCCACACAGACACATTCAACATCTTGTCCAACATTTCCATTTTCTCTTTTTCTCTGGACTGTGACAGAAAAGGAAATGTAGGGTTTCCATGGGCCACAGTTAAGAAGCACTTGCAATTAAGTTAATTTAAATAGCAACATATAAGCATTCTTTGATAGAAACTTTAACTATTTCAATGTGTTTTGCAACTGCACCTCCATCCACATCACTTTGCTTTGCATTTCAATGCATGCTAGAATGGCTTCAGACCTGTCTCACACTCTTTCCCCAAGGTCACAATTGACAAGCTTCATTTTAAATTCAGAGAAAATCATTCCTCCTAGTGCCAAACACCCCCTCGGCCCTCCCCTCTGATATTTAAGAAAGCTGTTGATCACACCTGTTCCCGCTCCATCCTTGGATATGGGAATCACGATGAAGGGAATGGCACTGAATGTGGTATCTGCTTAGGAGCGGTGATGCTGCGTTTCTATGGCAACACTCCACCCAGTGTTACAGTCACTCTGCTGTCTTTTCTTTTAGTGCCAGCTATTCTCAGAAAGAGTCTGGGTTCTGTAAAAAGGGCCAAGAGGATTGAAGTCAGTGAGGCTCAAGTCTTCCGTGTAAGCACCTGATACTGTTTTGTACAAGTATATTTTCTCTAGATTTTGTTTTCTTTTTCTTTCAACATAGCTATTAAGGCTAACATGAAGAATTTCAGGATGCTGCTGTACAGTTCAATATCCATGTTTAGAGGTTATTATTCACAAGGGAAAACCTAATTTATATATTCATTCTCCAATTGACTCTGAACTATGTCCTACCTAATTATGCACACAACAGACATTTATCAGAGTGGCATTTGTTTGGGCTTATGTTTCCTCCTGAATAAATGAACAAAGAGGCCTGTGGTGAGACAGTAACACACTCCCCTGGGAGCCTTGTGTCCTGCAGGGACGGCAATCTGCATGGTGACAAACTGTTGCTTTGATCAATACAGGCCATTATTGATCATTCACTGATGATCAATGTCTCATCCGTCTCTGTATCATTATTGCAAAGAGTGACATTAATGAGCCCTTGTGCTCCCTTTATCCCAGTCTATATGTACTCTCACTGTCCCACACCTTGTATTTTGCACTCACACTGACTGTAAGCTTTCAGGCACCCACAGGGAGCTACAATACCTAATCTGTCACTTACTTAATTAGATCATGACATGTGCAAGAAATCACACACAGGTGTGTATACCCACATACACAACTTCACAAAAAGCAGAAATCCTGCCGTAGAGTCTGCAGCAGAATGATAAACTGGACGACTGCAAGTGGGAGCAACAGAAGGAGAAGCAGGATGAGAGGGGAGGCTAGAGAATAAAAGGTCGGTGAAGATGTGCAAAAACCGTATCACTTCGCCCTCTTTCCCTCTGGCTCTGGAGCTTTGCTGGAGAAAGGGAAAGAGTGTGAGTGAATGAGAGTGAGAGACGAGAGACCGACTTGTCTCTGAGGCCACAAAGAGTTAAGGGGGAGTGGGGTGCAGTAAAAAAACAGCGCTGGGTACAGACAACTACCTTCCAGACTCCATTCCTCTTATAACTCCACCACTGCATGCAAACATATACCCAGGCATACTGAGGGTGTAAAAACAGACAGTAATGGAGACGTGAGGAGAAAAGACAAGAGAGACAGCAGCGCAGAGGGGAGCCTGATGGGAAAAGACAAAGAGGAGGGGAGGGAGGGAGGGATGAGGAGGAAGATGGAGCACATAAAAGAGTTGTAATTTGCCTAACGAAAGACGAGTGTGACAGATAGTGGAAAAAGAGTATGTTGAGGGGAGGAGAAAATGATGGGCTAGGGAGCGTGCTGGTGGGTTAGAAAAGGTTGAAGGAGAAATACAGCACAGATGAAAATGGGAGAAGGTCAGAGATCCAAAAACAGGAGACAGGGAAAAGAAAGTGAGAATAGTGTGTGAATGTAAGAGTGCCAAAAGTACAGATTTAGTGGGATAGAAAGATAGCAGTGCAGAATGAAAGGGTTGCTGATGAAGACGGAGGAGGGCGGGGAGGGTGGTCTTTAATCAAAATGTTTTTCAATTAATTTTACAATTAGGGCGCTGCTCGTTAGCTTTGGCACACACAAGAGATGACATTGCTAGCAGTGCTATGCGTGTCATTAATATAATGATGACAGATTGGTGATCCTGTGGGATTGCCTCTGCTCTGTGACAGCTGGGCCCTCCAAACAACGTCACCTGACCAGCATGACATCACCTAACCTCATTCAACATGGCTGCCAGTGGCATGAGGGACATGGTCGGTACACATCAACTACTGCGCACCCACTTGGCTCTGCTAGGAAGGGCAATGACACAGACAGAGAAGCTGCTCCTTCCCTTTTCCCTCCCATCATCCCTCCCTTCGTCATTCATACAAGGGCATAAAACTAAACAAACAGAGAATGGAAATAAACTCCCGCCCATCTTTTTACCAAAAATGCCCAAGGTGCATTTATGTTATGGTATCATACTGTATATTGTCTCACAGACAATCAATCACTTGAGGGGCAGTGAATGCACAAATTCATGTACACATACACATACTGCACACTCTGTTGGAGCCTAACTCTCTTATACAGTGTTGTCATGGCAACCCCATTAAGGGAGTACACTCAGGCTGCAACTCTGGTGAAATCAGCCTGTCTCTCTTCTACCTCTCCTCACTCTCTCTCTGTTACCTTCACACACACACATACACACACACACACACACACACACACACACACACACACACACACCCCTTCCTTTTCTTTCACTGCCAGCCATTTCTATTTGTCTCCCTCCATTACTTTCTCTTCCTCGCCCATTGTCCTTCTCCTTCTATCCTTGCATCACCCTTGGCGCACCTCCCTGCCCGTCTCACTCCATTACTGTGCTACGTTTTCATCTTCTCACCTCCCGCTTCCCACTTCCCTGGCAAATGTAAATATGTCATCTCACTTCTCAAACCCTCACTGGTGTTTATATCTCTGACTTTTGTTTGGTCTCCACCCACGCAATCTGAGGACATCTCTGTCTGTCTACCTCTCTGCCTGTCTTTCTCTCTCTCTCTCTCTCTCTCTCTCTGACCCATCCTTAGAGACAAAGAATACATTTGTGATTGAAGCAGCACCTCTCTTCTTGTGCCCTCTCCAATTAAAGGGGAGATTTACAGTCGGGGAATCAGTCAGAGGGCAGCCGTGGAGGAAAGCTTTAATAATGGCTCTGTGCTGCACCGCTCCCCCCTGTTAGGAAGATGACTGGCCATTTAGCAGGTTCGAGGACAGGAGAAACAGGTAACATGATAAGCCTTCCCTGACAGGAACATGAAACAGCCACCCAGCTGTTAAAAGCCAGCCACCCTACAATGATCAATGCCAATTTGCTGGTGCCCCAACACAGTTAAAATAATCCAATAAAAACAAGCTCTATAACTTAACTGCTAAGTGCTATGTCACATATTATTCAAGCTCATGCCTTGAGACTCAACAGCCACATTAGACCCAGCAGCCATCACATCCATTCTGTAGTTCACTAGCAGTTGGTGGACCCACTGTGCAGCCTCACGACTTCATGATATTGATGGCATAACCTTAAAAACAATGGCTTGTTGTTTAACATTCTACTTCAGAAAAGACTGCTATAGGAGCACCACCATCCTCCCATGCCTTTATACTTATCACTGTGAGTGCGCGTCCCTATGGGCCACCTGTTTGCCATAAGCCAGCCAGCCTCCACCACCACCAATCCTGATCCACTCTAACCCACTTGATGAGCCAGATAACACAGTGTGGGTGAGCATCCCAGGGAACGCCCCCAGAGAAATTATCTGGAGATACAACGAGTGAATAGAGATGATAAGCAGCTGGACTCAGGGCTAGCAGGCGGCCAGCATGATGTGAAGACAAGGAGAATAAAAGAGAAAAGGTCCAGAGATGAAGAAAAAAAGAGAATTTTTGACAACATGGGGAGTGAGAGGGAAAGTTGGACCAATGACAGGGAGATTGAGAGGGAAGAGTAGAGCAAGTGGGGGGTAGTTTTCATTGACTGAGGCAGAGAGGAAAGAGCAAGACAGAGGGATGTGAGATGTAGAGAGCGTGTAGGTGGTAGGATGTGAGGGAATGAGAATGGCGGGGAAGGGTGGAGCAGGCATTAGAGGGAGACTGAGGCCTCTGCTGCTGCTCCACATGGATGTTTATCCAGCCTGTGGCTTCCTGGGAGACACATAGTAGGACTTCTCATCCCACAAGCCACCTTTAACATTACTCTGTAGGCATGAGTGTCTGTATGTGCAGGAAAAGTCCAAATACATATCTGTGTGTTGCCAGTCTTTGCATGTATTAGGCACTGGCCTGGTATGTGTGTCCATTGGTGTGCCTGTTCCTATCTAAGTATAGCACTGGTGTCTCTTTTGTGTGCTAGTTTGCTTTTCCCCAACTCTTGTTGGGTTTCAGTGTAGTGTAAAGCAGCGCGACCCCTTTAGCATGCTGGTGGTTGTGCTCAGCCCCTGGGTGAGGGGGAGGGGGGAAACGGATGGAGAGATGGTGGGTGTTTATATTTAGCTCCACGCACAATCAGTTGGGACACCAGTCTGGAGATCTGAAGCACTGCTTAATACTTACTGTACATACTGGTAATACACACTGACCACAGAGTAGCTGACTTGGAGCACAGAAACCGTGTTCAGGCTAACAGCAGCTACAGCATGAGAATTGCCTCTCAAAATGGAGAGGCTGCAACACAGAGCAAAGAGCTCTGTGTTGCAGTGTGGCTGTTATGAATATTTGAAGTAGCCATATCGCTAGGCTCCTGGTTGTTGCTTGAGGGGGGAAACATGGGCGCGGGCACAGAGCGGTTGGCAGTGCAGAGAGGACGGGATGGAGGGGGTGGCGGGCAGTGGCGGAGGCAGCGGCCCATCCTGAGGCTGGCAGCAGGCGGCTCAGTGAATGAAAGCAGGGCAGGTCATGTGTGGGTGGGGAGGCGGGACTCTCCTGCTGCTGAGACAGATGCCACGGTTGTTAGGCTTAATTTCTTCTGCCAAGCACCACCCAGCACTGGCCAAAAACAAACTCAAATGCTTGTGGCCAGTGTGTGTATATCTGTTGGTGTCTCTGTGTGTGTGTCCAAAGAGAGAGCACTGTTTGATTCGGTATCAGGCTGTACCAGGAGCACATACAAGCAGAGCAGTAATCGTTTACTGTTCAATCCCATCCACCTTCCATCTCCTCCTCTGTTCTCTTAAGTCTCTTTCTCAGTCCTATCTCCTTTTCTCACAATCCATCTTCCTGACTCTTTCTAGTCCATCTTTCTTTTCTCTCTACATCTTAACTTCATCTTTCCCTCTGCAGCAAAACTGGCTCCCACTGCAGTGAAAAGGGAAAAGGCATAGAGAGGGTGGGGGTGGGGGGCAGAGAGACTGAGAGAGAAGTGAGAGATGAAGAAAGAGCAGTGTGGTATTTGGCTCAGTGTTGCATTATTGGCTCTGGTTGATCTGATCTGAGCAGATTAAAGGAATACAATACTAACAAATCACCGTTCTGCCTCTTGAGCCTCACATCCTGTCACTTGCATGCAAACACAACACAAAAATGCTCACTCTCTCTCACACACAGACACACACAAACACATACATGTACCCTCCCCTGAGCCGACACCCACACCTGTGGCCCGTCTAGCCATTCTGTAGTCGCTGTTCTTTACACCTACCATTACATGCAGCAACACTTGAGCACACACGGCTTTCACCACTATGCTGTCTGCCTTGACAAGAGGCATTCCGGATACAGTAAGGCATAATAACCTCCTCACTAATAACTTTTAAAATTAATACAGCTGCAAAAAAAAAAAAACAAAAAACAATTTTAAAAGCCGAATGATTCCAATTCACCCTTTTAATGTGTTCAGTATAAATAAACATTATTTCTTCACCTCCACACGCTCTGTTAGTCATTCTTTCTGTTCACTCCTCTATTGACTTCTCCCAGCCCAGCTGGGTTGGAGGCTGTCGGGTGGGGGTGAGGCAGCAGCCTGTGCCAAGGCCAGTGCGACATGTTTGGACTCTTTACTTACACATTAATTCAAGTATTGATCATGTTTGTGTTAAGCGCAAGGAAAAGGGAAGCAGGGAAGTCAGAAAAATCTCAAATGGAAATCATCAGAAACAACAGACACCGTTGCCGTTCAGGAAACAAAAAATGCTGCACGCGCACACACACATATACACACACAGGCACACATCCCTCAGCTTCCAGGAACACATCATACTGTGCATATTCGTACACAAATATAGAGTCGAAAGCATCAGAGCAACCTCCGAAACCCATCTAACCAACAAACACAAACACTGACATACATACACAACCACCACATTCATTTCATCTGCAGAACAGCAGGTCTTTGGCTGCCAATCCATAAACATTGATTCACACTTTTTGACAGCACTTATACATTGATCTGTTTACTCATTCATTTGCTTATACATTTCATGTCAAAGCAGTGTCAGATGATTTGGCTGACGTCTGGTAATTGATGAGTTATGTAGGTTTTTTTCCTGTTAATTCATTGTACCCATGACCAGAAAAAAGTAACCTCTATCACCTACTATATAATGAACTTATTAGCATTTTATTATCTGAACAGTAAATTGTCAATGTAAGACACTTTCTTGAATAACACTGGAAAAAAGAAGCACAATTTCATTGCAGTGCTTTAAAAAGCAAGAAACTGTTGCACATGAGCATCACATCACAAATGCTATGCCATTATGCAGCACAGCAGTAATCTCTCTCTCTCTCACACACACACACACAATGGTAAAAGCACTACCAAAGCGCGTCATGGTGTCTGGGTGGTAGACAGGCTTTGGAGACAACAACGGTGAAAATTAAATTCCATTTAAGGCTAATCCCATTTCCAACCTCTGCTTAGTCTCTCTGCAATTGTGACAGTCAAGGAAATCTGTCTCAATTGTTCCATTGCGGGAATTGATGGCGAAATGCGATACAACATAAATAATGGAGCTCGATCACCAGGAGACAGGCCCTGAAGAAGCCTGCGACAGGGTAAGACAGGCGTACTGCTGCTGAGGGAGGTGGAGAGGGCATGAGACAGAGCAATGCCAGATAAAAAGGTGATGGAGACAGGCGAAAGCCTTCAAGAGGGGAGGGGACAGTATAAATGTGCATGTATGCCGTGGAAATTCTCTTGACATTTCACAGGCTGTATTGTTTTGCTGCTGCTGTAACTTACAGAGACGAAGTAAGAAGGATTTGAGTGTAGCACAGGCTGCAGGACAGACAAGAACCTCGTCCCAAATGACCCTACATCAACATGCCACCAGTCTCACATACACATAAACAAATGTATACAAACATTACTTGAAAGTGTATTGGCCATCGGCATCCCAGGAGGAGGAGAGCGAAAATAAATTATATTGCTGCTGTCTAGTAACAGCTCCTCGCTAATGGAGCACTGGCATCGTTTGAGTATTCCTCTCCCTACGAGAGTAAATATACTCATCTATTACCAAAGGTGGGCAGTAACGTATTACATTTACTCCCTTACATTACTTAAGTAGCTTTTTGGATAAATTATACTTGTAAGAGTAGTTT
>JAQFJA010000009.1:9290413-9302084 GCA_029874485.1 Naso brachycentron | reverse complement strand
AACTCTCAAATCCGACTAATTCAGAGCATTCAGCACGGATTTTAAATATGAAGTGACTGCTGTTGACGCACCGTAAACACGCACTGCCAAAGCATAAAATATCAATAAATAAATCCACTGACACGCCTGAACACCTCACGCAGCCCGAAACTGGACACCTATGGAGCTCGTTACATGCTGTAATTGGCGCACTGGTATCACATGTATTAAGAATAAAACATGAAAACTGTGTTTCGTTCCTACCTTGATTCCTCCAATCCCCTTTTCCTTAATTGCTCAGTGTCTCTCATTCATTCTCGTTTCCCCTCACTTGCCTCCTTCTCTTCGCCCCCTCTGGTTATCACTCGTTTTCTCCTCTCTGGTCCCGTCTTCGTGCGGATGCATAAGAATTAAAAATTAATAACCTGCTATCTTAAAGACAAACCGGGAGAGAGCGGGAGAGGGGAAAATCCACCCGACTAAAAATATAATAAAGGCAATAGGAGGGAAAATCCTCACGGACAGAGCAGATTTTCACGAAAATGCGCCCGTGTGGGCATCAAAATAAATAACAGCGACATCGTCCTGTTTAAAAACAATAATAACATGCGAGTTGCTGTAACGTTTTGCGGTCGCGGAAATGTGCAATCGAGGAGGAATATTAACAAAACTGAAGTTGTAATCGTGTTGTCCGTCCGTCGCTGGTTAGATGGTGAGCATGAGAGCAAATGTTCCAGCGTCGCAAAACGTCTGCGTAAGACAAATCAGACCCTCGGATGTCTGATGCGCATCTGTTCACGGGACGCTTTATTTTCAAAATGTAGACACTTCGCCTTCACGTGGGCGCAAAAAAAGCTCTACTGTGTGAAATCACCCGTTGGAATTAGGATAGTCTACACACGCCATCTGCGGTTATCTCGTGCGTCCTGACGCACCGAGCGGATCAGTAGTCTATAGTTTCCCTCTTCGTCGGCAGGCAGCGCACACTCTCATCAGGACCATTCACACGGTATTTTCGACCACTGCAGTTCTGCACCAGGCCTATTACAATCTATAGCGCATTCATCATGGCCTTCCACATACAGTTTTAGCCCAAAGAAAATGTCAAGACAGTTTTTATATCAAACCCTTACTTAAGGCAGGGGAAATGTGCCACTTCTGCCCGCCCACTAGTCAGATTTACTCTGTATTACAGAGCATTGGTTTTATTTTTTCAAGTTGCCCACGTGGTTTCCCAAGGTGGGGTTCAGGAACCATCAGAAGTCCTTGATCATCTGCGGTTGCCCTGCAAAATTAGTTATACTTCACTTAATTTCACTGGAGTAATTCTCCAAAAGTGTCTGCATGAGAAAAGACTGAACAGCCTACTTGATTCAAAGGTTATCTGCACCCATTGTTATCTCCCTACTCACTGTGTCACATATTACCCTCTTAATTCTGTGTAAAGTTATTTCTAACCATACAACTCTGTTCAGATATAGTTCCTTTCTCTTCTTCTCATTTCTCATTTTACTTTTGTGATTTTCTTTTGTACATTTTGAATGAGCAGTTTTGGAGTGAGCCTGAGAACAATATCTTTAGAGCAACAGCTTTTATTCACTATGCATACACCGAGCACTGTGCATGTGACAAAAAAACTTAAGCTTCTTTCAATGTCAGATTCAGTCAGTTTAATGTGATGACAGAGCAAAAGCATCAGTGTTGGACAATGTGCTTTAGGTAATACTTTAAGATGAAGAGAGAGATGAGATGAAGATTCTTAAATAAGATGCAACAGTTCTCATGCTGCTCAGCAAATTCATAAACAAAGCCACGATTACACTGTGTAGGAATCACATATATGTAATCTTACAACTACAACAATGGATCTGTATTATGAGACTTGAGGAATCTTCACTGAAGTGCACCATCTTGAAATTAAATGCATCTCAATGGGCTTTTCATAGTATTTCATTAGTATAACAGCCCTAAATACTTTGAGTCTGACCAATGCCAAAGCCACGATTCACAGAGGAGGCAAAATCCTTATAAGATAGCAGTTTGCAGGGCCTGTGCACAGGCACAAATGGATTTTTCTAAAGATTATTTTTCTGGTACTTCCACTGACAGACAAGCGACTGAGGCCCCAAGTTGGACGGCTGCACAGGAGCTCTTCAGGATGTTCACAGGTGAGGAATGCAAAGCTAAGAACAAGCTCAAATCTTTTCCTGGAACATGGCTTAGCCAATGTACAACACATATGAGATGCTCTATGGGAAGAGAGCAAGATGAGATGAAACAGTAACAGTTTCGAGCGAGCTGACAGTCCTAACAAAATACATGTTTTTCTCTTAGCCTTCTGACCTACCAGCATGCCCCATAATAAGTCAGGTCTCTCTTGGAGTTATAAATAGAAAAGTCACTAAGATGACAAAGAACAAGCACCGACACACGTTGAGTGTTTCATCGCCTCACACCATCTGTGTCAAAAAGTTGCACTTGAATGCACCGCAGAGAGGCAGCAGTAAATTAGCACATACATTCTGCATTTGCGTAGAAAATACCTCTTTAAACCAGTAGGTGGAGGTAGTCTGCATTCATCAGTAAAAGGAAGCAGAGGAACGCGAACTGCAGATATACAAACCATAGCTATGATAAAGCAGCATATGCTAATCATTTTCAGACCACTCTCACCCACTAATTAGACATTTCATAATATAACGCCAACTATTACTAATTCAGTATATGTCACATAAATAGTTGCAAATGACTCTAGCCTTGTCAGCTTTCTGTCTTTTGGTTTTGGAAGAAGAAAGCAAGAGGCAGAGGAGTAAAATCAGGACAAACTACACTTGGGTGAAATCATGTATACTGCAACAAAAAGCCAAAGGACTTGTGCAAACCTGTGTCGAGAGTTAACATTCTTCAGGGTCGTCCGCACTAAGCACTATAACTATAGGCCTAACTGTAATGATATCTATAGCAATAAGGGCATCCACACTGATGAATGGCAATGTTCTGTGAACAGCAACACCAAATTCACCTGCAGTGCAGACCGAGTCATAAGATGCCCATACCTGAACAGTTTTTAATCCAAATGTGTGGATCCTCTGAATGTAAAAGCATGTAATGTCTTGCACACTTGAATAAAGATTCAATATGAATTATAATTGTCTTCCTTTACTTTTATTCTGAAATTTACATAAGCATTGTATTATATCCAGTCCAGCCATGTTAACTACTGACAGACACGCTCACTTAAGGGTATAATATTTCTCATGGAAGAAGTGGGAAACAACACAAATTCATATATACTATGATTTTGATTGGCTGTGATTGTTTCTATCGCTCATCAAATCCCTCTGAAAAAGAGATCTCAACGATGTCGTCCACCACTGTTGTTGGTGTTATAGTTACAGTGTGGACTCGGCCGTCCACCTGAGTTGGAACGATTTTTAAAACTTTCTAGTCACAGGTATTGTTCTTGATGTGGACGGCCTTTTAGTTTTATTCTATGTTAAAACACATGGAAGAGAAGGCTAGTGGTAGTATACTGTTTTATTTATCTAGTCAGTTATCACACATGAAAAGGGTCTGAGCACCAGTGTTGGACAGTAACTGGTTACTTGTAACAGAGTTATGTAATTTAATTATAAAATAAATGTAACTGAAATCAGTTACACAGTCACTTATGAAAATGTTAATGATTACAAAGGGGTTACATCTGATTATTTTCTGTAAAAAGCTTAGGCTATATGTTGAATAATATTCATTTGTTGCCAGATGGCTTCTGTTGCCATTTCCAGTCAAGGTCATTCAGAAAAGTTTGAAGCTATTCTGATGCTTTTGATTGGTTCTCCTGTTTGAATTTTGCAGTGCCCCACGTCTGCCAATCAAATCAATCCACATTGCCACTCAAACCTAAACAACCTGTCTGAAAGTTGCCATTATGTCTACTGATAAAAACGTATTCCAGTAGGCCTACCTACTAAAATTTAACAAAAATTTTACTCAGAAATTCTTTAAAAAAAGGGGGTCAAACATAACAGTTTAACACTTACCAGCTGTTAAAATGCTACTGAGAGTTTGAAAGTTTCCATGTCAAACTCAAGGAAACATCTGCAGGTATGTGGCCTAATCAGTGTTGAGTACTACTGTAAGATTGACATGCCTGGTTTACACATTTGAAAATTGTTAACAGTTGAAAACATTCGTTGGAAATTTAGAAAAGTAATCAAAAAGTAATCAAATGTCATACGTTACATTACTTAGATGAAGTAATTGAAAAAGATATATCACTGATTACATTTTAAATATGGTAACTACTAATCTGTAACCTATTACCTTTCCAAAGTAACCTTTCCAACCCTGATAAGTTCTATACAAACTGAAAAGAGGTCTACATGTCTGAAACTACACCATATTATATGATATTCTGTACTGTGCATAAAGACTACATACTGCATATCCTGTATTTCCACTACATCATTTGTGTTATACATTGCCTCACATTATATCATGTATGTGGCATTTATAATATTATGCCTATCATATACAGTACCTACTACTTACATGAACATCACAGCTCAGAGAAAATTGAAGCACCAGGATGAAGGGATGTAAAATGTCATGCACAACATATATTTAGATAAGTGGGTTCAGTGCGCTGAGTTCATACAGATATACTGTATATAGATGTACAGTGTTTTCTCTATGTAGCAACAATATGTTACTTCTATGAGAAGCAATAATCGCCGCATGCATTACATATTTATTCTTATGCAAATGAAAAGTTGAATGAATTAGCAATAAAAATAAACTCTATCTCATTCCATACACTCAGGGGTTTTGCTGCCACAGCCTTACTTGGCCTGCTATGACCAGTAGCTCATGATGGTAATTTCAGCTAATGTTAGATACTAATAGATACTGTTGTGTAACTGACTGCGTCAGTCCACCGACTTTAACACTTTATCTACTTGTATAACCTCTACATTCTGTTATTAGACATTAGCACAAAAATGAAGCTAATGCTGTATTCTTTTCCAACTGTTTGTTACTTGTGGTTCCATTCAATCATTTTCAGTCAGGCCGTCTATGATGATGTCTTTAAAGCACTGAAAGATGACAGTATTTGACATTTTGAACATTGTCCTCACTGGTTAGGAAAAGAAACAAATTCTAACTTTAAGGCAGATTTGTTGAAATAATGTTTTTTGCACATCTCAGAGCATCAAATGAAGACTAAGGCTGTACTGAATGTCACTCGTTTCTTCCAATGTCAGTCTTCATATTTTATTACATCATCAATCATCGCATTGCATTACTTGCAAAATTTTGACCGCTAAATCTTTCGCACACTGAAGTAAAGCATCCTCTTTTTTATCCCAAAAGTCAACAGTTGAATTTTTACACTCGCCTCCTGTCAGTAAATGGATCTAGATCAGGGAAGAATAGGGTAACTCCAGGTGATTATTCCTTCAGAAGCTCTGGTCCCCCTCCGACTCTCTCGTAGGAGCAACAACATTAGCAGCTGTCTGCAGGCGTCGGTCCCTCCAATCCGTTGGTCCAAATCACACATAGCATAAATCCCCTGTGATACACATGGTAGTCTTTGCAATTGAATGCAGATTTAGAATTCAAAAATCAATGTCTTAAACAAAGCACTGAAGGTTTAAACTATTCCGTAAAACCTTAGTGGTATCTATGTATCTGGTGTTAGCCCACTAATAATAATTTGAACACATTTTGATTTATTTATTTATTTTAAACTCATCCTTGCCCAGAGTGCTAATAATTCTGGATTATTCTTTGGTCTCCTGGTGAAAACAGGTAGGTTAAACTGCCAGATAAAATTATTCAACTTCCATATCACATGCAATAATTGCACCAGTGCACGGTGCATGTTGCAATTTTTCTCTCCCCTCTGAAAATGCCTTTGTCACTTTCTATTATGGGAGCTAATATTAGGCTCTATTGAATGGGGCTCTACATGCCTTTGCCACTTAGCCTTCTGTCACACAGTACCTACTCTGTTATACTGCTCTCAAATCCAGTCAATTGACCTTCATGGGCCGCCTGACTCATAGCGCCAATAAACAGCTAGCATAATGTAGTTTGTGCACCATGGAAGTCTCACACTTTATCAGGCTTTTTTTTTTTTTTTTTTTGGGAGGGTGAGGTATTATTCATGCAAAGTCCAGTGCTCTGTGTAATCAGACGAAAATACTGGCAACGCTCATCATCTACTGTAGGGAATGGACAGCCTAAGAACCAAATTTGGACAGATTTACAGCATCAATTGATGCTTTGTATAATCTGAGCAGTTGTTCATCACACCCTGGTCTCTTAGCAACTACAATAGTGACTACACATGATTAATAGCTGATTGGCCTACTACAGCAGCAATCTCCTGTTACAAATACTACAATATACATAGATATATAGATATAGATATGTATGTACATTATGTGGTTGTAAAACTGATTTATGTTGTCTGGCTTTACAGGCTAAACATTGTGTTTAGGTCATTGAAGGAGTCTTAAAATATTCTACAAACACAATGTGTAGTTTGCACAGTATACATTCACCTCAACATTACAATATTTCCAAACATCTAAATATTTGGATTGCACATGTCCTTTTACAGATACCTGAAGCTCAGTGTCCTAAGATTATCATCATTATCTGCCTTCAGTCTTTCTAAATTGATGACTGTGACTGTCATTTTGCAGGAGGGTCTATGCTATACATTCAAAGTTATGGCAAAGGATGAAATTAAGTTGCGTTGATTTATTTTAGTGTACAGTTTTGTTGTATTTTCGGAACAGGCTCTCAAATAAATAGATGTATCTCAGAAATACAAAGGAAATATAAGACTCAAAAAAAAAATAAAAGACTCAAGTAGATGGCAGAGTCCACACTACAACTATAACAACAACAACACTGGCGAATGCTACAATTTTGTATCATTTGGATCACTTCCTGAGCGATTTAAAGTACGATAGACAGCCAAGAACAGCCAAGAACACTTGACAGCCAATCAGAATCCATCTCATTTAAAGGTCACATCCGACATGATAGATGCCATAGAGACACTGCGGAGTGCGTCATGTTTCAGAGGCCACACCCATCTTGGGGGAAAACAAACACTGCTCAAAAGCACGGCAAACCGACGCACGTCAGTCTACAACCAGTGACTGATTCTGCCCGTTCTCAGTAAAACATGTGGAGATTATTTCTCTACACTGCCTCCTGAAGTGAGTGTTCCTTTTCACTGCCCCAACAAAATAAGTGAAATGATCCTACCCAGTGGCCTGACGTTAAGCACTTTCACATCTACAACTACCTGATTGAATCACAAGGTAAGATATTAAGACTGCTTACAACTAGTGTTTAACATTTTTTAACACTATGATTTTCAGATGATGTTTAATTGTCATTAGCGGGTTAGCTGATCCTGGCGCCTCTCTTCCTAATGCCCATAATCCACTGTTTCCTTCTTAATGGATGCCTTCTTTTACACAGTCAGGAGTACAAAAAACATTAATTCTGGATTTTTAAATTTGATGACTGTGCAACACAACAGCTTTTGGGCATGTTGTGACAGGTCATGGATTCAGACACGCAAAGCGGATGGAGAGCGTCTCCTCTGACCTGTCTCGGTGATGTAATTGATTCATCCAACAGCCACAGCAGAGAGGGCGCTGTTTCCCTGCTAGGAAGCTGAAGCACAGCAAGGGCTATTTTCAGTTGAAAAGACAGGTCAGAGGAGACAAAATCCCGTTGATACTGAAAGACAAGTATATGTGTGAAAGGCATGTTCTTTTTAGTTTGCTTGCAGACAACAAATCCCATGCAATGCAAAGTGAAGGGAAAGCTGAGCAGTGGTTTCCCCAGCGATGGGCATGTTCTTTTTCATACAGTATCTCTATAGCAGAGAAGCTAATCATTTAAATTTTAAAAAATCCCTTCCCTGTTCGACAAAACAAACAATCTCTTTAAAGACACTCTAAAGAAGAATTACATATGGAATCAGATTGGCTAAGCTAATAGCATAGCTAGAATAGCTAAGGGTACTTTGTTAGTCACATATACAGCGTATGGTGAACTTTAACCCATTTGTGAGGAGCAGTGAGCAGGGACACAACACCTGGGGACTAACTCCAGATTCTGAGCCAGTACCTCGGTCAAGAGTACTGACTGGAGATTGACCTAACATACATTTTTTTGATGTATTATGTATTTTTGATCTATTTAATGCTAGCTACCATTCCCACAGTTAGCCTAAAAACAACTGTCTCGCCCCTGAAGAAAAATGAACCCTTCCCAACAATAGTGCCTGAATTATGAACAGGCAATACTGTTGTGAACCCATACCCGTCTAGTTTTCTATTTGTTTCTCCTCAACCTCCTTGCAACGTACAGCATTAGCAGGTCATCAGCTTTTATTATCCTGCAGTACGAAGCACGTGCTCTGCACTGCTGTTTACAGAACGTTATTGTTCATCAGTGTGGATGCTCACATCGTTATCATTATAGTTATGGTTATAGTTATATTGCCTGGTGTGGATGGCCCTCCTTAAGTGTTGATAAATGCAGTGGTTAAAATTTACAGGAGATGGGAAAAAAATGAAAGGAAATCTAAGATAAGAGGCTGCCACTATGCAGCTTTGTTGTGGTTTTGTACTTTTGTGTTGGTACGTTCTCACGCTGAATAAATTCATCCAGGCTCGACCATGACTGTGAAAATCTCCGTCATTGTTAATAATAAGTCTTTTTGTTCACTTGTGTTCCATGTTGCATTTCTATTCTCAATAAAGCGATGTCTTGCATGATAAGACAGACTTTATCAACGGAGCATCAGTGGGCCTGTTTGCCTGAATATTTCTTGTTTTCTTCTAAAAAGAACGAGAAAATGGACTTATACAGCTGGCATATTTTAATTTGTTCTAGCTCATGTTTGATTAATGCCAATTCTTCCGAGTCAGAGCTCATGTTTATGCAGCACCATTATTTACATAACGCCTTACTATATTTGCAAATAGCTCCTATTTTCACAGTTATACAGCATCTTGTTTTGCAGTGATTGCCAAATTATCACCTTTGCCACAAAACACAAAATCACATTTTTCTTTTTACAAGACTTGTTTGGAAAGTTCACATTTTAATGCAGCATAAAATAATCAGCACACAAGTATGAAATATGCATTTTTGTTTGAAATATAAATATTTGTTATAATGAATTATGAACTGATGTGACTGGTATTGATCAGATATATACTAAATGTTGCAATGCATTAATTCAAAATACATCTGTTTTATACAAAGTGTTATTACAACATGAACTTTGTATTACATTGGCGGACTATTAATCTTATTTCATCATGTTGCTATGTGTTACATGTAGAAAATCAATATCCTATTAATGTAGAAAATAAAAACATTCTTCCACAGACCACCATCAGGAGGAGGTCTTTGTAGTCTTTCATGCATACTTAGTGGAGTAGAAAGCCTGTAGGCATAGATACGAACACAGTAGCAGGAAAGGAAACTGTACAGCATTTCCAGTAGTGAAAGGGAAAGAAACCAATGAAAATGGTTTAAAAGTCCAACAAAGCCAAACAGACATCAGAATGTGGAGCCAGAAAAGTGTTGGTGTAACACCTCAGCTTTTATATAGCAACCCTGTGACCGCCAGAGCGCTCTTCCCATCATGCTCTTTCCATTGGATGGATGTTCACAGCAAATGCAGCATTTCAACATTTTCAGAGACCACATCCATAAAGACACCTCTACCACCCCTTTCTCTCCCTTTCTCACCCACCCTCTCAATCTTGCTCTCTTTTTCTCTTTTTTCCCCTCACGGTGTCTCTGTGTCTCTCCTTTCCTTTTGCTATATGACATAGTCCATTATCTGCTCTTAGTACTAATTGGTGTATTAACGTCATGCTGTGGGTGACACAGTGAGAGAGAGCATGAGAGAGAGAGCAGGAGAGAGAGACAGATAGAAAGACAGACAGAGAGAGAGAAAGACAGAGAGAGAGAGAGATAGAGAGAGAGAGAGAGGGACGCAGGATGAATATGGATGAGGCAGATGCAGAGCAGGAGTGAGGCTCTGGGGGAGGCAAGTACAGAGTGATTCTGTCGGAGTGAGAGAGAATGGGAGGCCAAGGTAAATCTTTTCAGCTACACAAGTGGTTAAGAGCTGCATGGCAAAATGACGAGTGAAGGAGAAAAAAAGAAAACCATCCTGTAATGGCTTGGTTTTTTTTTTTTTCAGCTGGCCTTCTCTGTATCCCTTTCTATCCTGCTCTCACCGTCACCACTTTCAACCCAATTATCCACTCTCTCTGGCGCCACTGCCAGCATATGGAAATGTAAATTGCAGGCGAGATGTGTTTTTTTTTTTTTTTTTTTTTTTTTAAAAGCTGTGGAAGGTAAGCAGCGCGTGTGGGCCGGGAGAGTAGGAGGAAGAAAAGGAAGAGATGACAAACAACTGAAACTGAGAGACCGCCTTTAGTCCCAATAGCTTGTCATTATTGCTACTTTATCAAATACACAAATCCACCCACGAAAGCAACTTTCATAGACTGATTTTCGTGAAAGCTGCTACACATATACACAGAGTGAAGGCTAAATAAAGTTTATATAGAAAGTGCATACATTAGCTGTGAAATTACATTTACAAATATGACTTAATATTGGACACTTTCACAGTTGTTAAATCAAATTGAAAAGTAAAAGTGTTCCACACAGTGCATGGACACCCTCGCTCTCATTCTCAGGCTCACACATGCCCAGTGCCAAATTCACACATTTAATTATATACAGAGACTCCAACACAGTTGCACCACAGAGGTACACTTCCTCTGTGCTTCAGAGGCTTTTCAGACTGGGGCTGGGATGTAAGCCCTCAGGCTGCTGAATAGCTGCTGAAGCTGAGGATGCAAAGATCAAAGGTGCTCATCTTCTCCCATGCATGTGACATTGAGACATGCACAGGCTGATTATTCACATAAGCAGTTCTATCCTCTTGGGTGGAGGCAAAATGGAGGCGAGTGTTTTGTTCATTATCATTAAGATCTGGCTTTTCCTCTGTTTCCCCTCTCTTCTCTCCACATGCTCATATTCCGCCCCCGCAGTGCTGATGAAGCCAACTTCTCAAATCCGTAATTTGCTCAATTATTTTCAATTATCCCGCCATCGCTGCTTCTATCATTCCCCTTAGTTCAATTGTGAATAGAAATCACTTGCTGATTGACAGCAAAGGCCAATTAGTGGTGGGATGAAAACTCAAACCCCTACGGTAATTACTGCTGATTGGTGTCACACAGACATTTTACAGGCTGTACACACAGAACTGCAACCCTTGTGTTGATAAATGCCCTTTTCACCAAACAGCCACTCCTGCCTTCTCACCAATATACTACTGTACATTTAAAACCGATGCCTGGGTAGTTAGAAGTTTGCAGGATTACATAATGATGTCTTTCAAAATGTATTTATATGCCCAAGGAAAATTGTGTTCTGTAAGAGCTTTCCAAGGGAGAGCTGAGATAGTATGAATTTCTATCTATCAAGAGCACCATGTCTGTGTGCCTTTAGCACATTTACTTCAAGGTAGAGCTGTCTCAAGGCTTTAGAAAAACTCTTCAGCAGTGGGCACAGGAATCAATGATGAACTGCTTTTGAGAAATCCACAAATTCAATA
>JAQFJA010000009.1:9264704-9276596 GCA_029874485.1 Naso brachycentron | reverse complement strand
TTTGAAACTGATACAGTTTGTGGGCAGGAGAGTGTTGTATGAGGGGGTTGAGACAGGGAAAGAGGAGATATGGTGTGAAAAAGAGAGATACAGAGAAAGTAAGATATGAGGGGGGTGAGATAGAGATAGATAGGCCAGCCTGGAGTGAGACAGAGTTATCAGCCATGATCGATCTGGCCGGCTGATGCCAAATGGGGGGTGTAATGATGGGTAATGATATGAGCCTGGAGAGAAAGCACAGTGTGTGTCTGTTTATGTGCGTGCATGTGCGTCCTGGATCCATGACCACACAGTGGCTCACACTTACATTAATAGAGACAATTCATCGCACCTCGGAGAGAGGGTTTAATACACGCCCCCATGATGATCTATATGTACTGTTCAAACATGTCATAACTAGAATCTCTCTTTATCTCAGTCTTTCTCTCTGTTCATTTATTTGTCATTGTCTCGCTCTTTCTTCTGATCTCCTTCGCTCTCTGTTCCTCACCACTCTTAGTAAATTTTTCAACCCCATCATGCATCTGTTTCTTTTCCCTCCGCCACTACTTTTCCATCTATCTCTTCCACCATGAACTCCCAGTATCAGTTCATCTGAATTTTCAAATTAACCCATCAAACATGCACTGCTGCTGGGTAACACAAAAATTCAATTGATAAAACACACAGTATGCCAAGCCACACAAACAAGCAAACAAATGCGCGCACACACACACACACACACACACAATGACATGTTTATCTGAACACCCTTGGCAGACCTACTCACTCTTAAACAGTTTCCACAGCAACATGAAGTGGCTAATGTATTCTACTATGCCTGGGAATGATTAGCATTATTCTGTTGTGTTTCTTTGTTGTCTCACACAAGTGTTCTAAAGGCTTATCAGAAGTGATTGTAACCTGCCACTGGGTTAGCTGTATGATTAAGGCAAGCAACAGTTTTGCTTTGCTACTGATATCAGAGGGAGGGGATGCAAAATTGTACAGAACGGCTGGATAGTCATAAAAATGCATGTCCGCTGGCACCATTTAGTGGATCGGCAAGTCTGTGGCCATTACTATGGAAACCAAATCCAATCCAAATCAGAAATTTAGGCCAAGATCACGTCTTTCAGAACTGAATATTTTCCAGCAACAACATTTGACCGCACTCTTAGTAACTTGCAAGCAGGCTGAATCTGTGATGAGCAGAATAATAAATGAGATTTTCAACCACTCGCACACCAGCAGCTTCACATTATTTTAAACCACTCAATATTTGCATATGTTCTTGATTTAGCGCAGTCTTACTTAATGTAACTAATTGAATTAATTTTCCCAACATTAATCTATTTCAGCTGAATACACCATGAATTTATTTGATGGTTCAACAATTTTGCACAATGGCACACAAAGAGTTCCATTCCTCCTGATTAAATCACAAAGCACATTTCAAATGAGGCGTTCAAACCTGTAGTTGTATTTGCAATAATTTGTTTACAGCACTATCATTTTAAGGTTTCAGTTCAAAGTTACATTGATACGTAGAAAAAGCAGTATATCTATGCATCAGTGAGGGTTTATGCTAATCTAAATGGACAATGGATAATGACAATGTGAACAGTTACAAGTAAACATCTGAAAACTCAAAGATTGTTCGATTTTTTCACAGCCAATCAGATATTCTTTTTGACTGTATATTTAGCCTTGGTGAAACATTATTCCACATGCAGCTATTGTTTTTGTGAGGCAAACATGGTTGATTTTGTTTTCTAGTTGGATTTGACAAGAAACCTTCAAATAAACTAATGACAAAAAGCCCCTTGCGTCTACCAATGATTTGAGGGAATAAAAAAACTCAGACTAATTAAACAGAAGCAGTGCAACTTTAGCCAAGTGAAGGGCAAAAGATGCTGCAATGCCACACCCTGCTAAACTCTGGCCACACAAAACCAAAGCTTAATGCAGAGGACATCTGCAAGTAAGTCAGCTGTGCTCCAACTGTTTAGATACAAGGTTGACAAACGGTAACGTCAAATGAAAAGAGAAAAATCCAACCGCTCCTTCCACTGTGACATCACTCGTAGACAATGTATCACACTCCATCCGCTGGAGGTCGCTCCTGTCGCGTCTAGTTTCCTTATCTACTTTCGTGTTAGTCAACTGCAGCTTTCTCTCTTGCCACCTCGCTGTTTGTTTGACACAAATTTTCTATATTTTCTGTACAGAAAAAAGGTGCAAACTTGTTTTGTAAAAAACAAAGCTGTATAAGGCAATTGCAGATTTGAGCCCTGTTATGCCCATTACCACATTGCCACTTTATCAAAATAATAAAAAAAATAATAACCATATAAAGTCAGTCAAGAGACAAGTTTCAGTCAAATGATGTTGTAATAAAATTTGTCAGTGTATGTTACAATTGACTCACCCTAATCCTAAATGAGAAAAAAATAAATAAATAAAACAAATCGCTACCAAATATGAAGAAACTATTTCATGCCAATTAATCATAAAAGACCCGTAATGTTTCATCATCTTTTGGAATGATGAAATTGAAACTTATGTGTGCAGCAGTGGCTTAAGTTAAAGGAGAAGTTTGTTTTATTGCACATTAAGGTCTATCATAGGGATCATTACGATCATACACAATGGTAAATAGCAATATAATGACGAACGGTGCAGTCTTGAAAATGTGAACTCATTGCTGACGTCACCACTAGCTGAAAAAGACAGAGGTCCAGGGGCGTTGAAAGCCCTTTGACAATGTGTCAAAAAACACCAACTGGCAAATGAGGGCGTGGCAGTGGGAGCAACAAAAAGGCATATAACTCCCAAACAGAATAACACAACATAACCAAACTTTGTGGAAACACACACACACACACACACACACTTTTTTTGGCCATGGCTTGCCCAGCCCCTACACATTAGCCCCACCCCCTTCCATAACTCATCAACGAAATTTGCGCTTGTTTGTTTATTTGGTTGTTTTTTGTTGCAAATAAAGTTCATTAGCCCATTTTATTTAAATGTTTAAACAGAAGAAGTTTAATTAAAAAAATGTTAGACTCTTTTTCATAGTTCAAAACCCCCCTGATGCCAATACTGTAAATGACGCTGGTCAAAAGTTTGTGTTTTGAACATCTAACCTTGTTTATCAAAACACTTGCCATTATTTTTACTTGTTTTCAAGATTATTCATAGAAAGCCAAAAACCGTCAGTTTAAACAACTAAACTGGCTGTTTCATTCACATTAAGTCACTTGATTTGATACAAGCTTTTTATGAGTTCCTGATGAAAGCCTGCTGAGGACCCAATATAGGAGGCAGTAAACAGAAAGCGAGCGTCAGCCCATTATCTTTTCTCCAACAACTCCTCCTCACAACTTCACAAGCTGTGCCTAAAAAAACTCATGTGGACAAACTGGCAAGTGAGCATGAGGAAAATAAATGAGAAGGAAAGGCTAGTTAATGAGAAATGCTATTTTTACTGCTTTGATGTCCCCCATTCACACAAGCGCACAGCTTAGACAAAAACAAATTAGAGATGTCGACTGCATCCCAAATACATTAAAAACATATTAGTACAACAACCATTTGAGACTGTGTCCACACACATGCGCATTTTGTTCGTCTCTGTGTGTGTGTCTGCATTTTAAATTCAGACAAAGTACTCTTAGTGTATTTCTCAATGCTTGTCTATGCTGGCTGACATTATGCATATCACTGTGAGCAGTTGTTCCTTATGGCTAATAGTAGAAAAAATACAAACATAATGACAGTATAGTTTCTCCACGGCTAGATGACTCAGAGGCAAAGGAGCATGATTCGTTTCCCAGCGGAGGATCGCATAGAATACAGATGACAACAACAACATCAACTGAACACATTCTGAAAGGATTTAGAGGCACTCTGTTTAACTTTTAAAACTGCTACTGATCTTCATTTTTCTATCTGCTCCCCTTGTAGCATCCATCTTTATATGAAGTTAGCAATGGTGAGAGGTCAGCCAGCGACAATGCAGCACTAGAAATGTGAAAAATTTAAAGGCTGAACAAACAAAGGGATCAACAGATACTGAAAGCAAAAGGCTTTAAGAGTCAACCAATTACAACATTCCTACATGATTTGTATTGCTGCAAAAACCCAACTGAGCTAAAACACCTTCACAACCTCTTGCTTGTCGCTGTGGGCGAGTCAACACTCAGAGGCTTTGGCAAACTTTACTTGTTAGCAAGCATTAAGTAAATAAGCAAACCACCACCCTCTCTAAGAATTTGCATAACTTTAGGCCAAACAGCACTTCATTTTTGTTTTTGGTGGCATAGTTCATACAAAACAGGAGTCCCTAAAATCTTAATGATCTTCTCCTGTAAAAATATTCTTTCATGCATGGCACGTTACCTGACAGTTTTAACTCTCATTTGTTCTTACATTGAGGGCCAATCCTGCACTGCCTGCCCTTCTAGAGTGACTTCAGAGCCAATTAATTTCCATCCCATAGAAAGGAATTAACAGCAGATACCTTGAAGTAGGTCTTTAGGCTTAGAAAAGCACTGATTCAATCTTATATCTCCTAAAACTGATTCCAATAGCTACACTTAGGGAATTACACAGCAATACCTCATATATACTGTATTTAAAATCTTTAAACTCTGCACAACCTATCTTTTATGTGTAGATACCGTGAAAAGTGCTCTTGTTGCACAAGAACAGAGCACTGGATAGTAATGTGCACATAACAAGAGCAAGCTTTAACTCTTATTAGTAAGTGTTCCAAGCTACATAGTGCAACAGAAACATTTTTGATTGTTTGATTAGTCAAATCAAAACTAAAACCAAACCAAAAAAAAGCACCTCGTCATTGCCTACCAAATTTATCTACTTGAACACTAGTGCCCACATTGGCTATTAAACTTGACTTGGATGGGCCTGTTCGTGACTTAATATTTCAGAGAAAGAAGCAAAATTAAACAATTTATTCTAACATTCCTATAGGCTATGTCATGGGGGTGAGGGGTTCAACTCAGGCTCAGGCTAAGGATAATAATAAGCTGTCAAGCTGTCGTCAGGCTCAGGCACAAGTTTTTGCATCAAACGTTCAACTTTTGTTGTAGTTCAGCCTTTCTTTACATGACAAGGGTGTGCTGGCATCCCTGCAACAGCAGATTTTTGAAACTGGGTTCCAGAGTGTAACCTTTTGAAAACAAAACCTTCTCTCCGGCTGTGTAAACTAGCATAACGGAAAGCCTGTAAAAGCAGTGACTAAGCTGATGCTAATGCTAGCGCAAATCGATGCTTTCCGCAATAGCCACTACCAAACTCAGATTAGACACTCCAAAGTGCACCCAAAGAGAGTCAAACATGACGACATTCTATGAGGCAAACTTGAATGTTCGCAGAATAATTCTAGAAGACAAACTACAGCTGAATTTCTTTAATTTGTGGCTCTGGTCAGGGCTTAGCAGCAACAGGTAGTAAACTACATTGACAGCTCTTATTGTATGTCATTACAAGGTTACACCACCAACTGCCGGCCTGACATGCATATTACAGTGCTTTTGGTTGTTCATGTAAATGCAGATTTTTTTAAAAATACAAAGGAAAGACTTTTCCGCTTTTGTAGGGCTGCTCTCGTCTAAAGGGAATGGTAATGAGTGATACTAGGAATTCACACTGTAACTCACAGAAAACGAAGAAGACAGGAGAGATGAGGGAAGATTGGTTAAAATGAAGAAAACAGAAATGCTGCAATAACTGACCACTGTCTCTAAACCACAGTCAATATATTTAAGTGGATTTTAGCTGTCCTGCGATAAAAGAAATGCTTCAGTGTGCTCACAACGCACACATACACACACACGTACACACAGACACACACAACAAAACAAACAAACTCAGAATTGGTTTAATTCCACCAGCTAGGTTTGAATTTGAGAATAGAAAGTGACATTATACACACACACTGCTACGATTTTGTGCCTGCCTGCAGCTTCATTGGGTAGGTGGGGGCAGCAAGGTTGCAGGCTGCAATATTAAACCATCAATCACCCCCCAAATTAGGCATTTTACATCACACAAGCACTTACAGCTCTCTCTCCTTCTCCCACAGGTGGGGTCCAAGCCACGGGAAAAGAGATTACATCACAAAAGCAATGATGGTGCAGCAAGACCCATGAATACATTACACCATCATATATAAGCAGAGCATAGGCGGAAGGTAGCAATAACATAATAAATCATAACAAATGATATCAAATCAACTAGTTATTTCTTTACACCGAGGTACATAAAGTACATGTATACACAGGAATTTGCAGGTCGGTGTGTCCTTTGTTGCGAGCTAGCTTACACTAATCACAGAAAATTGGAACAAATCATTTGTATTAACAGTTCACAGTATTTCATACCTGATTCATTACACTATACATTTTTTGTCTCTGCCCATGTAAAACACAGCAAAATGCTCGTTTCAATCATCCATGGTGGAAGAGACAGCACCATGTCCACAATTATGAAAAACATCTGGGGTATCAATGAGCCGGGAAGCCATTAACACGCACAAGCCAGGAGAGCAACAGAAAACAGAGAGAAGTGAAAACACGAGGTTAAAGTAGAAGCAGAGAAGCAGTAGGAATACGTAAGGGGAGAAGACAGAAAGGAATAGAGAGGGTGAAGGTAAATGAAGCATGGAGTTGCATTTATCCCAATTAGCTGCTGCAGGGGTCTTGGGTGAGAAGAGAGAAACTGTCCACCCCCATTAACAGTGTTTACTGACATGCCTGCTGATTATAAGCTGGGGAGAGAAACTGATTGCACAGCTCTCCTCTCTTTGCAAACATGAAAAAGAAAACATCGTAAACACTACCACAACCACAGCAAAATCTTTTTTTTTTTTTTTTTACTGCCTATCTTCTTTTTCATCCTTTCCTCTCACCACCCTGCCTCTGTCTATAACTCCCTCATTCTCTCTCAATCTGCCAGCATGCACAAGTTGAAGGTAGATTTCACATGTCCCATTTTGAGTCCCCTCAATTCTCGCCTTCCTCATCTCTATCGCTTTGTGTTGTGTGGCGGTGATAATGGAAGTAATTACACTGGCTCTATGTCTGTTCCGCAGCACAGCAGCAGCAGCAGCAGCACAGGAAGACTGTGGTACCATGAAGTCCACTGCCCAGCCACATCATCACACACTCTGGAGAATCACTGCTGAAGGCCTGCACATGGCCACAAGGAAACACAAACATCAGGGAATAAAATATTGTTTGTCTATGAGGTGACAGAAAGCCTATGGACATTTTTGTGCTGTAGTGTTCACTCCCAATTCATTCTGCAAGTATTTCACCAAGCTTGAATATCTTACATGGTTTCAGTGGGATTTGCTGGAATCTAGTCTTATGGTACAGCTGAGATAAGCTGCCCGTGGGCGAACATACTGCTGCTCTTCTGACCCTGCAATACAAAACGATACAACCTCTGTGGTGCAGGATTGCAGTTGATACAAGGGAATGGAAGAGCAGACAATAAAGAGAATGGACTAAATGTGTGAGTTCCTCTTGAAGCAGAGGAAGGACAAAGGAATGGAAATGCAGAGCAGCATATCTCAACAAAACCAGAAAGGAACAGAAAGAGAATGTGCATTTGGCAGAACGAAAGGCCCGAGGAGGTGAAAAAGTAAGATAAATAATAAATACAAAGTATTGTTGTATAAATGAATACATGAAAAAGAGACATTCCATTCAGTGTTTTCAGGACTTTAGGAACATTTTATCTGTGAATTTATAGGCAACACTTGTGCATTCTTGCATTTTGCATCACAAGTGAGTTGAGGCAAATGGGTGTACAGAAAGCAACTGAGGGCTTATTTAGTAAAACAACAAGTGCAGTTCAAGAACTAGACACTATAAGCCTTTTTGGCTCTCCAGGCAGCAGAGAAAACAGTCACGTCTAGAGCACAAAGAAGCAGAGGACCTAGTAGAGTTGCCCTCGCCTCTTTCTTCTTCTCACCTCTTCACCCCCTTCTCTGGGTCTGACCTCTCTCAGCCCCTCTGTCAGCTCCAAGCCCCGACTCTAGAATATCTGAAGAGAGACACCTAGTGGTGCAGAACAAACCCCGTCAACCCCTGGACATTGGCAAGGCTCTGTATCCCAGCTGACTTAGCTGCACATCACAAGAACACGTTCCCCTCTCTTAAAGAACCCTTAACGAAGCCACATTAATCAAATTGAACCACTAACTACAGCAATTATTGGTGTGATTTGCACATCACTCTCTCAGCCTCAGATGCCTTCCCTAAAAAAGGTGGGGGTGGGGTTCTGTGTACTAGGACAAAATGGAGAACAGTTGGTTATAGATGAGGTGTCAGCATTTGTGGCTCATCAGCTTGGTGTGTACGAGGAATGAGACTCATATCACTGACCAAGGATGATTAAAAGCTATCCTTTGGGTAGGTAGTATAATTAGAAATCAATTAAATTCCCAAAAAAAGAAGATTGCTTTCGGAGAAGCCTAATAATGGCAGTGCTCGAAAGTTATATTTACTCTATCATTTTCTTTTGCCTTTATTATTTTCAGCGGGTAAACAGACAATGATTTCTGCTGTTTTTAGATATTAGCTTGAAAATAAAGCCCCGGCTTCTTTGTGGAAGGTCTTCACACACACACTATGAATATCCAAGTGAAATCAAAAATATCTCACATCACATGAACAACAGGGAACTGTGAGAATTAATCAATCACACCTCTCAAGCTGGTAGAGGGTCTCTTGAAGGGTAAATAATGCTGTTAAAATTAATGTGACAGGTTGCATACAGGATGTCATTATTCTCCCAAAGAGGGGGTTGACATGACAATTATGATTGGACTGTGCCTTTAAAATACCTGTCTAACCCTATAGGCCTGACACTAAATCAGCTGACAGGAACATCACGACACTCCCTTCCAGTCAAAAATCAGTTGAATCATGAAGCTCTTGAGAAGCTGATCTGCCATGACTGCTCAATGGGCTTCTCTGATAAAGCCAGACAAGGTGGTATTACACTAGCGAGCCCCAATCAGAGAGGCTGCAGTCGATCTATCATGGTGTTATCTGCAATAGAGGTATATTACCTGGGGCCCAGACAGCCCTGGGCATGCATGGATGTATGGTGCCGATAGTGGAGCTGGCTGTCATCCCTCTGGGCTGATTAATGAGGAGCTTGGCCCAGTGTTTAATGTGTTTAATATGGGCCGCTGACGAGGCCGTCACACTGACGGAACCCACCCGTCTTTCTGACTGATGAAGTCACCTGCGGCTCCCCCTCTCTCTTTCACAGCTACAGTAAAATAAAAACTCACGCACACTGAAAAAAACCACACCTTCCTTACCTCCCGCTGCATAATCTCGTACGTGTTTACCATTCTCCAAGGAACATTTTAGGAGCAGTTGTCTATCAGCGATATGAGTCTACTTTCAGAATCTCACTATACTGAGGACATTGCATTTAGAGAATAACATCTCATCTTTTTCAACTGACGTAAACATGACAGCAGAACACGCACGCACACACACACCCACGGGCAGGACTGCTCACCACTGTGCTGTGACCCTTTATTTCATGGTGAATAGAAGGGAAAATTAGGGCCAAACGGAGAGCTCTGTTCTGTGGATATTTTGGGAGCCGAGGCTCTCTAATGGAAGATACTTACACCTTTCTGTGTGGAAAGATTCAGGCTCTCTTGCTCTGTGTAATGAAACAGCTAATATTCTTGTACCTTCTCTGCCCAGCAATCAGACTCTTCTCTTTCTTTACTCCCTCCCTGCTGTTCCACGATATGTGTATTACTTTCAGACCTCTCTTTTTTTCTTTATTTCAGCTCCTCTACTCCCACCTGCTAATTTTCACTTTTTCCTGCCTTCTTCGCTCTCCCTCACTACCACTTTCTGCTGCCTTCCCACTCCTTCCAAGCACATTTCTATCTTTCTCTCTCTTCATCTATCACCTCCTCTGCAATGTTCTCATTTAATCATCCCCTCAAGAAATATATTCACCTCCAAACAACTGGGCTCCTATTAGATCATATACTCTGATGTTACAGCTGTTATAATGGCAAATTCTGGTGCTCTCAGGGTAGCCAAGGGCTGCCGCGTAAATAGCACACTTAAGGAAATGCATATACAAAGAGAAGCAAATATGCATACTGTGGGAAGTAACCTATTTAAGATGTGTGAGCAAGATGGCAGCTTTGCTTACAGCGGCACACATGCAAGACAGGCACAGATGTGTTGATATCTCAGCGGTAACAACACCGTGTACATCCCCTGTTGCTTTACTTACACACTATGTCAGTTGTCATAGCTCTTTTCGCAGCTCACACCATTGTCGCTTCTATGCAAATTCCAGACTGACAGTAATCAAATATACCTGTCTCGACTTAATGTGCTGATATCCAAAGCAGCTGGCCTAAAAATTATTTTTTTTTTAATCCTTTTTTTCTGGCAAGCAGTAACATTTAATATTTCATTTTCAGAGAGGTAGCATCTACAGGACTCAAGTGCTAAGTGCTTGTTGAGTCACCCTTACATGTGTGGGTTGGATTGAAAATGTCATTTTCCAGTCCGGAGTCCAATGAGGAGCTGCATGGTATGGGCTTTGCTCCCGCAGGGAGTCTCCAACTCTCCACGAGGCAGGTACAGATCAAGCCAGGGAGCCGGGGAGGTGGGCCACACTCACTCCCTCCAGACTGGAGTAATGAAATATCAGCTCACTGAAAGGCTTGTTCTGCCTTCAGGGTGGTTAGCTCAGGCCCAGTTTAAGTTTACATTATGGACAGAATCCTAATGATCTTTGGCCCTGTTCTCCTAAAATGTGCTTTGCTGTTTTTAATATATAAAGATCTGCTTTTTTAATTATCTACATGTCATGTTGCACTTCCTTTGCACCGCCTGTGAGAGAAAAGGCAGACAAAGCATGGTTGCTACTCCTACTGCAGCCTTCCCTGCTCTAGCCACCCAAATCCCATCTGCGCATTTATTCACACATGCACAATTTGCACAAAGCATACACACATGCAAAGGAAATAGAGACAATTCCACACTCTCATGTGAGCATACAACCACGCACAATTGCATATGCAAGAGCAGAGGAACATATGTAAATCCAATAAATATCTATATGAGTTTATGCATGGTAGAAAATCTGATGAGATGAACATAGGAAAGGCATATCAGGCGTGTGCAGTGAACATGAACAAGGACATAATCTACACAGAGGAAAAAAATAAAATCACAAGATTCAAAAATGACTGTGCCTAGTGCTCGCGAACAAAGGCAAATGACGACTTTTAAAGGGTCTAGGTTTTGTAAAACATCTGTTATGCAGCAGTAGCAAGTAGATGGTGGTATAGTGTAACATAAAGAATGTTTTCAGCTTTTCGCTCCCAAGTGATGTATCATACCAATAATCACTGTCAGGCCAAGAATAAAGGTGTTTCTTTCAGAGAGGGGGATGAAGGCAGAACTGTGGTAATTATGCAGCCGTAATGGAGTCGGTGCCTAGTGCGAGCCTAATGAGCTTACTGAAGTCTACCATTGAGAATTGATTCCTGAGAGGGGAAAAAAAGAAAAAAGGGAAAAAAATGCAGTTGTTCTTGCCGGAGAAGGCCAATGGAGGTGAGCTTGTCTCCATTGTTGTGCACTTAATTGACAGGGAACCAACATGCACTGAAATTCCCCAAGAGCAGTTAATAATAATGAAATCTTTATACACGGGATATCGTGATCCGGAGACAGTTATTGCACTGTCACCTGTCAGGAGGAAGGTTTCTGATCATATTCTCAATAATGTGTGCATTTGTGTGTCAGTGCATCTCACTCCTTTGCTTTTCTGCCTTAATGTACAAAATAAGATACAACTGTCTATATCAGCAGG
>JAQFJA010000009.1:9253520-9264604 GCA_029874485.1 Naso brachycentron | reverse complement strand
AATGAAAATTTATCTGACCTCTTTGTGCTGCCCAGACAGAAAAAAAAACCCAAAACAGGTAGATTTGTGTATTCTTTTTCTGTGCTTGTGTTCTGTACTGTATGTCTGTTTGTGTGTGCGTACATGTGTTTGCGTGCTGCTATGAATACATGTATGTGTTCATGTCAGTGTGTGTGTGTAGAGATACTGTATTTACTGCAGACAATCATATTATCTGAGTCATCCTGCAGAAATACATACTGTAATTGAAATAACCACCTCATGCTTGTATGGCTCGCATGAAAAGAATAATATAATATGTAGTAAATACTTTGAAGGACTTTAACAAAATACACTAAAACGTATTATTGAAGATAAAATGAAAGTTATCCTCATACTGACATGTTTAATTTAAGTGAATAAATTCCAGGGACAAACATGCTGTTTACACTTAGAGACTATTTTTAATAAGAGTGTAGGTTTGATTTGGAGAGTGGTGGGGGCATAGTCTGGCATAGCCGGCTATGTCCCCACAGGGCTGTGTGAGCTCTGAAAAAAAGGTTTTGGCAGCCCAATATCATTCTGCTATAGGGGAATAAACCCTCAGACTTGTTTGTATTTCTTTAGACTAATCGCAATTGTCTTGGGTGGCGCTAAGCCCAGGATGCAGAAATGGTGCTTTGCAAAATAGTAACATGTAGGTAGCCGAAGGGGAGGAGAATGCTGACTGAAATAGTCGCGCAATAAATAAGCTCATACCCACCGTCTACATCCAGTGAGTCAGACTAAAAAAAGGCATAAATTTGGCAAGGGGTCTGGACAGATACTGCATATGGTACATTTTAAGTGCACATAAATAAGTAAATGTGTTATGATACTAACAACAAGAACCTATTAATCCTATTAAGAGTGTTTTATAAATAACTGAAGCAGGAAATACAATCTCAGACAGCAGCAGAGCTCACACTTAAAACGCTTACCTGGTCACCTCTTCCATCTCTCTCTGCCTGGCCCAGCCTCTGTCACTCTCTTTTTCTCTCTGCCTGCCATCATCTCTCTGATGCCTGCATGGACGGCCACTGTGTAATACACTGTCACTGACAACCACAAGATGACATTACAGCTCACAGTTTCACTGTTGAAATGCTTACCTGGTTACCTCTTTCTCTTTTCTTGTCTGAACCAGGCTCTGCTGCTCTATGTCTGCCTCTGTCTCTCTAAGTCCTGTATGGACATAGCCATCATTTAATACACAGGAACTCTACAATCATATTTTTCTAGTTTGAGTCTAGTCCATTGGATAAATTGTTTTTTGACAATCACACTCCCTCTGATGCCAGTGTTTACAACCACTAAGTAATGCACCTGATTTAATTTTACAAC
This sequence comes from Naso brachycentron, assembly GCA_029874485.1. Taxonomy (NCBI): domain Eukaryota; kingdom Metazoa; phylum Chordata; class Actinopteri; order Acanthuriformes; family Acanthuridae; genus Naso; species Naso brachycentron. Next base: position 9,263,242 of record JAQFJA010000009.1, on the reverse strand, counting down.
AGTAGTATATTAAGTGAACTTGTTATTTGTTGATAACTGTAACGCAAGGAGGCTAACTCTGCCTTTTACAACATACACAGCACAAATAGAGTTGTTCCGATACCGATACCAGTATCGGAAAATGCTTTAAATACTGCCGAAAATGTTGGCATCGGTATCAGCGAGTACAATAGTCTGTGCACCTATCCGATACCATGTGATTTTTCAACCACTAAATAGTACCCAGCTGCTGTCCAGTTAGCTTAGTTAGCTCTGACTGATGTTACATACTGTACCTAAAATCTATTCCTCTTTGGCGCTCCAAAACAGTCTACAGGAAGCTATGCTGCACTGCCACTGTCAACTACAATTTTTGAGAATGGCGAAAAAAAGGAGAGAGCTGATGGAGCTACTGTAGCAAAATATCTACATTTGGCAATATTTTACACCAGAAAGTCCCACCCACTGGTGATGTGTAAGGAATTAGATTTTACTAGATTTTAGTTTTTAAGTTGCTGTTGCACCACTAGTGTTTTATTTAAATCTTTTTATTTTACTAAATTCTGATTACAGTTTAAGTTTGAAAGGAATTGTTATTTTTTTACACGCTGGTATCACGTCAGTACTCAGTATCAGCTATACAAGTCTGGGTATGGTACTGGTATTGGGAAGGAAAAAATGGTACTGAAACATCTTTAGCTACAAATGAGAACTTAAGGTTTATTGTTTTTTCTTGATATCAGTGATTCTGATCCAGACTGCTTAATAATGATAAAATATTACAGGAGGCTCAGAAAATAATTAACTATACAAGCCAACTGCAGTAACACATAGCCACACATTTGGGATTTGACACTGGGGATAGAATAGAAAACTCCTGAATAAATCTCTAATGATTCTCTTATTTTAGCATAAGTAAATTCCTAAGAAAAAAAGAATAAGAGCGATTTATGTTAGCCTAATAACACAAAATCACTTTGTCAACTTGTTACAACCATTAGGCTATTAACATTTCCTAACTGTTATGTTACCTGTTAATGTTGGAGAAGCCTATAACATTAATATACTGTTATTTATATGTCTTATACGTTGTAAGTTAATATTCGAACCTACATTATTCCTAAATAGTTAGTGTATTTTACATGATACCTGTATAAAGAAAGGCAAAACAAAATACCTGCCACAACAGCCTGACTCCTCTCTTGCTCACCTCGCTCCTTTGATGTCTGATTCATCTAATATTCACTCCAGCAATCATATCCCTGAATGTAAAGATGGGAACTCATCAAACACACCAATACAAACTTTATTTCTCATCCATTAGGGTGAGAACATTAGGGAAATAAACATTTGGAGAGCTGATGAAAATTAGGTTCAATCTAAAGTAATTGAATTACTATCAAATTAGTGGTGGAGACAATTTTCGGTAATCAGAAAAACAGTAGGCTTGAGATATCCTCACCGTCCCTGCAGTAAATTACGTACATGATTTTTACAGCAAACTCAAATGGTGCAGTGTCCATCATGTGAAAATCCATCACAGCAAGCACAAGGAGCTTGAGGTGGACTAAAATGGATGCAAAGGAGCTAATGTTTAAATTCTAAAATGTGGATGCTTCACAATCATCTTCACCAGAGCAGCATAGAAGACTCAATAAATCACAAAAGAAAAAAATACGGTCACAGTCTCTCGTTTTCGTTCCAGAGTTGTGGTACTAAATAGGCTAATAGCAGAGAAGTGTTTTTGCAGACCATTTGTTAATAATGATACCATCATTTAAATTTGGTTACAATTAGAATATTGCCAAAAATATGTTTTGTGAGGTTACACTGCCCTCGATCTTTGACTGTTGACCAGATTTTAATTAGTTCATCCTTGAGTCTAAGTGAACATTTTGCCAAATGCCAAATCCTTGAGGTGTTGCTAAGATGTTGCTTTCATAAAAATGGAACAGACAGACAGATGAACAACTAAAAAACATAATGCCTCTGACCCTGGCTGTCGCCAACCATGTGGCAGAAAAACAAAGCAAACCAGCAAACCACAAACCAGTTTCCTCATTTTTTATGTTCAGGCTTTGACATGGTCTTGTTGTCTTTTTCACCTTCCCAAAAACAGTCTATTAGTATGGTGAACAAGCTCCCATTCACATCTGCCAACCACAGACAAAGCTTTCAGACTCAATTTTCACACATACTTCACTCAATAAGTGCTCTCTCAGCTTTTTACACTTTTCCTTCATTACCAGCCTTTTCTTTTTGCCTCTCGCTTGTCCTGTTTCATCATCTTTCTCAACACTAATGTTTATCCAATTTACTCACAATTACAGTAAGAGAAACGAAAATATTTCTTTTAATTATGAAAACTAAGTTATGAAGGGACTGACTCTGCGTGGCAGTGACCATATGGACACTGGTGATACAATTCTGGCAAGAAGGCTGTAGCAGATGCCGCAGACCAGTTTATTTTGCCTGGAAGCAGAGAGGATTTAAAGTAAAGTTGGTGTATTCTTGTGAGGGATTTGCCTACTGTTGAGAGACAATGTTTTAGTGGAAGAGTTTTTTCACTATGGGAGGAAAAACAGGTGTTGAATGCCCAAATGGGACACAGTCCTTATGAGTCCCTTCGCTGTTGTTTACTGAATCAACTAACTTTGTCTTCTTGAACCAGTATGGGCATTTAAAAGTTATATTGAGCCTCGTAATAGTTATTCAGCTTGGGTTTTAAGTTAATCCCAGATGACATGTTTCGGGGTAAATGTAAAGCTTAGCTAGTATTTTACAGGCTTTATCAACAGCTCTGCTGCACAGTCACATCTACTCCACCAGCTCCCCCCCACCATCACCACCACCACATTGCTGCTTGCTTGAAGTTGAAATTTCAAATATGCACAGCAGCAAAAATAACTCAAAGACTGTATGTGTGTGTGCGCGTGCGTGCCTGTGTGTGTGTGAAGAGAGAGAGAATTTGTGTGTACTATCAGCCCATCTGCCATAAACAGACAATGCGCTTCTTCAAATTTTGTCATATTCCACATTTAAGGCGTAGTACTGACCATGTGGTGATGGGACCAAACACGCGGCAGCTAGACATACAAGCTGTCTAACGTTTGAATCCCAAGAAACTCATTTGACAGCTCCACTGAAAGAAAAAAAAAAAAAATCCTCCACTCAAGTGCTGCCGTAATGCACATGGTGAGCTGGTGTTTGGCAAGTCAGCGAGACAACATGCAGCGGCAGGGTCTTTTAATTTTTTCATGGGAGAAACTTAAGTGTGGCACATCTTCAAGGGGCAGTGAGTTTAAAATTGTTCCCACAAAATGTACAATATGGCTATATTATAACCACAGAGGTCTTATATGGTTTTTGATCAGTTCAAATGACAGTACACAATGATCCTTTTCCTTGGTGTTATGATCTCTGGCTTTAAATCCCCACTTTTTCACCCACACTCAGCTCATAGCCTCTCTTGAAACAGGAGCTTCTGTTCTACTCTCATACATACTCTCATATTCAAATGCTAAATGATAGAGGATGGTGCTCCAGACAAGCGAACAATGTTTTAGCATTTCAGCCACAAAGGCGTAAAAAAAAAGTTTTCGTGCTGGAGACAAAAAAGCAAATGACACAGCAGTATTATTATTGCAGTGTTCTGTACTTTGTATGGTGATGTATTACCTTTTTATAGGCTATTTCTGTTGGATTTCTGGTTTAATTAGCTGCCTTATTCATCTCACTTGTGGAAATATGACTTCATTGTTTGTTTCAGTTACAGACCACCTTGGATCACAGAGCAGTGCTGATTGGCTGGGGGGCGTTGGCTGTGTAGGAGGAGATCAGCTCTATTAATGTTGCAGTTCCGCCTGCTTGCCAATAGAGGTCGATATAGGTCATAGATTACTTAACAGACCTTTAAATCAGCCTACTGCTTCCTGAGGGGAAAAGATTTATCATAATACTGCAGAGTTTTCCTGTAATTTTTTTGGAAACTTTTATTATTTTTTTTTATGCTTACAATTGCAAACATGCACTGTAAAGTGCAGCTGAATCTGAGCGAAATATTTAGCAATGAAATTAGCACGTCAGACCGAAATGACAACAAAACAGCAAGAGACACTCAAGCACAAATGAGTAGTTATTGTTTCTGTTGGTCCGGAGTGTGGGAACACTTGAGGAAGGTGGCCATCAGTAAAGCTGAGTTTACATGTTTTTGCATTAAGCCACAGAGGCGTGTTGCTATAGAAGCAAGGGCAGGTTTTACAAAGGGACTTTACACGCCTACACACTAAAGAACTGTTCAGTTATGTGCTCCTGAGGGACTGGCTCACTGCAGCACACTCTATTCATCCCTTCCTCCTCTGCCTTTCAATCATCATCTCTCTCTCTCTCTCTCTCTCTCTCTCTCTCTGTCACTCCTTTTTTTTCCTCTCTTTTCAGGGTGCAGGTGTCTAATTCTGTGTATTAAAACTGCCTGCGGTCTTTAACTGTTGAATATTTCATGCCTTTTAATTTTTCGTGGGCACTTAAAGTAACTTTTACAATGTCTGTCCTCCCTGTCTCCTTATCTCTCCCTTTTAATTTCTCACTGCTCACTAACCAGGTTTCTGCTGTTACTGTGGTAACATTTTCAGTGTAGATGTGCTCTACATTATCATTATGAAATGAACTGACCCTAACATTTTGCATTGAATAATGTAGGCTAACAACAACACATTCCCTCCTACATGTTCTCTCCATCCTTTCAAATGAATCGCATCAATGGCAGTGACATACTTTTCCATGGTGTTTCAAATCTCCATCATGGTTATTAAATAGTCAAATGGAAATCCCACAATGGCTTGACTAGACCGCTGAGGTTTGCTACGTGTGGGTGTGCCAAGGCCAAACATTCATAATGACCAGAATGATTAAAAGCAGAGGAGAACCAGTGCTGAATATTAATTATACATTATAAATGACAGGATGGAACAGCATTTACAGTCTAACCCCCATGCTGCTCCAAGTAGATGAAAATATACCAATCAAATGAAAAGACTTTTGAAAATGCAATTAAACCATGGCCCTGACTTAATTAGGTTGCCTGTAGATACCAATGGTTTTCATTAGGGATTTCATTGAATCTCCACACCATTCTCTGTTTGACCTCGACCAACTAGTGGACATTTTAACCTGCAGTCTTTGTCCGCGGGTTAAAATGCTATTCATGAGCCATTTTCCTTCTCCATTTATAGGACCACTTTGCCCCTCAGGTATACTACAATCCAGCTCTTGGCTTCAATTCCATCCTTCCACTTCCATCAGGCCATGGAGGGGGAGGAGGGAAGGGACAGCAAGGAAGGGAAAGAAGGATGAGGCCTGGAGAGTGCATACCCCTGTTGAGTCAAAACGGTCCAAACATTTCCAGGCATGCATCAGTGGATCCTGCGGGACCTCTGTGATTAAGACCTGAGTGAGATGAAGGGGTCGGGGGCTGCAGTCAATCTCTTACAGGTCTCTGGGTCCCTCATTACTCATTGATTGGTCACCTGGAGCAGTGGCACCATTCTGCAAAGCGCACCATATAATTACACTACAAAAAAATAATACTTTCAACAAACACAAAATCATACACATACTCATACCCTCCAGCGGCACCTGGATTTCCTTGGAGAGCACAGCGATGGAAAAAAATGAAGCAAAATGCTCAAATAAATTCTATCTGAATAGCTACAATGTACTTATCTGTCACAGTGATCACTACTACAAAGGCTTTTCCTTGGAGCCTTCTGTCTTAATGGTTTTTTTGTTGTTGTTGTTGCTTTGGTGTTTTGTGCAATGTGTTTTGTTGTTTCTTTTTGGGTTTGATAATGTAGATGCTTTGTCACGGGGACATTTTTTTGAGGTTGTCACAACTGACTGGGAGATTATAAGTGAGGGAACCCATGCCCTTGTGTTTTATTTTGAATAAAATACTGATTATTTTCTCATCAGGAGATAATCAAGGATAAATTACATATTTAGTTTCAATCCAGCACTGATAGCGATACATCTAACACTTTAAACATATTATCATCATAATTAATACTGTTAACATTAGACCTTTGAATCAGGGAGCCCTTTTATTTAAAATGGAGCAAAGTCACGCCACATTTTAATCATTACACAAGGAGGATTACAACAAGAAAGAATGATACTGATGTCTATTTTTGTGAGATGAGTTGCTAATTTACATGCAATTTCCTTTTAATGTGTTTAAACCTCTAGTGAGTTTCCTCATTTTGAAGTTTTATGAGAATTTTCGAAGCAGTAACGCATATCAATTATTAATGATTGGCCTGTACAGCAACAATACATCACCTGTGCCCTTAACATGGTTAATCATGCATTCATAGGCCATAAGTAAGCAGGACAAATGAACTGTCTGCACTTGCATTGCTTCTTACTAATTACCTCAATAAGCCAGATGCTAATTAGTTTTATTACCATCCATATGGTTAGTTTGAATTTATCACAAAACTCTCAAATCTGTGTTTCGCCACCATGCCATGGTCAAATATGATCACAATGTATATTATAACAATATATATTTCAAGTGTAAAAAAATTGTTTCAGGCAACTTAAAAGGATATTGAGATATACATCTTAGAGAACAAGAATTCTGATCCATTACAATTCAATTAGGCCAGGGTCATGACGGAGACTCTTGGGCAGCTCTTGCTGGTGCAATAAACGTCAGCCAGCGACACACTCCCAGACAGAAATCTCTAAGCGCACACAAGGTGCAGAAATGGAGGTCAGACATGTTAACTGCATCCTTGGAGAGCAGCACAGATCTATACCCCACAGGCAAGCTGGAAGACCACCAGCTTTGATAGAACTTAAGTATTACAGGCACCACAAAAACGCAAAACAGTCATGGGTGCCGCCATTGTGCACATGGGGAAAATGAAGGCCCAAACATGCAAAGTAACAACTGTCCAGCACAAAGCAACATAGGCTGATTTCAGACCATCAGTTTTCTGTAACAGACAAACTTTTCTGAAGGAAAGACTTCATTTTTTTCAGCCATTATTCTGTAAACACTCATTTCAGGAATTTCTTAGATTTGAGTTAAACCAGTCTGTTTAACTTGCCAGTTTTTCTTTGAGAACATTGTCTGTTGTTAGAATTCTTTTCCAACCAGTGCAAAACCTTGGTAGAAACCTTGACTCTACAGGAACAGCTGTCATAAACAAGATTTGATGCAATGCCTTCCAAAATCTTTTGTCTTTTGTTCTCTGTACTGCTTGTCTTTTAGTGCAGGCATAACTCAAGCCCTGCAAGCCAAATACTGAGATGTCACTGCCTCATACTTTGACGTTACTTTGCAGGGCATTTACCATGGTGGTTCATTATGAATGGTTGCAGCAAAATGATTAATGACTATATTAACGATTACAATGATGAAATGATTGACAAAATTCATACTGGTCATGTATTAGCATTTACAGAGGCTCATCACTAAGCAAGACCAGCTGCTGTTTGTTAAACAAACAGGTTAACGAGTTGGCCTTCATTATAAAAACAAAACATTTTAACACATGGAGAAATATCTATGGCAATAAATTACACATTTGTCAGGTGAATATCTTGTGCAGATAATTATTCTGTGCTTCATGCTGTATAGCATCATGGCTTGGGATAAAAAGCAATTGTTCGAAACAGGAGTAAAGCAACAGAGCGGAACAATTCTCTATCAATATCAAAGCAATACTTGAATTATACAGTGATGCTTAATCTGTCAAAAGCATCAGTTTTTCATGATATAAAATTATTCTCATCAACACATCTGTAGCATTCAAGCTTCACCATGTAAACCAAATTTACTGACAGGAACGTAGCAGGATGTGTCCAGGCCACCCTGGCCTTGAGGGCAGAAGCAGAGCTCCAGCTGAATCAGGGTAAATTAGGCGGTAGATGGTGGAATCACGTCGGCTCTCAGGGCCTCTGGTCCTCTGCTCTGGTCCATCTCCCTGACGGAGCATCAGCCTCGAACATCAGCACTCTAATTACAGGTTATGCAGATTCCACCACAACTTATTCAGTGAGCAGGGCAGGACAACAGGGATGCATAGGTAAAGAGCCGGCTAATTACTGGTTTTCAGTAGGCAGTCATGAGGACAAGATGATATGAAAAGCATTAAGCTCAAGCACTAGACTATAATAGAAGAATAAAAAGAGTTCAAATTTATTTTTATCTTTGTTCAATTAAGTTGTGTTCAATGTATTTGAATCTTTTCCATCTAACTGCTTCAACTGCCATGTGTGACAGTCACCCTTTGCTAAACTACCATAAAAATTGGATAACCTGTGAATTTCAGTTAACGTGAACGATACCAAATGTATAGCATTCAAAGTCCTGCTGTGTCAGTGCAGCTGTGTATTAATTTTTTTTTTCTTGTGAGGCCATAGAAGTGTAAAAGTAGCTGCTTTTCCAGGGTTTAGGGTGCCTGTTAATCCCCTGCCTGTGTGGTTATGGAGGTAAAACACATTTCCGTGCTCATGCTCTGTAGCACGCTGCACTGGTGTGGTGGCTTAAGCTCCGAGCAACAGGGAAGAGAAGATTCAGCCATTTTTTCCTTAGGAGAGAATTTTTTTCCAGTGTCGTGCTGTTGGACGCGTGTATTTTGGGGATTAGTGGCTTAATCGACCTTGTAATGGGGAGATCAGAGTGGCATGCAGGCATGGAGAGAAGTACACGCACACATGCTGATACACACATACAGTATTCTCTCACACACACAGTCATATTTAGGCTTTCACACTTAAGCGCAAAATCTGCGCATCCTCACTTTATTAAAAACACACACTCATTGTCAGACGCTCTCCTTTATTTCACAGGCCACTGCACTGACTGAAACCAACTGAAACCTTTTCCTTTTACAGAGAAATATATACACCACACACACACACACACACACACACACATACACACATACACTAATAACCTCATACTTCTCCCCAACAGCCAGAAAATGTACCCTCACACCACATTGTGCACAGGAGTACATTGGACACCTTATCGCTGCTTCCACCCACTGCTCCCTCTGTAATATGCTGCAGCTCTGCGGGTACATTGCACTGCAGACCGAGGGCTCTCCGGGGGTCACTGTATTGTCTCAGTGAACAATGAGCACTCTGGCTAATGCTTCTGTGGACTCGAGAGGTCAGCCCTGTGAGTCACCCTCTCTGTCTATGAATTTCCTACAGTACATGTCCATCTCTCTCCCTTACACTCTCTCCCTGAGGGTTTGTTTGCCCACTCTGCCCCGGTCCCTCCTCTTTCTGACTGGTGCGGTGGAGTGGTTGGAGTTGGGCGAATGGAGGGTGGGTGTATGGGAGTAATGCGTGTGTTATCTCATATCAGCGGCAGTCGTGGAATGTAGTGCAGCGTGGCTGATAAGATGAGCAAACAGTTGGGATCATTAGAGCGAAGACATTGTGTAATCACTGCTCTAATCTCCCACTAATCCCAACATCTCCAACCATCCAGGGGCTCCAAAACCATGCTGGTCCGTACACCACTCCACTAGCCAGGCCGCTGTACACACACAACACAAAAACGTGCAAACACAGAAACACTCAATTTACACAAAATACTTGATTCACAAACCCACGCATCTCATATATGACGCCATTCCGGCAACATAAACTCTCACGCAGAACAAAAACACGTGCAAACAGTGCAGCCAGGCAGAGAGCACACACACACACACACACACACA
>JAQFJA010000009.1:9216408-9233647 GCA_029874485.1 Naso brachycentron | reverse complement strand
TTATAAATGATAATTCAGTATTTATTAATGCTTAACTAATGCCTAAAAGTGTGTAGTTATTATAAAGTGTTACCAAGAATTCTTATATCTGTGTAAGTAATCATTTTGACGTGAGCACCTCTAATAATGTTCATCAAAGTGTACAAAGGTATTCAAAATATAATAGCATAATTAAAACAAATTTAAAACAAAACAAAAGTTTAAACAGTTTATGCAAGTCAGAAACTTCAAGTTACTTTAACAACTTTACAATAGGCGTCAAAAACATAATAGTGTAAAATTCAAAGCAACGAAAGAGCTGAAAAAAATTAAGAAACAAGGAAGAAGAGTGATGCTGAACCCAACTGCTTTTTCCAAACAATCCACTATCTGGGCCCCACAGCACAGACGTTCGCTGTTCTTCTGCTTTTTAAGTGATATTTATAGACGATGAGCTCATGGCACGGCACCCACATTACTTGCCGCCTGATAGTGACAGCGAAACACAAAGAAAATCTCTGTGTTAGTATTAGTGCAACTGAATTGGAAACCACTGAAACATGTCATTACATCAGGATCACAGTTTTTGCTAAAGCCACTTGTTATCCTGTAGATGAAGACTGTTCTACATTATTTCAATTATTTATCACTACTGTTTTTTTATTTATATGTTTAACCTCTATGTTACCAGGCAAGACATTAGGAACAATTTCTCATTTATAACAACGACTAAGGGAAAAACAAATAGTGAAACTGCCGACAGAGAGGTTTTTTTCCTAGTACAAAAGTTCATTCACCTTCAGTACATTAGTGTTGCATTGAATTCGTGAGCAAAAATGTCTGAATGTCAACAGATACAACATAGAAACTACTGTATCTGCATGGCTAGATAATGCAGCTGAAGTCTGACTCTTTATATCAGTTAATTCATTTTTTCTTCCAATGGACAAAACTGGACTGATTGTATAGTCAGACAACAGAAAAAATGTAACTGGACTTGTTAATCCTGTCTCCATACCCGCGTACTGTACATCACAGCCATCTGGTGTTGTTTAGGTAACCGCAGAAGACTGACTCTGCACTCTCACATGCTGAGGATATGTTGCTATTTTGTGCTTGTGTCATACCAGCTGATGCTTCCTCACACACAGGAAACAGCGTTCTCCAGACAGCCATGTCTTCATTTTGAACTATGGTGCAGATGCTGGTGGAACAATCTGAGGAAATGAGGGCAGAGAATGATGACATATTTAACTTTTCTGCAGAACCTTTTAAAAACTTTGTGGTGTAGTTCATGTGGTCACATTATTTTTTTTCAACATCCCCTTTACAGTTAGTGTAAAGTTAGTGTAGATTAATCACACTTGACTGACCATAATCAACATGATTCTTCATGGATTGCTTAACCCAAATTGCTGAGTATATTCCATAAAGGGCAGCACACCTCAGCTTTTTAAGATAAGTTTTTATTTGGCTTAAATCATGCTAGAAAAACACAGATGCATTTATGAACAAGTGAAGTGTATTTTGTTCTCCTTGACACGAAAACTTGAGATGTGCCTGTTTATTATTTACAGTGAAGATTTAGTGTGAGTGCCACTGCAGCAGATGTTTTATTAATGTTCAGAGGAGAACTGTATACTGACAGTCGCCTGCTTGTTTTTCAGTTCTGTACCTATCCCTCATTGGGGTCCTGTCGCAAGTACCCTGCCCCAGAGGATTTTATCTTGAGAAGCATGTTTGCATTGGTATGAAAAACAAATTTAAAACATATTACTGACTGTGGTCAAACAGGCATGTTGTGGCATGTGATTGTTGTCTGTCATAGACTGAAATCAGATAGCACTGCATTTTAAATGTTTTATCCCAACTTTATTTTTGACATGAAAAGTCTGCCGTAAAGTTAAAATTAAGAATTCGGGACTTGAAGGCCATATTAAGTTTGAAATGCATCTCAAATTTAAATTTATTCAAGCAATTATTTATATCCATCTTTTTTAATTAAGATAACGATGAATGTGATATTGATGAGCAGTATCCTGATGTTGGGCCCTGTGGAGAGAACGCGATCTGTATCAACACAAATGGCAGCTTCTACTGCAAGTGTAAAGATGGTTACAGATCATCAACAAACACGGTGAATTTTTCAGCGGACACATCTGCAACATGTAAAGGTAAGTTAGCTAGTATACTGAATCAGTGAGGGAAGGGATTCTGATCACAATTTGAATGAAGTGTTACTGCTCCAAACTTCATTTGATTTGAAACATTCTCTCTTTATTTTTTGCTTAAAGATATCAATGAGTGTGTGGAGCAAGACCCATGTGGACGTAATGCCCAATGTTCCAACACACTTCCACATTATTACTGTATTTGTGATGCTGGCTTCATTTCCAGTACTGGAGTAGAACGTTTTTATGATCGTGACAATGTCACATGTAGAGGTAAGGATGCTTATCAGGACACTCACTTAACCCTCCTATTATGTTTGGTCAAATCTGACTGATTTACAAGATTTCTCTTTTAAAAAATGCTGTCATTTTCATTTATGACTTTGGTCACACATGGCATCTGCACGCACAAAATAAATCTAGAGAATTTTTATTAAATTTTGTGTGCGTTATTGAACTTGTATACACCCGTGATGTTTCCAGCAGACACATGCGCACACGCACACGCACACACACACACCTTATGCCCCCCTTTCTGTCTTCTATGAGAACCCTCACAGGAACCTATCTCCAGTAGATCTTTTACCCATGGGAACTGAAACTGTTGAAGGTCCACACACAAAAAAAGCATGCAGCATTGTTTCAATGATGCATAAAACTTTCTGGCAGCTCTGGTATACAAAACTTTTTTGAGGCTTTGCTAAAAATTAATTCTGTGGCTAAATGATACACTGTACGTGAGGCTCTGGATTACAAGTTGTATGAGCTAAGGTCAGTGAGGCCTACAGCCCATAAATACCAAATGGAAGTGCAAAACTTGTAAGTTCACCAAAATTTGAGTTAATAAAAAGATATAATATAACATTAGGTAATAAAATATGTATTTTTATGGATTTATAATCATCTAAAATGGGTTTGTCTTTTTTGACCAGGAACAGTAGCATAATTAAGCTGAAATGAACAGAATAGGAGGGTTAAAGAAAACATTGTGGTGGTTTATATATAGGTTATGTATATGTAATTGTAACATGATGCTAGTGTGATCTGTTTATGTGTTTATAGAGGCAATTATTGAAGGGATAGTTCATCCAAAACTGAAAATTCAAACATTATCTACTCACCTTCATGCTGATGGAAGGTCGGGAAGTGTTTTTTAGTCCACAAAACACTGTTAGAGTTTCACAGGAAGAAGGCGTTAAAGTTATCTCCCAAACAACTGTAGTGAATGGTGGCCGAGTTTCAAATGTAAAAAAAATACAAAAAAAAAACCCACAAAATGCCTCCATACTGCTCACTGTCCTGAATACTCAACATGCCAAGTTGTTTTGAAAAACGTGACTGATGCCATGTTTTTACCCGCACTGATCACTGTAGTCTGGAGCAGATAAGAATTGAATTTTCATTTTTGGGTGGCCTATCCCCTTAATAGATGGCTGAGTGATGGATTTCTTTTGCCGTTTTCCTTACATGTCCTCTGTCTGCCCATGTAGATATCGACGAATGCCAAGAGGGAGACATTTGTGGACAGAATGCAACATGCATCAACACACCAGGCAGTTATGTCTGTGTCTGTAATTCTGGCTTTGGACTGAAATCTGGCAAAGCTAACTTCTCTGGAAATCTGGAGCGGTGTGAGGGTGAGGGCTACAACACAATGCTTGAAAATACTTAGTTTAAACTATTGATTTTTCTTCTGACTGTCTTCAGTTCTTGCTTTGACTAATGATTTTTGCTCTTACTTCTAAGTTAGTTCATCCAAAGTTCTGAATAAATTTCTGCTGTACAGTTTGGTTACCATGAACAACACTTTTTTAAAAGATGTCAGAAATGCTCTGCTTTATGTTTTTTACACAAACCTATCAAGCAATATTTTGGATGTAAACATTCTGGTGGATCAGGATATTTATTGGTCTGTTAGCATTGACTAAAGCATATTATGTAAACATTTTCCTCATCCCTGGTTTGTTTCCATTTTAGACATATGTATGATTGATAAGACAATCTGCGGAAATGGAACCTGCCACCATGGAGCCAGCGGCCATTACTGTGCATGCCATGCAGGGTTCACTAACTATGGCAACAAAGGATCTCAGTGCACTGGTAAGAGCACAGCAAAACTCAACTTTTTTTCGACATCCGCTGCTGAACCAATGTTTATTCAGTAAATATATAAACAGAACAGTTTCATGAGTCTAGGTATCCTTATCATACAAGTCCTATAGCCATGAGCAAGCACATTTCATGGTACATAACTTCCTCTTTCCTCAGCTTTAAACTGTGATGTTTTCAAAGAAATGGACAGTCACATAGAGGTAAAGCTACACCAGAAAGTTTTTTTTATCAAAGTTCAACACATATATCAAATGTCTATTGCCTCACACTAATGTGTCATTCTCCCCAAATCACTGCTAGAAATTTCCTGCTGCACATAATCTTGTGCTGCAGCTGAAAGAAAGCTGTCTGATGCTTAAACAAAGTGAGAATCCAGCAGAATTGAATGGAGAGGACATACTCGAGGTATTTATGCACATAAATGAATTGAAACATACCTTGATCAAATAAAAGAAAGCCATCAGCTCCTCACAACCAGCACAGAAACAGGAAGTTTCACCCTGTCAAGCTCTGTCACAACATGTTCAGATGTCTGTGCATGACTTTGTAGACTGTTTATGTTGACCTGAGTCGGTATGCAGCCTGAAAGTCTGCCTGACTCTGGCTTCTGTTTCCGTGCACATGCTTATGTTGCTCCCTCTACCCCTCCTCTCCTGTGGCTGTAGAGACTGCTGTATCCAATTGACCAGTTCTTGGCTGGTGGACCGTTCAAGGACAAAAGGATAGTCTCCACCTTTCTGGACATAGTGGAGATCATTTTGGGGCTCTTCGGACCTACCATTACGCCGCCTGGGAAAACTAAATCCTCCTCTCAGACAGGTAAAATAAAAACTGACACAAGTAGCTGAATTTGTCTTTCTTTGCTTTGGCATCTCATTCAATACAATATTTAAAATCAAGTCAAAGATCTTTGTTCATTGACAAAGATTTAAGTCTTTAAGTTTCTTTTACTGAGGTCATCTACACTAACAGACAAAATGCTAATCATTGCATTGTATGGGTCCAGAGCTGAAGCTGCTGGTACATAGAGGGGCTGCCATACCCCAGGGAAATGTGACTTTGTCAACTACGAAAGCAAAACTGGACATCCAGTGGGAGACAGCTGCTGGAGATCTCTCATATTATCCTGGTAATGATCATGCCTATAATCAACCCATTTGTAACCACTTTCGTTAAGTCATACAGTGATGACCTATTAGTGTAATTACTGCCCACTTAACCAAGTATCTTCTTTCTGTGATTGTGACAGGCTTTACAGCAGTGTCCTTGCTGAGCTATGCAAACCTGAAAGACTCTGCTGATGGCTTCGTTACTGCGATGAAACCACAAGTGAACCAAAGCTTTAAGATCAACTCTGATGTCACAACGGTCACCGTCAGTAACAGAAACACAAGCCACCTCAAAAAGCCAGTCAGATTAACTTTGTACCACCTCAATAAGGTATTGTAATGTTGGCTATGGAGGTTAACAATCTATCTCTGTGGGAAAAATAAAAAATAAAAAATTAACAGTTATCTTTTTTCACAGTCAAATAAAACAGTCCACACCTGTGTGTTCTGGAATTCTTCTGAGGACGGAGGGTCATGGTCTCCTAATGGGTGCAATGTGTTGGAGTCCAACCCTGAATTCACTGTGTGTTCCTGCAACCACCTGAGCAGCTTTGCTGTCCTCATGGCGCTCCATGACATACAGGTCAGAATTCTTCATGGTGAAACGTAGCAAGTCATGACACTTATAGTTCAGAAATTCAAGTCTATTTCTGTGTGATGTAACCCTTCTTTTTCTTTCTTCTGACAGAATAAGTTTGAGTTGCAGCTGATCACCTGGGTCGGTCTGTCCCTTTCCCTATTTTGCCTGTCCATCTGCATCCTGACGTTCTCGCTGATCCGCTCCATAAAAAGCCCAAGAACAACCATCCACCTCCATCTCTGCCTCAGTCTCTTTTGTGCCAACCTTATCTTCCTAGCAGGCATCTCGAGCACAGAGAACCAGGTAAATAGTTCTGTAACAGCTTGCACAGTCGAAATGCCTGCAGTGTCCATGTGAATGCAGTAATATTTCTGACACCTCTGAATACAGCAGAGGAATAGATATTAAGTAACAGCACAGCTACTGAATGATTTATGTGGGTGCTGAGGATTTATAAACAACACGTGAGCGAGTAGTTTCTCCACATTGCTCATCTTCCTTTGTCCTTTTTTCATTGCTGTCATCCTGATCCTCATCTCTCTGTATACTGCATCAGGTCGGCTGTGCAGTGGTAGCAGGGCTGCTGCATTTCTTCTACCTGGCAGCATTTTGCTGGATGTGTCTGGAGGGCATACAGCTTTTTAGGATGGTAGTTCTGGTCTTCAACACCAACTTCAAAACCATTTCCATGATGGCAGGTGGCTATGGAGTTCCAGCTCTAATTGTAGTTGTCTCTGCCTCAATTAATGCCAAGGGATATGGCACTGAGAAATAGTAAGTTCCCTCTGTTAATGCTGATCTTG
Source organism: Naso brachycentron (assembly GCA_029874485.1). Taxonomy (NCBI): domain Eukaryota; kingdom Metazoa; phylum Chordata; class Actinopteri; order Acanthuriformes; family Acanthuridae; genus Naso; species Naso brachycentron. The sequence goes on along the minus strand of JAQFJA010000009.1, from coordinate 9,226,893 downwards.
TTTTGTTTTTAATTTATACCTAATTGTAGGGTATGATAACATATCGTCTGCTCAATAAACTCTCAATGTGCATTGCAGTTGTTGGTTAAAGCTGGAGTTCATTTGGAGTTTCTTTGGACCTGCCTGTGTCATCATCATTGTGAGTAAGAAAATAATGAATGATAGGAACATTATCCCCATAAATGACTTCAGTGCTTAAAAAAAAAACAATTCACTTCTGTTGCCCTACAGGTCAACATTTTCTTCTTCCTCATCACTGTATGGAAGTTGGCACAGAAGTTCTCAAGTTTAAACCCTGACCTGGACAACCTTCAGAAAATAAAGTGAGTCAGCACAAACCCAAAAGCTGCCAGGAAATGCGTATGCTATGTATGCTGTATGGATGAGATGTGCATGTGTGTTAATATGCAAGCATATGTGCAACACATATTTTCTATGTAATAGCTTCTCCCACTACAGATTACAAAACAGAAATATTATTGCCTTGAAGCTCTTTCCTGTTGCAGTGCCTCAGATGTGACTCATATGTGTCTTTGTTGCCTCCTGCAGGGCGTTCACCATTACTGCAGTGGCTCAGCTGTGTGTGTTGGGCACCATGTGGATCTTTGGTTGCTTCCAGTTTGACGAGGGCACAATAGTCATGTCCTACCTATTCGCCATCTTTGGCAGCCTTCAGGGGGTTCTGCTCTTCGTCATGCACTGTCTGTTTTCCAAACAGGTCAGTCATACTCCTCTCAAAAATAATAATTAAAACTCTGGTGTTTTTTTCTAGTGTCAAAACTCTGCTTGTATTTTGATTTTAGGTGAGGGAAGAGTACGGAAACATCCTGTCCAGATGCTGTGCACCTAAGAAGAAGGCCTACACAGAGTTCAGTTGTTCGCACTCCAGCAAAGCTCATGTGAGCAGTTCAACTATATTTTACTATAGTGTCTCTGGCTCGAGTGGAGTTCTAGGGAAAGTAAACTGTACTATTCAATAATTTCACATTCAAATCACATTCAATAATTTCATCATTATGCAGTAAAGCGATGTCCTGAATTAAATGTGATATAGTATAGATATTTCTAGGTTATTTGGCTACCATATCCTCTTTTATAAAAAATACATATTGTTTAAAAGAGTTTAGAATATGTTTGGTCTTGTCAAACAAGATGTTTTATTTCTCACACAGTAAAATTAAAGCAAACATTTGGTATAGGCCTACATGCAGACAGCATGAGTTAATATTTGATCTGTAGTGAGATTACTGAAACCTCGTGATGTTGAGTCATTTCAAGTTATATTCTGGAAATTTCAAATGTGAACACATAAGTCTTTATAGGAGTTGTGAAATGAACTGTATTTATCTTTGTGACAGAACAGCCCACCTTGATAATGAAAGAGTAGTTTACTCAAAGTATCTATCATGACTGATTGGCTGGTCTCTACCATCTGTGCTCCACAGGCATCCAGGAGCACCCAGGACACAGGAGAGTCTAACATCTGAGGTGCTAAGTGTGATTTATTTCCTGAAGACTGCCAAGTCAGACATATGACCTGCTCTGCTCTTAGCCAATGCAACTGTTTGCTTTGAGGCAAAACATTGTAAACAGCATTCTCTTCTGTTTTCTTTACCTTTTCATCAATAAGATGGTCTTAGTATTTTAAGCTGTTAAATTAAATCTGTCGTTTGTTATAATTTGATAAAAAAAACTATGGATTTTCTTCAAAATGAGAAAGTTAGATGTTCAGTGGGGTTATCATAATACAGACAACTCTTTTTTCGAAAAGTAAATGTTTTGATATTTAAGCTGGTAAAATGACAAATGATTAAGGCCCCTAGTGGACTTGACTTTCATGCCAATGGTAATAGTACACAAATTCTATGAGCAAATGGAATATTTATCACATTGTAAATAAAAAGAAAAGAAAATAGACTGATGTCAAAATGATAGATGACATTAAGTATACCTGTCCAACGGGCAGGCCTACATCCTACATGACTTGGTTGTGTCCTCCAGGTACTTAATTTAACAAACAGAAACTATCTGAAATATTCAGAGATATTTCGTCTATTCTGTATAGTTTATCCATCAGATTTAAATTTAGATAACATTTTAATTTGATAGTCCCCCCTGATGTCTTTCCTTAACCCTAACCAAGTAGTCTTGGTGCTGAAACCTAACCATTTAATTTTATAAAATGGTTAATAATCATGTCACATGTAATTACTGCATGAATGTGTTCTGTTGATAGGTTATAGACTTTCTACTGTTCTCAGCTGTTTTTCACTCTAATTGGATAGTCCTAACGCATGTCTACATGTCATGCTCTTGATCATCTGTTTACGTCACACTGTTGACTTTCAACTGACAATAGTTTATAGTGACTTAATGTACAGACAATTAGTTGAATATTGGTTAATAATCTGTGGCAACAAAACAAATTGACAGTCGACAGACACTTTTGTTGTAATATAATATTAACTGACACACTGTTGAGATGGGACTGAATATCTACTGATAACTTGTAGAGTGTCTTCAGATGGACTATTAAAAAATTAAAATGTGACCTAAATTCATGTTATTTATATATTAGTATTTCGTACTCATTTTCCTCTACTGAGCTTTTACATTTCACACAAAAAATAGAATTTTTTTTTTTTTTTTTTTTTTTTTTTGTTAATATTTACTTTTTATATGCTCTGTTTTTGTGCTCTGCCATCAATTTGAATACCTTTTGACATTTCATAGACAAAACAATTAATCAGATAATGGCAGGAAATAAGCAGATTATTCAGTAATGAGAATAATCATTGGTTGCACATGAGAGGGTTGGACTGTTTCGGCCTCTTGTTTGGTTGCCAAAGAGCTTTCAGTGACCTCTGCAGGTACCTCAAAGCCTCTTTATAACAGTGTAAAGCAGACAGAAAAACACACTTAGTGCCACTGTTCTAGATACATCTCTGATATCTGGAAGAACTGACAGCACCGCAACTCCTCTGAGGCTTGGCAACCATGCTCAGATTATATTAGCCCTCCCTAATAAATCTGTAATATTTCACACTTTAGGTTTGCATGTAACATCTCTCACCCAAAGATTTCCAAACACTAAGCTCATGTACTCTGCGACAGGATTTCTTTAACACAGACTTTGTGAACATGATGCGACCTTTGGCATAGCAGAACAATTACCTGGTTGAAGAGTTCTGCATACAGCGCGTTTGATTTCTGCAGCTGAGACTCCAGGTCAGCCTCTTCATCTGTTCTCCACGATGTTATACTGCTTCACAAAGAAAGGCAGGTTACATGTGCCGTTTATTCATGTTGTACTGAAGAACATGTCTGGGTGGGCCAAAGTGTAATGGATAAAAATGATGGGAGATGAAGAGAAATTTTGTTTTCTTTATTTAGCGCTCACTGGGAGGTTTTTCTAAAACATTCCAGAGCTGATTTCTGGTAAAAGTTGTGCAGCTCTATCATCGTGATAACCACACAGTCTGATGCATCTCTGTTTATTTCCCTCATTCATTCTTCCTTACCTGTCACGGCACGTTGTGTCCTGCAGGGGGCAGAGGACACTCTGTGTGGAACGATCATCGTGTAACCTCTTCTTAAGTTTTTCAGCCTTCTTCTTCATCATGCTGAACTGCTGCAGCAGAGCTTCTCTCTCCTCCATCAGGCAGTCTTTGAATCTGTAGAAATAGCATGGTTTACAAATAATGCAAAAATTAAATAAAAAATAATGATAATGCAACAAGGGAGTGTCTAAAAGTACCAATAGATAAGATGGATGGACGGATGGACAGAGCTGTATGACTCAGTTGCAGTACATTGAGGTTAGCTGTCATACTCTTGTTCTTCTAGAATCAAGTAACTAATTAAAATCAAACTGGACGTTTTTCTTTGCTGGGTCAGCGACTTTTTGCAGTCACCATGAGGTTGCCAGAAACCAAATAATTAGAGAGTTTTCCAAAATTGTCGAAGTATTTCCTTAAACTTTCATTGGTGTGTGAAAATATTTAACATTACAATTTATTATTATTATCATTATAACTATTATTTATAAAGTGCCTTTCTTGAGACCCAAGGATGGTTAATATAGTTGGATACAACAATACAAAACTGAAACAAGTAACTGGAGCGGTTGTAGGCTGTGGTGAACAGGTGGAGCTTGAGGAGTTTTTTAAACATGTCCAGTGATGAGGTGTTGCATATATCAGCAGGAAGAGCATTCCAGAATGTGGGAGACGTGACACTGAAAGCTTTGTTTTCTAAGGTACTAGTCTGATGTGTGGAATGGCAAGCAGGCCAGTGTGGACTGGGTGTATGGGTGAAGAAGGTCAGATAGAAGCTGGGGGGCAAGGGCATGGAGGGACTTGGAGGTTAATACAGAACTACATTTGACGACACTTTACTGAAAGCATCCATCTATAATGCATTATGAACATACTTATACGCTGCAATGCGCCTATGGTGCTGTATAATCATAGTTATAGGCAATGTTAGGGTTAACTCTAGTCCTAACCTAACCACAACCACATGTAACACATTTTAAGTGTGCTCATAATGTGTTAGGATGTGTTATATATGTTTATTATGTATTATAATGCTATACAGAGACAGGCTTCATAGAAAGTGTTACCCAAAAAGCATGGAAGCATGTATGAAAGTGGCCCAAATCTGATATGAAAAGATCAGATTCAGTCTGATTTGTGGTGTTCACATGTCATTAGAAATAACAGATCTGAGTCACATGTGAGCAAATCACATCAGATTTCGGCTGCTCGCGCCTGCAGTGTGAACGGAGCCTTCAGCTCAGCTGAAAGCTACACTTCCCCGTACCTCACTTTTTTTTGACAGAGCATTAAAAATCTCTCTCTCACTCCATCTCTGCCTGCATTGATATAAGCATCTCATTATGTGGCTAAATCTCCAGTTTGTCTCAGGTATTCTGAGCACCCTGGTGGTAAAAGCAAAGAGGAATATTTACATTCCTCCTGCTCATTATTCCTGGACTGACCTCCAGAGCCAAATGAAGCCCGACTGTGCAGCTCGGTGGGTCCGGTAAGGGAGAAGTCCTCTTCACAGAGCCGAGCTGCTGTTTTCCATAGTATGTTTAATTAATGAACTGTTATTAACAATGGCAGCAGTGAAGCATTAGTGGAAGTAATGATTCCACTGTCTGTAATTAAAGCTTGTTTATTATGATTAGTGGGTTATAAGCCTGTGATATGCTTTTCTAAATTCCTTATGACCCGTCTATTAATTTGTATTTTTTAAATTGTCATTTGCAACTTAGTTGTCTTACTCTTGCTGCTGAACTGCTGATTAAATATAAGCAGTAATGGCTGAAAACAACTCATTTTCTCTTGGGTTTTGTATTGCATACTGTACAGTACTGTATATGTAGGCTGAAATCAGCCAAAGCTCTAGGCCTAAACACAACCGTTTCTGGAAAAATAAAGTACAACAACAACAAATCACACAGATCCAGATCATCCTCTGCTCCTGCCGCACCACGCGAACACATCCTGCCTAAGGCTGCGAGCACAACACAGTTACAGCATTTTAAAGCGTTTCTCTCTGCTCTTCCCATCGACATATTGCTCATTGTCTAAATCTGCTTTACATTTCAAATTTTCCATTGTGATCAGAGAACAAAGGGATGTCACGTCTGGGATTCAGAGTGAACTTTAGATGCTGAAGCGGCGAGACAATGCAACCCTATTGACTTTCTGATGTGCACAGACAAAGGTCTTTTGTCCTCCAGAGCACAGCGATGCAAGGCACATTTTATCAGTTTGTTTGTGTCATACACAGGACACACCTGGCTTTTTGAAAGGACAAAACATTCTGATTGGCATGTCTCGTGCCACAAAGATAAGATTAATGAGGACACGGGTTAATTTTTTCCCTCAGCGGAGAGACAACACAACACTCCTTCATATACGTGTTGAAGAATTTCTACCATTCAGGCTGCAATGTGAGTTTCCCCAGTGTGAGTTTCCACTTTATTGTGAAAAGCAGCTGCATTATCTCTAGATTAAATCACTGCCTTTTCTCCACACTTGGTGTTATTACGGCACTGAATAAAAGTCTTGTTAATGTTGATGCTGTTTTCGAGTGAAAATCTTTCGCTCGAATCAATTTTAGCATTCATCTTTCATCATGAATAGCAAAATAGACTCAAACTATTGTCCAATCATCCTTAATTTACCTTGCATAGACGGATACTGAAACAAACACTAAAAGCCTTCCCGATACCACGTATTGTTCATATTCACAAGCTGAACTTTCTCTTTGCTGCAAAAAAGCAGGTAAACAAACTTGCACAGGCTGTGCAGAGTGTTGATGTGCTGCCACATCACATCTCCTGAAAAAGCAAGAGTGTAAATCCTTTTGGAGGGAGGGGGGACATGCACACCCCTTCCACATAGAGTCCCCTCTAATAATATGTTAAAACATAAATATCATATGGTTATATTTTCATTTTTCATATAATAATTAATATATGAATATCGTATGATTTTAATTATCATAATATTTTGCACTGAAAGCATTGAGCAGATTATAAAAGCAAACAAAAGAATGAAAGATTAAGGGGAGGTTTACAGGGCTCAAGTTTTCGCATCAAACGAAATCCTTTTACATGACAACAGCGTGCTGGCACCCATAAAACCACAAACGTTTGAAACTGGGTTCCAGAGTGGATTATCTTGAGACTGCAGCCTTCTTTCTGACTATGTAAACTAGCAAGCAGAGTGCCTGTGATTGTGGTGACGATGCTAATGCTAATGCTAATACAAGTCAACGCATTCTGTTCTGGCCACTACCAAACTCAGATATAACACTCCTCAGTGCACCAAAAGCAGGTTGAATATGACGACAGTCTGTTGAGGCAAATTTCAGTGTTTGTAGCATAATTTTAGAAGTCAAGCTACGGCTGAATTTCTTTAATCTGTGGCTGCTTAGAACTTAGCAGCAACAGGAAGTTAACAACTTCTGCAGCTCTGACGGTATGTCATTATGAACTTACACTGCTGACTACCGGCCTGGCATGCATACTACAGCGCTTTTGGTTGTTTGTATAAACGCAGACATATTTTGAAGACGCAAAGGAGAGACCTTTCCATTTTTAGGGCTGCTCCAGTGTACACATGGTCTAAGTCAGTGTTTAGTGCTTGTGCTCGTGTGGAGTGAGAGAGCGCGCTCTAAATGGGAAGTAAATGATTACTCATAGTTAACTAAAGACAGAAAAAAGTTCAAATTAAAGGGGGGATTTGGAAACTAGGCTAACGTAAGTAGTTAGCTGTCTAGTTTTTCAATACACAGATATATGCTAGCATTAGCCAGTTTTCTTACTTTTCTACTAAATATTCGTAGATAGCTAAAACTAACATTTGCCTTAATTGACATAAGTTAATTAGTGTTCGTCTTATGTAATGCCAGTGACTGAAGGACACTGAGGGTCAACACTGTGAGACATGTTGTAAAAAAAAGTATGGGGGGGGGGGAACAGCAGATTACATCTGAGAAGAATATCAGTGCGCATTTAGCAAAATACACCCTACACATAATTACCACTTCCCTCCTTGGCGTCCCCCAAACACAGAAATCATATTTTCGCCCCTGCCAAAATGTGAAACAAAGCAGTTTGATGTGTGATGATGTGTGCACCAAAAAAATTCAGCTAATGTTTCAGAAGCATTTTCTTCATGCCAGCTTCAAAAGGCTTATTTGAAATCATCCTTTACTGCTGGTTTACAGCAGCACAATTTCAGCAAAGTTGGCCAGAACCCTTCAGTGTATTTTCCGACCTCTCTTTCTTTCTCCCTCTCACTATTTTGCTGTCTGTCTTCTTTCAAGAGGCCATGCCCACATAATGCCAAGACCGGCGGTTTTGCTGGGAGCACCTGGTGAGTTAAAGGCTAGGCCAGGTGGTACGCAGCTCTGACTGCCAATTAGAGAGCGGTGACCATGTGAGGGCTGCCCGAGATTACTTCTAATTAACAATGGACCTCCGAGGCATAACAATTAGCCTTTCCTTCGAATAAAACCACAGAAAGGATGCATGTCAAGCCCACTCACAAAATCTTTTTTCCCCCCTTTTTATTTGCCAAATAATACCCAACTAAGGACAAGCAGTGCAACTAAAAACATGCAGGCATGAGCACTAATCCTGAGCAAAGCCTTGTAGAGTGAGAGCTTATGGATGGCATGTATATATTGTATAGGCAAGTCCCTATGTTAGTAGAGAATGGAGGCGTTTCTCCTGACAAGGTCAGAGATGCTGCAGGCCTGTCATCACGACTATAAGCAGAATAAAAGGTACAGCAGACGCCTCACATTGATGATGACACTTAGGCAAACTGCGCTGACGGAGTGATGCACGCTCTCAGCCTAACTGATTGTACCAGGAAACGGTTATGACAGCGAGGGGACAATTTGTGGAGAACGGCTCAGTTTGACAACATAGTGATGAAAGTCATGAACGTGTCCATTAAAATGGAAACAACAGAGAGAGAGAGGAAGACTCCTGAGGATGTACTGATGTGGAGATGCATGGTTATGTAGCAGAGCTGGCCATCAGAAGAAGGAAACATCTGCTGCACAGTACAGCACAGTTTTACATAATGCATCCATCGCTCTCCAAATGCACCAGCTGCGGATTCTCTTCCTCTGCCTTTCCGAGGGCACCTGCCAATAATCATTATCAAACAAGCAGTCGCAGATAAAAGCTACGCAGTAATTTGACAGGCCTAATTGCAGGAGTGATGCGTAGTCTCGACATCGCTGATTGCGCCGAGGAAAGATTAAGACACAATCACAGGATGGCAGTCGTGTTAAAATAGTCATTTTGCGTTCATTTGCGATAACCTCACAAGTGGGTAAAATGTAGGCGAGACACAGCAAGATGTTGTGTCTGTTAATGCACACGTTCAGCATGTGCACACGCCATGCATTCTCCATGTGTGCCCGGAGTATAAGAAGTCTGCTCATGCTTGGGGGGGAAAAAAACAAATGGTGCTGAGGAGTTTCTTGGAAAAAAGCCAACACTGTTAAGTGGAAACAGAGGGCAAATCAAAAAGCCATGGAGAAGTCCAAGGGGAATACTGGGAAGGAAAGACTGTCTGTGACCGAGCCGAGAGGCCTGAACAAAAGACACTAACTATTAGTGAAATATACTCGAACATGCCGCAGACACATGCAGACCACCACCCCAGGGACTGGAAACATTTCTGCCGTAGCGGCTGCAGTCGTGGTCTCAGACCTTGTTGGAAAGCTGCGTTCTTAAAGGGTCTGATTGGTTCTGTGGTGCGCCGCGGGGATTCCTCTCTCTGGAGCCGGGAGTCTGAATAACAGAGCTGAATAACTGATTACTGTAAAACCCGTGCTGACCTAACTCAGTCTTCACGCCACGGCAGCTAAAGACTAGAGGCTACACCTCGCAGGACGGATCCGGAAAACTTGCGAGTTGGATCGTTAGAGAAACTTGTGCAAACTTTGAATGAGAATTTTAGGCGCCCTGGTGGAACGCTTCACGTTCCTGTATGGCGTAGCGTGCTTTGAAGTGGAAACAGCAGCACGACTGCAGTTTCATCAGACTTTTCCTTGCAGCATGTCTTCATCTGGCTGGCAGCTGGTGAGAGTAGCCATGATTCACAGTGACTCATTGCCTCTCCCGTGCTGGATTGTTGAGATGAGGACTTCCTCACACAGATCTTTAAATGTATATGCAGATGAGAGAGCCTACACTGAAGCTGGATTGAGGTGCACATTATCCGGATGATGCACATTTCTCTAAAAATAGCTCCTCTGTATTTTACAGTGTAACAAATGGCAACTGCTTATGGCAACCACAATTTCCACATGTAATTGGGTTCCTTGATAATGGCTGCCACCAAAGCACCCCATCTCCATCTCTGCCACCCTCCTCTCTAAATACTGCAGCGCGGTCCCCCAAGGTCACGCCATCCAATCTGATTGGAGATGTGATGAGTAACCGGCTGAGCTAATGTATTCTACTTGCTTATTATTTATAATGGCGAGGAGAGGTTTCAGCGGAAAATTAACCAGCGCGCCGCAGACACCTTCATTAGTAAATGAGGTGACATCTCAGACAAAAATACACAGCAAGAGGGGCTCATTTCAAAAGTCATAACCCACAAAGCTGAAGTTTTACTCACGCTGGGATATTAGACTGACAGCAAAACAGACTGATTGATGTTTACAACAAATTAAAAAGGTTTCTCCAGGAGGAAACTGCTGAATTTATTTTACAATGCCGCTTCCAAGACACCAGACATACACGCCTACTGTAACGTGAACAGCCCAGATATGTCTGCTTTGCACGTCGCCTGGATATTCAACAGTTTGCTCGAGCCTGGTCCTCAGCTAAACAGTGGATGGTATATAGTCTTTTTGAAGTGAGAGATCAGGTCAGTGCAGGAGTGAGGCAGCAGCCCCCACCGCACAATCTAAAGCCAGAAAGCCAGTCCTCAA
>JAQFJA010000009.1:9205194-9216308 GCA_029874485.1 Naso brachycentron | reverse complement strand
CTACACTGCATTCAAGACTTCCCTATTAAGACAGATTTCATAAAGCAGAACTGAACAGCATAAAAACATTAGCTACGAATTATCACCCTGTTAGTGTCTTAGAAATAATGCAAGTATTTTAACTTTGCCTGTAATTCTCTTAGATGACATTAAAGATGGGGACACCGTCTACACTCATGATATCATTTCCTACCTCTTCTACGCCGCCCATCGTCCACCAGAACCTAAAGATCAACTCCTCCGAACAGCCTGGTCCCTGGCTGAACAGCAGCGCCTGGCCAACCGCCAAGTCTTCGGGTTTGGGGATGTCCTGCTTCACGATGACATTTGGCGCCATCTCCAACCTCACAGCTCTGGGCATCTTAGCCCGTGTCAGACCCCGCCGCCAGTCCAAAGCACCATTTCTGCTACTAACAGTGGCTTTGCTTTTGGCTGACCTGGGAGGTCATGTGATTCCAGGCGCGTTCGCTTTGTATCTGCACATGGATCGGAAGTATAAAGCACAGGCTGGGAAGCCTACCGAGGAATTCTGTCATATCTTTGGGGCGAGTATGGTGTTTTTTGGTTTATGCCCTTTGCTGCTGGGTTGCGCCATGGCAGTGGAGCGCTGCGTGGCCATCACCCAGCCATTTTTCCACGCTGCTATGATCACATTGGCTCATGTGCGCCTAGTTGTGTTTTTTTTGTCCACTATTGCGCTTGTGGTGGCAGTTCTTCCTGTATTTTCTGTGGGGACTTACACTACCCAGTCTCCTGGCACATGGTGTTTCTTGCCTATCCATGATCCACAGTCTACAGCTGATGCCAACCTGGTTCTGGCATTCTCATGTCTGGGCCTCACTGCTCTTACTCTCTCCATAATCTGCAACATCCTGAGTGGTCTGACATTGCTGCAGGCCAGAAAGAAGTACCTCAATGTTAATACAAGATCAACACGTTGCCCTACGCGTCATGCTTCATCTGCATCAAATTCCTCCTTGTTTTGTTCGTTGGACGTGGAGATGATGGCACAACTGGCAGTGATCACTGTCATTTCCTGTGTATGCTGGAGTCCCTTTCTTGTGAGTAACCTACTTCATTTTCAGAGTGTTATTTTGACCTTTAGTGGTCAGGTAGACCTATTTCTGAAAATACTGTAAGTTATAACAAAATAACTAGCCTACGCTTCATGAGTGATTCTGTGTCTCACTTTATAGATTCACATTCTTGTGATGCAGTTCAGCCAAAGCCACAAAGCCTCAGCACATGGAAACGATGAATTCATTCTTCTGAGCTTACGTTTGGCGGCCTGGAATCAGATCCTGGATCCGTGGGTTTACATCTTGCTGAGGAGGACATTGCTTTTCAGGGTTTACTGTGCTTTCTCTGCACACAGACACACAGTGACGGCAAGCAGCTCCTGTGCAGAGACACGCAGGCGGGCTCTCAGTCTGCAGTGACCATGTTGCTCTTGGACGTTTACTGTTATGGACTAAAATAAAATATTCCTTTCCTGTATGTTGTGCAAAATGTTACAATGAAGCCTTAACTTTGCGATGTTATATCTCAGAGGACTTTGTGAAGTTTAAAATCAGCAAGCCAAGAGTCTACAGAACAGCAGTGGGCATACGTGCAGGAAACATACTTTAACAAAATTTCACAGCTTTTAGTAAGTAGTCTGTGCCGGCGCTACTATCAATAGCGGTCACCTGCAAATCTGTTGGTTAGGCGCTTGGGTGTTATTGTTGTCCAATCAAAATTGAGAAAAGCTTGACGAGCGTCGAGTTTAACCAATGGCTGAGCTGCCAGAGGAAGCTCACACCCGGGGTGGGCGGTGCTTTGTCTTTAGCAACGATTCTATTCAATATGGAGTACAGCACATAGCCAGATTCACTCTGCATTTCTCTGCTCTCATTCAGATTTCGGGCACTTGTGAATGTCGGACTCAAATTATGAACTGTGCCTCCGTAGATGCCATCCTGCGAGACTCGCTCACGTACGTTTGACTTATTTCCAAATATTGTTTACATGTAAACTATTTATTAACCTGCCAGCCGCGCTCGCGAACAGTATAATTGTTTAAACACTTGTTTACCAACGGTTCCCGTCAAACCGTTAACGTTACATCTCTTCCTCGCTCGCAACATCCGGAGGAAGATTTAAATCCTCGATAGTTTCTAGCAAGTTGTCGGGAGCGGCGGGGTTATCTGGTGAAAGGGCACGTCGCTTCAGTCTATTGACTAACTGTTAGCAAGTTAGGTAAGTTGTGTGGAATGTATATGAAGCTGTTGACGGTCTTGAATGTGACCTGCTGGGAGTTCTGTTAATCTGAGCTGATCGATGTGTGATATATAAGCTTAAGTGTTAACTTCATTCCGTTTATATGCTTGTTAAAGTTATTACCTTTAAAATAAACTCTTGTGTGTACCAGCCTATACCACAGTACTCAGCTTCCCCATGTGAAGCCCATGTTGGCTGTCCTAAAAGCCCATCCTTCTCCATTCCCTCATGACAAGAATGCACAATGCGGCGAGTGTCTCAGCCTCTTTGGGGTCCATGGGAATGTTGCGTCTCTTCGGGGTGTCCTGGTCCTGGAGTCTGGCAACAGGCCTTGGCATCTATCTGGGCACAAGATACTGGAAATACCTCTATATTGCAGCACGCACCGCCAAGAGAGACCTGAAGTAAGTGAAATATGTCCAGAAATGTTGTTCTGATCCAGCTTGCTTGTCTGCATCCTTACTCACCTCATGTTGTTTTTTCTCTCTTCCTGCTTTGACCCTCACCAGTGGCCTGTATGTGCTGTTGAGAGTGAAGCTGGCTTTATGGCGCTATATACGCAATGGAAGTAACATTCCCTCCATATTCGCCCAGATAGTAAAATTCAATTCAAATAAGCCAGCGCTGATCTATGAGGCCACGGGGGAAACATGGACCTTCACACAGCTGGACGAGCTGTCCAATGCAGTGGCTCACTGGGTGAGAGATCAGGGTTGGGGCTCGGGAGATGTGGTCGCCCTCTTCATGGAAAGCAGACCGTTACAAGTGGCACTCTGGATGGGCTTCGCCAAGGTTGGGGTGGAGGCTGCACTCATCAACTTCAACCTCCGCCATGATTCGCTTCTGCACTGTATCGGGGTGTCAGGGTCCCGGGCTGTTGTGTTCGGAGCTGAGCTTGCTGATGGTAAGAATGTGCTACAGAAGGTAAAGGCTGATGAAGAAAATACCATTTAGGTTTTAATTCTGGATCACTGGAAGAGTACATTCTAAAAAGGCTTTTTTTCTTTAGTGTAATAATATCTTACCTCATATTCAGCAAATTATTCTAAAAGGCCAGTGGAGGAGTTAGTGCATCATAATTCCTAAAATCCAGATTAACCCGAGCAACAAATTTCATGTTTGAGAAACATTTTGTGTGCAGCCTCATGTTAGCATTTCCTGCTGTAGGGTCACACTTTACTATTGATTTTGTGTGTGGAACACAAGAACATGTCACTAGCATGTCATGTGGTCAGGACATGCTGCTGGTAATTGTTTTTCCTGTAAACTTCTCTGAGCAACCTCTTTCTGAAGTTAATTGAAATCTGATTCTCTTTGTTTTCTGTTACAATACAAACACTTCACTGCTTTGACTCTGTGGTTCCTGTGATTACAGAAGTCTGTGTGTGTGTATGGTAATTTTTTTTAGCTGAACATTTCATTATTTGATCAGGTGTCCATTTGTTTTCTTTGCTTTTTTCTTAAAGTCGTCACACGTGCCTGTGATGTTTTCATTTGTCAGTTTTATAGACATTATGGCTGCAGATATTATAATTAGTTTGACTTTATACAAAAATAATACAAAGGATTGTCAGACTAGACATTTTAAATTGACTGAACTGGTGTTCTCTCCTTCTTTCTGCCTCTTGTTCCTCTCACTGGATGTCAGCCATGTTGGAAATCAGCTCCTCGCTCAGTCAGTCCATGGTACGCTTCTGCACAGGAGACCTTAGTGCAGAACATCTGGCCAGTCTGGGTGCTCAACCTCTGGACCCAATTTTGGCCTCTGCATCTAGACATCCCCCTGCACCTTGTGTTCCTCCTAAAGGCATGAATGGTGAGTGTTTTTTTTTTTTAATTATTTACTGTATATAACCCCAGTTATATTTCAGATTTAATTTGTTTGTCATTAAAATTTCTTTGTAATACCTTCTTCAAAAACTGTTTAACTTTTGTGTGTTTTTTTTTTAATTATGCCTCTGCAACAGCCGTGACAGAAGAAATTATGTTTTTTGGTTTTCTGTCCTATTCTAGGAAGGCCTAGGATAAGTTTCTAAAAATTTGGTGCAGATGTTGACCTAGACTAAAAAATGAACTGATCAGAATGTTGGTGGTCAAAGCTCACAAAGCCTGCTGTTGTACATAACTCAAAATTCATATTTTTAATTATGACAAATATTCACATAAACATCTGATATGATAAAATGATGAGGTTAAAGGTCAACTTCCCTGTGACATCGTAATTTCTGCAAAAACCCTTTTCTTGTCATTATTCAACACCTTAACTCTGGGACAGAAGGAGGGATGGTGACCAGATTTCACATTTGGTTGGATACTGAATTCAAACATTGGGGAAACTGCAGTGATCATGCAAATCTTCTGTGCTGCTGAGCTGAAGATGATTTTGAAGCATTAAAGGAACACTTTGACGATTAGCAACCGGCTTTGTATTGTTCCAAAATCGTTTATTGTCCCTCAATCTTCCATGGGCCTAGCTCTCCCACTTTCTCCTGTGCCAAAATCTCTACAACTGACGTAAAATGTCGAAGTTTGTGCCTGTTTGCTCAGAACTACAGATTTTAGTTCCGCATTTTTGTTTGCTCAGCTACACGGAAAGGGATGATAGCACTGCTGTCAGGTGAAAACATTTTTCTTTGCCTTGGGAACTCACTTGAATAACATTAAACTTAAACATGGTGATCATGTGAAAAACTAGGCTGTGTCTGAAAACTAACATTTTAGCAATTTCACCTGACAACAGCTTTATTTAACTGACTACTGTGTGAACAGATATAGAATTAAATATTGCGACAGTCTTACCTGAAGGCGAGTGCGTTTTGCTCGAGCTGCCTCCGTAACATCAGACGGCCCGACCAGTTTGTCGTGTGGGTCCACATCAAAGACTGACGTGATGGAACGGCGGTTCCTTTCAGAGCTTTTCTCTACTTTACGCTTTCAGTACTGGCAACACTGGGCACCAAAACATTATGTACAAAGTCCTCCAGTTTGGAATGGAGACTTCAAACTTCCTTTGTAATTTCACACTTTACATAGTGGCGTTTTCTCCATATTTCAGGTTTTTTATAGCCCGTGGCCACCCTCAATAAGACTCACTTCAGCGTGTCCTTTCCTCTACTTTTCCATGCGAGCGCAGTGCATTGTGGTAGCTTAAGGGTTTCTTCTGTTGGAGCAAAAATCACCTTTTCTCTCTTTTCTCTGGCCATAAGGGATCAATTTCAAAAATAACCGCACATTTCTACTACATAAGAAACCCAATTTCAATAGACCCTCATGTTCCCAGCGGTAAAATACTTCCTTAACTTTTTAGAATTTGTAGCTTCTTTGCAGCAACATCAATATTTGAAGAACTGTAGTCGACCATAGGCTCGTTGGTTTTGCTTATGCTGAGCTTCAGGTGATAGTCGTTGCAGAGTCTTCTGTCTTTTATACTCTTCTGTAAAAAATAAAAATAAAAAAAATACTCTTCCGTGAAGACAGCCTGTTTCTCATTGCAAATTCTTCTCTGAAATTTCACGTCAGTATAGTGATGACTTTCATTATGCCACAAAATACACTTAATACCCTTTTATTAAATTCCTTCAAAGTCGTCACTGCTCATATGTTGAGTCTGAACAGTCATGGATGTAAACTGCGACTTGACTGGTTTGCGTAAACACTCAAACGAGAGGCCATAATTCTGTTTTTTCTCAAGTCTAAATTCCAAAAGTGTATGTCCCATGGTAATTTATTCCTCTCCGTCTGCTGTCTACTTTGTGAAGTGAAATTGCTTCCCAGTAATAATGTGTCTGAAGTTGGATGAGGTGAATACTTGCTGTGCAGAGCTTTGAGATTTATGATCACTTTGAATTCTAGACAGATATTGACATTTTTCTCTGTCAGACAGTAGGTATGAATGACTTGTTGAGATGTGTACTGACTCACAAACCATATCCCTGAACAATGGTAAATCTGTCGTAATAATGAGCAGATAAGTCAGCGATAAAGGTGCAAGCCTGAAATATACAATATATAACAAACTAGAGGTCTGTTTTGCTCAGAAAAACACCGGGAGGGGGATAATGACTGTTTTCTCTTCTATCATTCTTTTGCATTCCAGCCATGACCATAAAAGAAAGAAACACCTGTATAGATCTTAAACTTGCAGCCTCTAATATTGATGTTCTATTATATTCTCCTCTGCAGACCGTCTGTTTTATATTTACACCTCCGGCACTACAGGACTGCCCAAAGCTGCAATTGTGGTGCACAGTCGGTATGTTAGCACAAAAAGATCCACTCCAGATTTGTTTGGTTGCTACAAAGCTAAGTTCAGACTGTCTGAGAATCTTTCCCATGTTCCCACGACAGTTACTACAGAATTGCTGCTTTTGGGTATTTTGCCTTTCGCATGCGCCCTGATGACATCATCTATGACTGTCTGCCTCTCTATCACTCTGCAGGTATGTGATGTTAGCCTCCAGCTATTGATAAATGCAGTTTTCCACTTTACGTTTGTATAAACAGAGTGTTGGCTCTCTCCTTGTGCCAGGCAATATCATGGGAGTTGGTCAGTGTCTGATGCATGGACTCACTGTGGTAGTGAAGAAGAAATTCTCCGCCAGCCGCTTCTGGGAAGATTGCATTAAGTACAACTGCACTGTAAGTGCTTGGAAAATATTGAGAAGTCCCATGTGTTTTTTTTGTTTTTGTTTTTTTTAATCAATAACTTTAAAATATTAATTTTGAAACAAGTGCTGCCACAATAGCAAGACTCAAGCAACAACTTCTTACCTGTTATAGGTGGTGCAGTATATTGGAGAAATCTGCCGCTACCTCCTGTCTCAGCCAATACGGCCATCAGAGAAAGGCCACAAAGTTCGTCTGGCAGTGGGAAACGGGTTGCGCCCTAGTGTGTGGGAGGCCTTCACAGAACGTTTTGGAGTGGCACAGATTGGCGAGTTCTACGGAGCGACTGAGTGCAACTGTAGCATTGCCAACATGGATGGAAAGGTCAGCGATTTTTATTCATTGTTAGTCTCGTTTCAGATGAAAAACCTGAATTTTCGGATCAGAATTAAGCCGAGTCTGTCCTGCTAGGTGGGAGCATGTGGATTCAACAGTCGCATTCTACCCAATGTGTACCCAATCCGTCTGGTGAGGGTGGACGAGGACAGCATGGAGCTGGTTCGCAACAGCCAAGGCCTCTGTGTGCCTTGTGGCCCTGGTAACTAATAGCTCGTAATACAGTAATGACTTTGCTACATAAACTAAGTGATTGTCAGCTGTGTTTGTCCTCTAAAAACGTGCCATCAGACTCCACCGTGTCTTGCAGGGGAACCAGGGCTTCTGGTGGGTCGCATCAACCAACAGGACCCATTGCGGCGTTTCGATGGCTATGCTAACCAGGATGCTACACGGAAGAAGATAGCTCACAATGTCTTTAAGAAAAATGATTCTGCGTATATATCAGGTTACCTTTCTTTTTTAATTTCTCAAAATACATATGAAGAATCCACTTTCAAAATTCTATTCCTAAAATGAATAAACAAACAGCAGGGGTTTTTTTGTATTTCTTCTGAGTGCACGAAAAGACATGATACGGAAAATAAACAAAAATGAACCCTTAATATCTTTAAAGCCATTATCCATCAAAGCACTCAACACATCTTGCAGATATTATTATTTTTAAATGTCTAATCACTGTCTCAAGATGCAGACAAAGATACTTAATTAGGGGTGTAACGATACATTGGTGTATCGATGCATCAGTTTATATCCAACCACATTGATAAGTAAATGGCAAATCATCCTGTTTTATTACTTGTACCAATCTATCCGTTTTTCAAAGCAAAAATCAGTTGTATCAATACTAAGAATTAGTGCCTTGTATTTAGTGTAACATTATGGATTTATTTTTTTCCAATTATGATGGTAAATGTTACTCCAGTTTGCACTCTGACGTTCTGGGCATGTGTATTGTGTCATCAGCGTCACTTCAGATAATGGCGGATCATGGCAGCAAAACGTCTGGAGATCAGAGAACGAGACTTTTTAGGTCTGCGTTTGCAGTCCACACAGATTGAATAGAGGCCTTGCACTGGATGTTTGTGTATCTCGTGTTTTACCTCCTCTACCACTGCACAGAAACAGGCATTTTCTTTTCCTCAATTTTGGGGGAAAAAAAATGTTACTATATCAATTTCTAGTTGTTAAATCGTATCATATCAGATCGCTCTAAATGAGCCTATATCTTTCTTGCATCATATCATTGTTAAAAACCTGTTATTACACCTCGATATTTATAGATCCTGAAACTTAAAGTTTAAAAAAAAAAAGGCTGTGTCAGATTGTAAAGCTTTCTTTCTAAGTGTTCAGTACGAGTAATGTTGCCATGTTGTGTGTGCTTACATGTGTTTGATTTAGGTGATGTTCTGGTGATGGATGAACTTGGCTACATGTACTTCCGTGACCGTGGCGGGGACACGTTCCGCTGGAGAGGAGAAAATGTCTCAACCACTGAAGTGGAGGGTATTCTCAGCAGTCTACTGGGCCAGACTGATGTAGCTGTGTATGGTGTAACCGTGCCAGGTGATGGTTAACTGTATTTAACTGCTGTCAGCATCACACTGGCACCATAATTGTGTTTTCTTTTTTTAACCTAAACTGATTTTAACTCTACTCTCTACCTGACAAGCATTTATCTCCATGTATCATACTAGGTGTGGAAGGAAAGGCAGGCATGGCTGCCATTGCAGACACTACAGGAAGTTTTGACTTCACCAGTTTCGTGCAGAAAGTCCAGCGAGCTCTTCCTTCGTATGCTCGCCCAGTTTTCCTGCGTATCTCTCCACATGTAGACACTACAGGTAAACTTTCCTAATATACTTGCTGAGTTCATGGAAATGTTTGTCCCCGGTGATGATTTCATGGCAATAAATCTTAATCTATTTAATGTATCTCCACATTCCTGCATAGGTACATTTAAAATCCAGAAAACCAGGCTGCAGAGGGAGGGATTTGACCCACGTCTCACCACTGACCAGATCTACTTTCTGAACACTAGAGCTGCGTGTTATGAGGCTGTAGACGAGGAGCTATACAATGCCATCGTGGAGGGAAGAATGTGTTTATGACATGGAGGCCATAGCAGGGCCATCTGGATGCCTCAGTTTAACAGATACTGTTGAGAGAGGATAATTTAATACATGTGCTGGTGTCGGGATCAGTCGGTCTTGGTTCACCACCAACCTGATTTTAACTTTTCAGGGAACAAAGTTGAGAGGACTACTTAACATAGGCAGAGAAATGTTACAGATGATGTTTTAACACTGTATGAGTAACACACAAGGACATAACGAGGGCATCCATTCCCTTTTTTAATATTTTCTTTTTATTTAGTAAATGAACACCTCAAAAAGCCTTTGAGCATTACGGCACTTAGATTGGGTATCTCCCACAGCCCATCTGAAATGGGATACATGTTGCAATAACGTAGTCAGGACAGCGAGGGGTAGTATCAGGTCAAACTCTGTTACAGGGGATATATAACCATTAATGAAATATGCTGCAAGGATGAATGTGTGTAGGTTTAAGTAAATCGTGAATGTGAAGCTATGAAATAACTCCTGTGTGTTTGGATGAGACTGAAAGATCAGACTTAAGCATGTAGTACATGTGGCAGCTAGATTGAACACTAACAATAGAGACTTTTTTAATGCAATGAAAAACTAATCTCAGTTGTCGTTTTTGAACCTCTGAAGAACAGTGGCACAGGTTTGCGAATACACAAAAGTTGTTACTGTACGTGCCTTACATGAAGTTTCAGATCTGTGTTTCCGTTTTTCAGGCTTTTCATGGAAAGGAGCTCAATACATTGCGGAAATCACAGAGGTGATTTTGTGTCATGCAAAGCTAAGTCGCACATAGTGACTTTCATTTTATGTAACAAGTCTTATCTGTGTAGTAATATGTAGTTGTAAATGATCATGATGCTTCCTTTTTTTTCTTATAACTCAAATTAAATATTTAAAAACATGTCTGAATTTGTTCGATGTGTTTCAGTAAAACAAAACAAAAAAAACGTTAAAGGTGCATTCAGCATTTGCTTTCTGCGCTTGCAAAAAAACCCAAAAACAACAACTTTGCAAGCTTTTGCAGCCCTTAACATTTTTTCATTGGAGTTTTAACCAGCTTTGTTTGGTAACATGTCTCCAGTGTGAATCAGTGGTCCGTTGATAAGGATATCCTCGTGGGAAGAATTTTCAGTGGATGCTCCTTGCAAGCAGTGCAAAAGTAGGGAAAGGCTCTGGGTGTGACGACATCCATGAAAGTGTAGAGAGGTGTTCTCTCTCCGGGGTCGTAAAAGGTCACCTTGCCTCGGTCCATATCTAAAACTACTCTGATTACTTCTGGATGCTTAGTCATGGTCAGCGGCTCCCATGGTGCTGTGCAGGCCTTGTGCTCTCCATTGCGAAACCTTATAGACCAAAATCCTTCCGCTGGTGTCAGCACATGCTTGCCCTTCCTGTTAATGGACTCGCTGGCAATTCCCACCACCCAGTAGGTGTTGTCCTTCACCTCCACATCCCAGCTGTGCCGGCCAGAGGAATAGCCCTCAGCAGCCAACATCTCAGCACTGATGTCAAAACGTTCTGGGTTGTCCGGCACTTTGAAAATCTGGGTACAGTTCTGCACAGCCGTGAGATCCTCTGAGAGCATGAAACAGCTAGCTGCTGTGTTGGGGTCAATAATCACAGGATCTTGAAGGAAGAAACAAGGTTTAGTTAATAAATGTGACAGAAAAAGAGCTAATCAAGAAAACATGACAAGTTATAGTTTGAGGAACTCACTATATTTAACAATGCTCCTCATCTTCT
>JAQFJA010000009.1:9172494-9192599 GCA_029874485.1 Naso brachycentron | reverse complement strand
CGCTATCTGTCTGTTTGTGCCAATGCTTCATGCAGCTCTGCCATCAAGAGATGCGTCTGTCCTCGGCAGCGAGAAGCAGGAAGTAGGTCCTGCTGTCCTGTGTTTACTCTCAATGATAATGTGATGCAATTTCAAGCAAAAAACCTTTGTCTCTTTCCAAGATGCATGGTGGGTCAGAATCTCTATCACACAATATAACAACATCTATGTGATTATTAAACAGCTTTTGGAGACATTTTTGGACTCCCATTGTCTCGTTTAGCCAGACTTCTTTCCACACTCACTCCACAGTAACTGAAATGCCCCCCTGGCAACGTAATGACCATTAGTACAGATTAAATTTGAAAAGGCAACAACCAATGAGGAAGGGTTAGGGAAAATCTAATCCAATCCCTGACAGAATCGGCCAGAGTGGAGACAATGCCAGACTAAAAGAATCAAGTCCACTCAGTGAAGTGGGCGGAGTCTCTGGTCTGGGCCCAGGCTACTAAAAAAAGGATGGATTTTCTCTTTACCCTTCTTAAGTTGCTGCAACAGTTTTCTTGGCATTAAAAGTAAAAACACAACAAACATTTTACAGCAGCACTGTTAGCTAAAGTTTGATTTTCTTTAATATAAATGGGAGTATGTAAAATTTACATTTTTAATCCATGTTCGCTCAGACCTTTTGGCACATGTTGAGCCACTCTGAGCAATAACGAGAGCACTTTCATAGAAGTAGCAATTGCGATCATAAGGTAGACTTTACCAAGTACAACATGGTTTGATCAGTCAGTTGAAACACTGGTGGTGATTTAAACCATACTTGTACGCATAACATTTCCCACAATCCACACAGCTGTACGGCTTTTCACCTGTGTGTGTTCGGAGATGTATGTTCAGAGAGCTTTTCTGGGAAAACCTTTTGCCACAGTCTGGACAGCAGTAAGGTTTCTCCCCAGAGTGAACACGCTGGTGCAGTTTCAGGTACGTTTTCTGTGCAAACCGCTTCCCGCAAACTGAGCAGCTGAAAGGTTTCTCACCGGAGTGTCGCCGGATGTGGACTTTTAAACTGCTTAAATAGTTGAATATTTTCCCACAGAATAAGCAATCAAACTGTTTTGTCAGCTTCAAAGGTTTTGGCTGAATGGGCTGCGCGGTGAGGTCTTTGGTTGCATTCATGTGGATACTGTTCGTATAGTCAGAGTACTCAGCAGTGGCCGAAGGATGATTTGTGTTGTCAACCAAAGTGCTCATTGTTGCATCATCTATTAACTTGTCCATAATTGTCGGCTGGGCGCGTAGCTGTATTTGGTTGTCAGCCGTCATGGGGAAGCTGTTAAATTCCCCTGACTGGAGCTGCAGCTCATCAACAGATCTATGAAGCATGCTGTCCTCAAAAATTCCAACAACTGTCAAATGAGAATAAATGCAGTTAAATCACAGGAACGTTGATTATAATTATCTGATTTTGTTTTTGTTTTTGTTTTTGATCTTCATCTAGACTTACTTTTTCTGTTATCAGTGAGTCTCATTTGTTGACCAATGGGATGATCATCATATGTCTCCTCCTTGACAAAGATGAGATCCGGTTCTCTGTCCAAAAGGTCGATTGCCTGCCAACAAGACATGTGACAAAAGCTTACAGCAAAACAATAACCCAGTCATTACAGCTCACTAAGGAAATGGCTGCAATGGGAAAAACCTAAAGTCAGTCCAAAGAATAACTGACCGGTGTTCCCATGCTGGTCATAGCAGCAGGCTCCATGTCCTCTTTTCTTTGAGGTGGGAGTTTGTCTTCCCTCCACAGATCAATGCACCAGTCTTTTCCAAAAACTCCATCAATGGCTGGGGGAGGCTGCTGCTGTTCTGGAAGAAGAAGCAGATACGGTATTATGACATCCTGTGGACGGTAACCATGGGGGAAATATGCATAAAATAAGATCAAATAAAACCCAAAGCATTATGTTAGAGTTTCTCTCTCTGAGACTGAAGAGCTGCTGATGCAAATATGGAAATAATTGCTACCTAGCTTTAACACTGGCAAATAATGTTCCGTTCCGTTATGCTTCGTAAAGCAAACAAACAAAAAGACCTCCGATGTGACAGCTTGTCTGCCCATTTTTCGGATCTTCCTGACCTGCAGGTTGTCGGCGGTTGACGCTGTTGACATGTGCGGGATAAGTCTGCGCCTCCCTCGCCGCTCTCAGCTGGACCTCCAGTGAGTAACACCTCTTCTTCAGAGCCTCGTTCTCCGTCTTGTACAGGGATATCTCGGTGTGAAGGACGGAGGAGCATTCATCAGCCAGGTTACCTATTTCAACCAGAGCTGCCTTCATTAGCTTGTCGAGGATAACGGCTAACTGCGTCCGAAAACTGCGGTTTGAGTCGTCGCACATCATCTCGACGCAGAGGCTGGATATTTCTTAATTTTGGCAAGATACCAGCGTAGCCCGGCGACGTTGATCTTTAGTCAAATATGCGGTTAGCTGTCCCGCAACGGATTGTGGGAAGATGGTACAGTGCCAGCTTTCTTCTTCTTGACTTCCGGCAGGCAGGATGCTTCGCAGCCAGCGCTTTGCTGCCCAGCATATGTACACATAGAAACTAGACTCCGTTTTTCTTTCTTTCCAGTGTGTTATATTTATCAACAAGGGTATGTATAGTATGGTACAGCCCTGAAATAGCAGCTAACTCTTGGGAATCGACTTACAGTGGGCAGGTTAGAGTCGTCAGTGTCTCGTTTTAGTGGTTTATTTTAAAGGGGTCACAAGGAGGAACGGTAACGCTACATTTACTTTGTTGACAACTATTAGTTAAATTGTTTTCATAAATAAAATGCATTGTTAGTTGGGTCACTAAAAGCAGTAACAGTTATGTCAGAACTGATATTTATAGCATTAGAAGAGCTTTATAAAACAAATATTTCATTTCTCTACGTTATTTTTCCAATTAGAAATCTCGAAACACGAGTGTTTACTGCCATCTAGTGGTCATAATGAAGACTGCAGCACAAAAGCCAATTGAAAAAGCTTGATATCATATAAAATTACACTGCGTGATTGATAAGTATGAAGCCTATGGTAGAGGGGGATTAGTTTTACAGCTCTTGGTGCATTCACGCACAGTTCCCCTTTTTATATGATTATGCAGAAAGTTTGAAGTTTTGTGGTGTTTCTGTTTTGGGTAACTGAAATTTCCTAGACAACACTGTCAGGAAATGACTATATCCGCCTTATTGCAGTCATCTCTCCCTGCCACGTTTGAATTCAGCATACCACTTCTTTACCACACTGCAAGAAGAGGCACCCTTCTCTAGTTTTTCCTCACACGTCCTTGTGGACCTTTTTGGGTGAGACCTTGAGGAGATAGTGGATGACTGCACCAAGGCTGATACAATCCATTTTCTCAGTGATGATTGCAATTTTCATTCACCTATGGAAATACACAGAAATACCACAAAAGTAAGCATATTCTATATTAGCACATATTTTAATTAAAATTTGAACATTTCATATTAAAACCAGGTGATACACATTCTGGAGCAAAGATAGCTTTATTATGCAGAAAATATTTCCATCAGCAGGAGAAATTACATTTGACCGTCTGTTTTAAGTGGTTCCATTGATGAATGTCCCACTAAATGTTGGTGCATCAGACTCAGTACCATACATGTTCAAACTAGGATCTAGATGTACTGCGAGGTGTTTTTTCAGATTACAGTTCTTTGTGAAACCCTTGCCACATTTAATGCACACAAAAGGCTTTTCTCCAGTGTGTGTGCGCTGATGCATGTCGAGAGTGCATTTCTGAATAAAGCCCTTTCCACAAATTGGACAACGGTATGGCTTCTCCCCAGTGTGTGTGCGCTCATGTGTGTACAGATGCCCTTTTTGTGCATATCGCTTTCCGCAAAGTGTACACCTGAACGGTTTCTCTCCCGTGTGACTTCTCTGGTGTATTTCAAGCTGGCTAAAGCATCTGAAGCTCTTGCCGCACTGCAAGCAGCCGAACCTTTTACTGGCGGAGTTCCTCAAGTTTTGGAACTTCATATTCCTGAGCACGCCAACGCTTTGGGAAGCAAAATTTTGAGCCAAGCTTTTCCCAGCCTCTTGGTTTGTGTGTGCAGGTGTAAGCTGTGGATTCCACTGTGATTCCCTCCTCACTGGTCCGTTGAGAGACGACTGGGTGCTCAGGATCACAAAGCTGTCAGGAAGCAGTGGCTGCTGATGTTCTGCGACAGGATGCTGCATCACTTCAGGACTCTTTTGGGTGTCCGTAACTGCTAACCTTTCTGTTGAAAGCATATGAGCATGTTAAAATTTGGAACCCTTTTTTTTTCCCCCCCTGAGAAATTTGTTTTTAGACCACATAATATAATGTGCCTGAAGGTACAGACCAAGTTATGGTTTGTTTTATGGTATTAAAGGTATTTTGCTGTGAAAGTGTACAAATTTTAAACACTGCTGTGCAACCAAACTTTAATACTTACTGTTTTCACTTGTCCGGTCTTGTTCAGTGTCTCCATTGTCCAATTCTGGAGGCTCATCCTTTACAACTATCAATTCAGGCTGCTCTTTTGGTGGATTTGGGAGCTAATGGGAAAACACAGGATGAATTACACTTGTTCCAAAAATAAGGATACAGCGAAGTGATGTAAAATGATCTGTGCAGGACTCACTGCAGCAGCGCCATGCTCTTCACTTTGATGCAAACTGCTCCTTTCAGTTTGAGGAGTGGAGAAAGTTAAGCTTTCCCATGGGCTCTCACTAGGATAGAAGAAAGAAAAAAGATACAGCAGGCAGGGCGTAGCTGACAGCGAAGTTCATGATAGGGATGCCTTTTTGGCGCACAGACTCAATAATTATCTGTAGGGAGCAGTAGGGAATCAACAAGCCTACCTTTTTATGGCAAGTCTTGTCCTGTCAGGCTCCACCACTCCGTCCTCTGAAGCGTCCCTCACCACAGAGCATGCTGCGGCTGCTGCGTCCTGCCTGCTTCCCTGTGCAATGTAAAGCAATTTCTCCATGAGCTGCAGTTTCTCTGTGAGCGAGGCAATTTCGTTCCGCCCTCGAGTTATCTCTATTTTCAGCATCTTCGACTCAATCTCGACCAGTTTGCTTATTTCCATTACGGCTGTTTTGGATAACGCGTCCATGATGGAGACGAGCTGTGTCTGGAAAGAGAAGACTGTCGACATGGTTTCAAGGTTTCTGTCTGTAAAAGAGACGCACACGGCCGAGTTACTGCGGTCGACAGGTCTCTGTGTTCACTGTAAAATGAAGTTACAACGTATTACACGAGAGGGGCTGCGTGTGCATGGCCACAAGATACGCGAGTGTCTTCAAAACTCAAGTGGTTGAATTGGATGCAGTGTTGCCATCTAGTGGCTGGGAGGGAGCATCACAACCACACTCAAAACTACAAAATTAAACTGTATTTACCGACACGCCTTCCGCCTTTGACTCTGAATCAATATAATAATATTTATTATATAATATTTTCCAAATCATCTGAGCTGTTTTCTTTCTATTTTTAGTTTTTAACTTGCGATTCAATACGCTGACTTTTATGTCGTCCTAACTGGTCCTGACTACCTAGTCAGAAACCTCACTGACCAGAATGCAGTGCGGTCCTATCGCAGAATGTGATTGGCTGATGATAACTCGTTTCAGGAAGTAGTTTGTCGAATTATATTTGCCGACTGAAAATCCTCCTCATGACAAGCTGCTCCTAGAATTCTTCTCAGTTGGTAAAGAAACTTCTTCTTCTGAAAACTTCACGTTTGGAGCTCAAACGTCATGTTTGCTTTAGATTTTAAGCAATGCGCATCGCCTCACCGACATATTTCCAAAACAGGCTAATGCAATTTGTGACAGAAATAGCAGGGATTTGTAGCTTTTATCTTCAGTCCACTCTGTAAAAAGTAGCAGCCTAAATGTATTGCTGTATGAAGTTAAATAAAGTATATTTAGTAGTATAGTGCCGCAGTAGTATATTCAACAGTAGGGCTTTATTACACCAACGCAAAGAGTTCCTATGAACAATACTTTCAGGTGCATCATGATGACTTGCAAAATGGTGATGTAATTTACTTCCTTATAAATTGCTTAATTTTTTTTCTCTTCTACCCAGTAGCTCTTCTAGTGTCACAACTCTCTCGTCATGGCTGGCAGAAGAGTCGTGGTGTTCCCCTCCTCAGCAGAGCTCGGACCGGCGCTGGCCCATCTGCTGACATCTCGTGCTGAGAAGGCCATCAGCTCTCGTGGCAGGTTCACCCTGGGGCTCTCTGGAGGAAGCCTTGTGTCCATGCTCAGTAAAGAGCTGCCAGCCCTGCCAAACCTTGACTGCAGCAAGTGGGTGGTTGGTTTCTGTGATGAGCGATTGGTTCCCTTTGATGATCCTGAAAGCACCTATGGGCTCTACAAGGTACCTGTTCAGGAGTGTGTTTGTTTGCACGTCATGGTTCCATGAATATATGGGATTTTAGTATATGTGGGTTAGGGCTGTACAGCTTTGAAGAAATATCTGCCTCTGATTACGTGGACTCATATTGTAATTTTTAATAACAGAGGGAATGAGAATTTTTACATAATTATTCAAATTTTCATTGAAAAAGATATTAAAATAATTACTGTGTCATTTTTGCATCGATCTGTACCAACTAATCAAAGATTTTTTTTTAGGTCTGTAGAATGTGAGTTGTAGGCCATAATAAGTCTGTGGTACCACAATATTTGAATTAAACTGTATTTTGACACATTTCTCCTTTAACAAATATTACAACCCCTATTTAAAAATTGCAGTAAATCATTGCAAGTTCGTTTAATTGTGCAGCGCTATTTTGGGTAAAATAATGTTTTATTTCTTTTTCAGACTCAGTTGTTTTCCAAGGTCAACATCCCTGACAGCAGGATCTTAACCATCAACTCCTCTCTGCCAGTAAATGAATGTGCTGAGGACTATTCCCGCAAACTAAAGGAGGTACCATGTCTGTTAATATCCTCTAATCACTATTGGTTGTAACATCACATAGGCATGGTTTTTTTTTGATTGCAATATTTGAGTACTTACAGGATTGTTTTGCTAATTTCAAACACGTAGGCCTTCCCAAATGATAACATTCCCGTGTTTGACCTGTTACTGTTGGGTATGGGACCTGATGGACACACCTGCTCCCTCTTCCCAGACCACCTTCTTCTGGAGGTAAGGGCTGTTTTTAAATGAATGGCAGTGAACATAGTGACTTGTGTGAGTGTTGACTTCTTATGAAACAGATAATACCCTTGCTCCGATTCTCCACCATGCACATCTCAGAGTTGATAGGGTTGAATTAATTGAACCAAGTTGGGATTATGGCTTTGAGATGCATGTTTCATGTTTTATTAAAAACTAAAAGTTTATTGTACTTTGTACCACTATAATCACTGAACCATGCTGGACAATGATACTCTATTTTAGAATGGATGGATTTTTTTCCACCCCTTCTAATCTACATCTATAAATTTGCTACTGGTCATTAAATTGCAAGGTCCTGTCCATTCAGCAAACGTTTCTCAAAATATTACCTCTCAGTTATAGACATATGTATTTTTTCCTGCAGTAGGCATATGAAACCCATTATTTAATTTAATTCTGGCAGGGCTACTAATTTAGGTCTATATGCATGCTGTGATTTACTTTTTGATCTAGTTGCTGATTCAGCTAGTCTAAAAGAACAATGTGTATTTCTGTCTATACTTCTCAAGGCACTATGTATGGATCAATGACAGGCTTTGATTTAAGCACAACGTGGTCTTTGTGGCCTTCACTGTCATCTCTAGCTACACGCCTGAGAGGTAGTTTGTCAAAGATTTGACAGTTAACTGTATAAGCTTCCTTTGTGCTTGTCACATTGCCACTTTTCTGGTGATTGTATGCATTACACATTATAGATGACTGTATATGGGTGCACTCCATATTTCAGGAAACCAAGAAGATTGTGGCTCCCATCAGCGACTCTCCAAAACCACCACCACAGCGTGTAACTATGACTTTTCCAGTGGTGAACTCGGCACGCTGTGTGGCATTTGTGTCGACAGGAGGAGGCAAAGCACCCGTTTTGAAGGTAAGATTTAGAGTTTTGTTTTTTTGAACGTACACATTTCAAAGTCTCACCCTAAAACTCTGCTATTTCCATGATGCAATAAATCAGCTTTGGCTAGGTTCAGACACAAAACCTATTACAGAAGAGAGAGAGATAAAAATAGAGCAGTCAAAAAGAAGAAGCAAAATGATTTATTACCCAAAAATGAAGGGAACAAATATGCATCTACTTTTTAACAGCTGACTAAAAGAATAGAACAGTTTGGAGCTCGGCCCTTTAATGACCCACAGGCCAAGTAGAAATATGTTTCATTCTACTGAGCAATGTATTATTGCTGTTGAATTCTAACACAGTGACCATTTTCTTGCAGGAGGTGCTGGAGGGTAGAGAGGGTCCAGCTTTCCCAGCAGCCCGTGTTGTCCCAACTAATGGCGAGCTGTTCTGGCTTGTTGATGACCCTGCAGCCGCCTCTTTAACCATCCAGGTAGAAAGGGCAGGCTCAGGGGCCAAACTGTAGAGCTTATCATCAACCGGATAAGAGCAGGGAGTCAACACTGGTGTAAAAGCATGAATTAAGAGACTGGTGCTGTTGTTTTTGTTGGTGGGACAGTAAGATAGGACATAACAAAACTATATGTGGTTCCTTTCTGAGGTGTGTGTGTGTGTGTGTGTGTGTGTGTTAGGGCCCAGCCGAAATGGGATTTTTGGGGCCGATGCCAATACCAATAGTAGGGAGTAAGAAAGTTCTGATATCCGATATATCCGCTGATATTCTATAACTAACATTTCGAATGTGGTTATCAAAGACACATTATTGAGGCAGGAACTTCAACAAACTTTATTCCAAACATCAGTGGACTGACCTATAGGCACTTCCCTTATTACCAGTTAAATAATGGACCGCCCTCTGCTGGGCAAACTATGTGATTACACCATTTTATATCACTAGTCCAAGCTTTTTTTCCAGGGTTAAATAACAGTTTTAATATCGGCAAACCCACGTATCGGTCGGGCCCTTGTGTGTATGTGTGTGTTACAAGTGTTGCTTTCTTCGAAAGAGCATTAGAAAACATTTTACAAGTTGTATAGTAGACTAAAATTTGATTTGTGAAACATTAAAGTATGTTTTTGTCTTGAGTCAAATAAATAGTAAATCGGACAGTTAATTTATCAGTATGTTGTAAAATGTATGCTCTCTTTGCTCCTCAGCTCTGAGTTGCCTTCACACCTTTTGTAAAATCCAGTCACATGTTGACACTGAAAACCAACATTCCTTTAGTGCTGATTCTTTATGTCATCAGATATTAAAATATAAGATTTTAACTAAACATTCCACTTTGTGTTTGTTGTGCATTCATGATCAGTAGCCCATCCCCTTTAAGATCACAGTCTGTCCCTCCCCTTTAAAGCTAAACTTCGCAGTGTTGTCTCATCAGGAGCTACTGCACAGATTTTGCTTCTCTGTGATGATCGCTTAAGGGAAAAAGACAACTCTCATATATCACACAATTGAATTTTGTTTAATTTAATATTTCATTATTTTTGGCGCAATGCACCGTCTCGCCTGCCCGCCCGCCGTCCTGCTGCTGTCGCTCCTGTCCTGCTGCGGTCCTGCCCGGGGATACTTCGCGGAGGAGCGCTGGAACCCCGAGTCTCCGCTCCTCGCTCCCCGGGTCCTGCTCACCCTCATCTGCAGAAACTCCGAACACTCTTTGCCGTATTTTCTCGGTACTATTGAGCGCCTGAACTATCCCAAGGACCGTATGGCTCTGTGGTAAGTTGCTACATGGACTTAATATTTTCTCGCAAGCTAATTTCTTGTTACTAGCTAACTAGCCTAAGGTCAGAAAGTTTGCACTTTAACGTTATCCTAGGGTGTCTTGTAAAGTTACTAAACTAAGGTTATTTTCTGAAAAACGGCACGTATGCGATCTTTCGCCTGAGTTTTGTGGAAAAGAAAAAAGGGCTGGACCCGCAGAGAAACACCGGGTAACGTTAACGTTCATGACCGTATCAATACAGCGAAGTCTTGCTGAGGGACTGAAATGTCCAACAAAACGTATCAACCGAGAAAGACGTAAAAATTTACTAACTTCAGACCACGATTGAACTGATAGTAATTTTGGGTTACCACAGATATTTGTACAGAGGTGAGCACATCTGGTCACTGCTCATCAGGGAGGCGATGCATTTGATTTGTATACGTGGAGGGGAGGGGACTAATGTGCTCACTAGAAGAGATGTATCCTTTATAATACAAACCCTAACAGAGAGGAATATTGTCTGCTCTGTCCGCTGGTACACACACACACACACACACACACACACGCCAGATTTAACCATTTCCTAACCAGTATCTCCTCAGTTAGTCGTGTAATTATTAGATAGATTGATTGACCACCATACATGATCATTTCAGGGTCCAGGTGCATTTTAAAGCCCAAGGATTCCAGTTTGTGACATGGTGTGTTTGCATTGGTAGGATGAAGTGGAAAAAGTAAAGAATGAAGAAAGTGGGTCATGTTTTCCTCTTCCAGTGTTGAGGATAACAAACAAGAAACAAATAACTAACTTGACTTCATTCTGTTTCAGCTATTTTAAGGACAATTCTGTGTAATGTCCCTCATTTGCTGTATAATAGACTGTTGAAAAATAACCGACACAGGATAATTTGCCTATTTGGCTTTGTACAGGGACAGGACAGCCCTGATTATACATCCTTCATGAAAATAACTCTGGAAACTATAGTTGTATTATGACTCACTAAACACGTGTTGCTATAGTCTGTTTCCTCTGATAATACAGGTGCACCCTATCTGTCATTTGTGACAAACTTTACTCTCCACAGCAATTACCTGGTGGGAAGTGCTAATGGATGTTATAGACTATTTAAACATCTGTCTGCCATGCTCGGGCACAAGTTGAGAGAAGTGAAAGGGAGGCGCTGTCATATAATAACTAAGCAACATGTTCCAACAGCCTCTTGTGCTTATACTGTCAGAGCCTTGAGCAGTTTGCCCGAGAGCCTCAAAGCTCAGATTTACGCTTCGCTCACCAACTTGATAATCACACTTCGCTTAATTGAGGGGGCTTATAAAAGGGAACTTGTTTGATTGCCCCCTTATGTTTAGTGCTCATAAAACTGTTGTGTAAATACGGATGAGGTACAGACAGTTTTGTTTTGACATGTCCTGCAAGCTCATTAAGCCACATCTGGAAAATGCAAACAGCCGTGAGATGATGTAAGCACTTCATGTTGTATACTTTGTTATACTTTGTGCTTTTTTTTTTCAGTAGCAGCAGCAGTAGCTTGCAAAAGCCAGATCAGAATATTTCTGCCCATGCCTGCCAGGTGTAAATGAAACACCATTTAGCACCAGTCATACATGGTTCAAAACGGGTTGTAACAAATATTTCAGCTGAACATGAGGCGGAAGAGTCCGTCTAATTCAACATTTGAGAATTTGGAAGGGTGGAAAGCGGGAGTGAAGGAAGAAATGGTTTAGCAAGAAGCTGCAGTGTTCTCACAGATTCTTGTGAAATGTGTCAAGAGAACCCAGCTTGGCTTTCGTCTCTCTAAGCAAAACACAAACTCTGCAGGCTTTAGTGCAGCTGTTCTTTTTATACAGCATAGACAGCTGACCAACAGTACAGTACACGGGTAGAAAAAAGGAAGTCTGTGAATGTTGTTTTGTGGCATGATTTCTTATTTTTTTTGATACAGATATTTAAACAAATGTTCTGACTATAAGATAAACACGTGGTTTGATTTCCTTCCTTTGCGGAATTAGATCAAAAATGCAAGCTGTCTAACTTGTGTTCATTTTTCTTAGTCATGTTCTATTCTGAACTATTGCAGGCAAAAGTTTCACTTCTGTAATGCTGTTTCCTGAATATGCTATGGGTTTTTTTTTCTGTATTAGACCTTGATATAACATTTCTTAAAAGCATGTAATGCTACCCTGAATTGAATCAACCAGAGGTACAGTGTTTTGGTTACATAATGTTGGTATCATTACCACTTGTGTCAGTTCTCACAGCTGCAGACAATGAGTACACAGAAAGTGAATGCTGGGCTTTTGTTATTTGAGTCGTGGTATCGTCTTTCAACTCTTGTCTCAGCTTGAATCTAGTTTAGCACCAGTCCTACATCCAACCGTTGTGACTCGTTCCCATTTATGGACCTGAGTTGTGAATAACGTTCAACTCCTCTGGTGTGAATACAGTTCATTCAAGTCATTTACATGTATTGTATATTGACAGGGTAGCAACTGATCATAACGAGGACAACACCACATCCATTCTGCATGACTGGCTTGTCAAGGTGCAGAACCTTTACCATTATGTAGAGTGGAGGCCAAAAGAGGAGCCCAGGTGAGTTACTTCCTAGAGCTGCTAGTGAAATTTTGTGTTACTTAAAGGACTCAAAGAGTTAATAAAATCAGTCTGATTAGCATCCTTCTGTCTGTTGCAGACATTATGAGGATGAAGACGGTCCGAAGCATTGGACAGACCTCCGTTATGAGCACGTTATGAAGCTTCGCCAAGTGGCACTGGAGTCAGCTCGTGAGATGTGGGCAGACTACTTTATGGTATGGCAACAAAACTACTCTTTACAGGCACCCAAAAAAGCACAATAATTTTTCCATTTTAAGCTGTGAGCCAATGCTTCTACTTGGACTTTCTTTATTGTTCGGTAATAGCAGCTGAAGGATAAGTACAGAGTCAAGTTTAACACACAGCCACAATTGGAATTTAAGCTAGGAAGGGTGTTGAAAATTGACCCAGTCATATTTTTCTGTCTCTTATGGTTAAAGTGTATCTGGTCTGGTTCATCTGGATCCTTACACCGAGAAAAAGCTTGATTCAACATGAACTATATTTTTAACATAGCCAAGCCCACATTGTCTCACTCCAGTGGGGTATAATTTTGAAGCAAAGTGCATCCAGAATTGCAATAATTTGGCGCTACAATTCTTTGTGTCTTAGCCTTCTCCCTTGAAAAAGATTTGAAACGAATTGACTGTGTTTTTTACTATTCCAGGTTTAGTGCCCTATTTAACTTTCGTGACCTGGTTTGACTTTTGACCATGTTCTTCTAATGATGCCAAAGTCAGTTTGCAGTGAGGCACACATACACTTATTTGATTATTACAAACATATTTTACAGTTTTCTTCTCCTCCTTGTGTAGGTGGCAGACTGTGATAATCTCCTCACTAACCCCGATGTCCTCTGGATGCTCATGAGAGAGAATAAGACCGTCATTGCTCCAATGCTTGAATCACGAGCAGCCTACTCGAACTTCTGGTGTGGAATGACCTCCCAGGTACTGTGATAAAAGCTAGGTGTACCTGCAGGTGTATGTGGACATTTGGTTGGTTTAATGAATACTCTTAAATCCTCCCTGAACTCAACTGTTAATCAACGCTTTTTCAGGGTTACTATAAGCGCACACCTGCCTACATACCCATAAGGAAGATGGTGCGAAAGGGCTGTTTTGCAGTCCCCATGGTTCACTCCACCTTCCTGATAGATCTCAGGAAGGAGGCATCCAGGCAGCTGGCCTTTCACCCGCCACACCCAGAATACAGTTGGGCTTTTGATGACATCATTGTGTTTGCCTTCTCTGCTCGGATGGCAGGTATTTTACCATTTTACCAACCAATGCCTAAATCCAAAGATATTACACAACTGTCTTTAACCTTTTTTTACATTAAATGTTGTAATTCAGATTGAGAAAACATGTGCATCCTCTCCTCATCACAGAAGTCCAAATGTTCGTATGTAATAGAGAGACCTACGGTTACTTCCCTGTGCCACTGCGATCCCACAATACTTTGCAAGACGAAGCTGACAGCTTCTTGCACGCCATGCTGGAGGCCAATGGTGAGTATTTGCATTCGGACTGAGCGCTTTACTTTTGCATCTGACTCCTTTTTTCCCCTGGCTTGAAGTCTGCTTGTTCTCTACTTTCTGCTGCTTTATCTGATAACTATCAGCATGAGTTTCTGTATATCACTTATACCATTTCTGCATCCATCTTCCCTCTCACTGTGTAGTGCGAAATCCCCCAGTGATGCCCTCCAAATACTTACGTGTCCCTAGAAAACAACCTGACAAATTGGGCTTCGATGAGGTGAGTAAAGAGTGATGCGAAGATGGAGTCTGCAAAAATGGCTTTCTGTCCACTTCTGTGCTGAATGCTTCCCCCTGCTGTAAGACAAATGTAATTACATTGGCTCCACTGTTGCCCCTGCGTAGGTGTTTATGATAAACCTGCAGAGGCGATCTGACCGCCGAGAACGTATGCTGAGGGCATTATACGAGCAGGAGATTGCATGTAAAGTCATTGCAGCTGTAGATGGAAAGTGAGTTCACTCTTTATAATAAGCACTTTACTCTATATAGTACTTCATAGTCATACTTGTCTGCCCTCTCATTTAAATTTGCTCTTCTCTCTCTATTTCAGAGCAATGAATATCAGTGAAGTTCATGCAATGGGCATCCACATGCTCCCTGGCTACAGTGACCCCTATCATGGTCGTCCACTGACAAAGGGAGAGCTGGGATGCTTCCTTTCCCACTACAATATCTGGAAAGAGGTAAACCTCAGAACAGAAGTTTAAGCATTTGAGGATCTGTGAACCAGAAAGATGGGGTACAAAGGCTGTCAATGTTAATGTGTTAACACACACGTTTAATTTGAAAAGCTTAACGCATTAATGTTTTTTTAAACGCAAATTGACTGCAGCGTGTGACTTTATGACCTTATGTCGGAATTTACTTTCCGGAACGCGCCTGTTTACCTGGGGCAGCCCCCTTGCTATTGTCTTTTTACCAAAACTGGTCGCAGAGATTCCGTGGCTCTGGTAATCTACAACTAAACAACCTGACGGGGTGGAACAAATTGATGAACAGGAGCTGACTGCAGTGAGTGAGGACAGACGGGCTGTGTGGAACTTCAGCATGTGTGTGTGTGTGTATCAACTCCCTGTAAAAGAGGAGAGACAGAAGAAATCACAGCTGCTATTGTTAGTGCAAAAAATGAATATAAGGATATTCAGTATCAATATGTACTGATAAATCAATATGTTTGACAACAATGATACAATGGTAGTTATGGCGGGGGTGTGTGTTGTCTAGGCAGCTGCCTAAACTATAAAGTGCTGCATGAAACACTGTGAAAGTTAAAAGCCCAATGGTAAGAGAAGCAGGCTTGTGTCTCGAGGGTCACAGGTCTTACAGGTTTCCTGCAGCTTTGCAGTGGCAAACAGGGAACGACTGGTTGTACGGAGCAGTTCCAAAACTAGAACATGTTTTACAACAGTAAACTCTATGAATGAGAAGCTGAAAAAGAAGTTCAAAAAAGTAAAAAAGATTCCCCGATCACCAGTTTCTCATGCATTTCTTTATTCCTACAAGGCCACACATGTATTTGTTTTATCTCCCCCAAAATATACAGTCAAAACTAGTATTTATTTACGATTAATCATGATTAATCACAGAATCTAGTTGTGATTAACCTGATTAATTTTTTTTAATTGATCGACAGCACTATGGGGGATCATACTGATAAATCTGTGTCTGGCCTTAGATTGTGGAGCGACAGCTGTACACCTCCCTGGTGATTGAAGACGACCTGCGCTTCGAGGTCTTCTTCAAACGTCGCTTGATGAACTTGATGAGTGAACTAGAGGCTGAAGGGCTGGACTGGGATCTCATGTGAGTTTATGCATCCTTCACAGCCGTAAATATTTTACCTTTATTCTCCTAAATTTTTACTTGTTTCTCACTTCTCCTTTCTATTTCTTTTTTCTAGTTACATTGGTCGGAAGAGAATGCAAGTGGATCACCCAGAGAAAGCAGTACCTAATATACACAACTTAGTGGAAGCAGACTATTCGTATTGGACACTAGGTTATATGATATCATTACATGGTGCACAGAAGCTTTTGAAAGCAGAGCCACTAAACAGGATTTTGCCAGTGGACGAGTTTCTTCCTATTATGTACAATAAACATCCTGTGTAAGTGTTTTGTGTTTGCTGCCTACCATAAGCACACACTTAATATTTACAAGTGCTCAGTAGTTGGGGTTTTTTTAGTTTTTTTGACATTACATTCTTCTCTACAGGTCTGATTATATGGAGCAGTTTGAAACAAGAGACCTGAAGGCATTTTCAGCCGAGCCTCTTCTTGTGTATCCAACACACTACACTGGCGACAAAGGTTACATCAGCGACACTGAGACCTCCACGGTGTGGGACAACGACAAGATCCGCACAGACTGGGACAGAGCGCGCTCAGGAAAAACTCATGAGCAGGCAGAGATCAGCACAGAGGCCCAGAACTCAGATGTCCTCCAGTCGCCCTTGGATAGCACAGCACGGGACGAGCTATGAGAGGAGCTGAATGAGACCGTTGGATTTAGAGCTGCGTAGGACAATCCCCCTTACTTTTTTAGTCGTGTTTTATCTGTGATACTATTGATTTTGCATCACAGCAAGGATGTGACATCAGAGCTTGCAGAAAGATTTAATCAATCCAGATGAGACATGTAAAAAAGGGATCAGGTGTGTCTTTTGTGTTGCTGTGCTCCGTTTGTAATTGTTACTCTATAAAGGCACTAGACTTGCCATTTGAAATGGCATTTGCAGTACCCGGCATCTATCTGTCATACAGAAATGAACCTATACATTAGCAAAGAATGCAACTGTACTCCTTCTGTCATCTGGCAGTCCTGATTTGACATTACACTGTGAAATGCTCCTTTTATACATTTCGAAAGACTACAAGTGAATTAGGCTGTAATAACACTGTTTGTCTCTGAGCAAAACAGACGTCTTTATTGTCACGTGAAAATCCCTCTTTAGCTTCATAGAACACTTTATGATTTCCTCTGCCATGGGTTAGAATGCAGTTGGGGTGAAAGTGCTTCATGATAACAGTCAATACATAACTCAAATAGACATCATACAACAGAAGTAATCAGTCATATCCAATAAAAAGTCATTTGTTTAGTAGGATGACAGAAACTGGAATAAGAGATCTCTTAAAGATGTTTCTGGTTGCTGTGGGTAGCAAATGTCGTCATCCTGTAGGGAGTTTTCAGATTTAAAATCAACACTTTTACAAACATTCATGTCTTCAATCTGCTAGTGGATATTCTAAATTCAATGATCTCTGTTGAGAAAAGTCCAAGAGGAAAAACATCTGCCTGATTTTTGCTTTGTTCTCAAACATTTTCTCTGTAAACATCATATTGCTGTTTCAAATAATTATTAGCCAACACTTAACCAACAGATGCTTGCAGCAGAGCTTTACCAAATCACTAAACACGCAAGCAACAGTTGCAGTCACCTTAGAATCACAGATTTGCAGTACAACTGTGGAGTATATACTAATGCAGTTTGCTGTGTCCCCAACCAGCTGTTGACACAGTTATAGACAGGATAAACCACTGTTCTCACCTCAAACTGTGTGGTTAGGGGAGGAACATGGTTATTAATGCCTTTTAAGTTCCCACAAAAAGAACCCACGCAACCACATCCAAACACATGTCTGTCTCCACCTCTTAATCATTCCCACTTCACTTTGAATGGGAGCATTTTGGGTGAGCAGGACTTTGCAAAACATCCCTGTAAAAGGACAAAAAGTTTGGCTCATTTGACGTTGTTCATGTTATTTATTGTCATGTTTTTGCAGTACATGGCTTCACCTAGTCTCCCAGAGTGTTGATGGTGCTTGCACAAAAATGTTAGGAGATGCAACGTGCCAAAAACAAATAAAATGTTTTATTTTTAAAGTTGAATTTGTGATTATTGTGATAGGATGGATGATCATGTTGGTGTGATTAATTTTCTATGTTAATGTTATGTTGTTTAAATTGAAATTATGGCAGGGAAATGCTGTAGCCAGTACAACATTAAGATAGTGTGAACAGACAAAAGAAAGCACTTAACATGACTCAAAACAAATTTATACTTAATGACAGAAAGTGTTGGTGATTATTGTGACAGAGTTACATTTGGACTTTTACAATAACTGTTTATTGAGACCTCATATACACCTTATGTACACTCTGAACTGTGAACTGCTTGTGAACCGTTTTTTGCATTTATACCTAATTCATTACTGCCACTGAGAAGTGCTAGATGAGCAGGACGAGTGTAAAGCACTGAGCTTGTTCTTGTCTGTCTTATCTTGGTAGCCCTCAAGGTGTCAGGATTCACTGACTCTGCTTCAGCCAACAAGTGACAGGAAGCCGTTAAGTACAACCAGAAGGAGGTCATCTTGCAAAGTGTCATGGAAACCGTGCTGTTACAAATAAAACTGAGCTGTATGTGTAGTGCCATTAGACGTTACCGGAAGAATGAGCAAATGAGGCTAATGGAGAAGCTTCAACTGAAATAACTCCTTTGAACTCACCCTTTAGGAGAAATCATTGGGTGCATTGGATGTATTGTACAGAACAGTCCAGATCTTTGAGCATGAGCTCATTTATTCATTAAGTAAAAAAACTTGATTTGGCCACATTACGTATTCAGGTGTATTGATAAAGTATGAGCTCTGTCACACCAAGACCTGCCAATATCAGGTCAAATGTTAAAATACATACAATCCAAGCTGTTTGCAATTCAGAGTTAGCCAAAACAAGCCACTGAGGTCAACTTTTTTTTTTTTTTCTTTTTTTTTTTTTCCACACAAAGACAACGCAATCTAAACAAAGTGGCACCTTCACACTTTGTGTGAAAGTGTAGGTGTGGCCTACAGTGACAGCAAGACACACTTCCTCTTCCTCTGGTGGCAAAAACATTGGCCAACCTCTACCAGAAGAGGATCCTTTTTTAGAGTACGACAGCAACCCTAGAGCAGCAGGCTAATAATTTAGTGTGTTATGTGTGATCACTTTGGTGCAGATTTCCTGCCTACTCAACTATTTGACACTCATCTCTTAACAGTGTACTGTAGAGTGACCTTAAGGGCAGATGATGTGTGAGTGGTGTTAGCAGGGCCTCGCTTCTGTTGTGATAGAGTAGAAATGGAAGAGGATCAAGTGCCAAACAAGGATTCCCCTCAAATTACAGGTGAGCACAAAGATTGTGGGAAAATGTTGTTGGCTGTTCACCTTTCACATCACATATATGACACATTACACATCAGGCTTACATGTGTAAAAATCTTGTTTGGTTCAGTTGTTTTCAAATCTCTTTGACACTGAAATATAATCCACTTGTAAGGATTGGTTTTAAATGGATGAATATGAGCAAGCATTTACCATACGCACAATGTACATGTAGTGTCAGGGGGGTTGTGGTGCTCGTGTTGTATCCATGTAGTCAAAGGTGAATTTGTGAACTTCCTGAACTCTCAACAGTTTAATATTCATATCCTGCCTTTATTTGTCTCTTCAGTCTTTACAAAATGCAATGAATTAAAATATAGCCTTAAAATAGCATTACGATTGGCGTGACAGTTCCGAAAACTTCACAGCTAAGCTGAAATCTTTTTGCTGTTTGCTTTTAAGTTCCTTTTCAGGAACTGAATCAATGTGACTCCAATTCATGAATGTAAAATTCTATGCCGGTACACAGCAAACAAAAACAGTCAAGGGTTTATCTCTGATTAAATGGAGCTGGACTGAAAAACTTTTATTCAACTCTGACAAAACTTGCAACTCAATTCTCACTTTTTTTACTGAAACTCTGCTGGTGTGAAAAACAAAGAACTCTATGTTCATTACGCGACGTGACACAAATTGCAAGCAGGATGTGGTTGACCAAAATGGAGACGGCTTTTAGAGTGAGAGGCTTGTCACATCTGTTGTAAATCATAAGTTTTAAAACATTTCTGTAGGTCCCCTTACAAAACTTCAGTTTAATTTTTGAGGTGAAGGTCTTGTTATCAAAAAGCACCACATTGTTCCTCATTGCACTTCAGTTCACATTCAGTCAGACAATTTTTAGCCTGTGTAAAGGAAATACTGTTGACTTCATGAGAGGAACTAAGTTTGAATCATTTATTTAAATGCTTTTTCTTA
>JAQFJA010000009.1:9075430-9086470 GCA_029874485.1 Naso brachycentron | reverse complement strand
AAAAAAAACCTGCTTAAATTATTGCATATCAGAAATGTTTATGAATAGAGGTTTTTAACAGTTTAATAGTTAGATTGACATTTGTTAATTGGAGCTCTCTGAGATTTAAATCAAATGTACTTAAATACAATAGTTCTGTATTTTTAATGCAGAACCATTCAGACAGGCAGTGCATTTGTATCAAACAGAGGTTAGTACTGATTTCTTTTTTTAATTTTTATTAACTACTAAAAAGAGCCTTAATTCAAAATTGTTTATTCCTTCAAAAGAAACGTTCGTAGCTGAACACTCAAACAACATTGTTCTCTGTATATTTGCAACATATCTGAACTCCAAAATACACAAACTTGGTTTTTCTTTTTACAGTTGACCATGTTTAATTCTTGTTTGGATTCTACATAACTGAATGACTTCCACAGCACCAAATGGCTTCTTTAACCTTTTTGATTTCATTATTTTTATTAGTATCTTTGTATCTCCCCTCTTTCCCTTGTATTTACCCCTCTCTCTACCTCTGTCTTTCCATTTCTCTTGTATATAATCCCCACTGTTTTCAGACTTGTGAGTCTGTATGAACTCCTTTTATACCTCAACTTTAGAATTGTTCTAGAAAGAGTAAAACAAAAGGAAGATTATGACAAATTGTAGTGTTCTTATTAGAAAATTAATAAAATGATTTAGTGTGATTTTTCAGTATTTGATTTCAGACTTTAGGAGTGTTTCATTTTATAATTTGTCACAAATGCTATTGTGATAGTCAAATGTAATAAAAGGAGAGATTGCACCATCTAATGATCAATATGTGAATCTGTCCGCCTGATTGAGGAAAACCTTATCATGAGAGATTAAACATTGGTCCAACATGGACAAAACCATTTACAGCTTTACAACAGATACATGATGTGTTTGTTTTTATTCAATTCACAAAAGAAAGCATGATGAAGAGGTAGTTGGGCAACAATCCAGCAGAAAAAACAAAAAAAAAAAATCTGTGAAATTTACACATTGTTTGCTGTTGTATGTCTGTGAAAATCTGGATTTAAAAAAAAAAGTATTTCAGGTCGAAGCCATCATACACTCATCAATGTCCAACTGTCATCTTTCTTTGTTTCCGCAAAGACATCCTGGTTGTCTGACTTCTGGACACAGCCAAGAGTTTCCTGTAAACAAACCATAATTTTCTGTTTAGTGACAGGACAAAGAGAAAACGTAGGGTATGAATTGTCTTAAAATTTGGGCACGTCCGTTAAAGTCCCATTTTTCAAATAATGACTACGAGTGAAAAGTAGTCTCAACTCCAACGATGACTACAGTGAGAAAAAGGACATTAAGAGGGAATTCCTGATTTCTTCCCATACTAGGTAACCTGGTATGTTAGACTGGAAGTTATGGGTGTCGTAATGTAAAACCTACACAATTCACTGACAGGTGATGTGGGAGACTAAATCCCTTAGTTACGGAAGAGCAGAAATGAAAATATTGGCCCTTTCTCATTAATCCAGTTCCATGGTACTGATACAAATGGCATAAAGCCAGTTTCAAATTGCTTTGAGGGTGGAAGTTTTCCATTTCCTGTGTTGGTGTATTATAACTCTGCGTACCTCTGGCAGCGGTGAGGCAATCTCGACGAGTGGCAGCTCCCTCTGCTGACCGGAACTTCTTCGACACAGGCAGCACAGGATTAACTTAAATGTCCTCCGCATCTCGGCGTCTCGCAGGGAATATATGATAGGATTGACCAGAGAGTTGCACTCTGCTATCACTAAACAGAACTTCTCATATTTGTTGGCGTGGCTGTCTTTACCCAACAGCCCGTCCAGTAAGAGAGTCATGAGGCCGGGTGTCCAGCAGATTACGAAGGCGCCTGCAGAAATGAGGGTTGTTAATGTGGACAGATAAAAGTCAACAACAATAAACAATATCC
The DNA here is from genome assembly GCA_029874485.1 of Naso brachycentron. Taxonomy (NCBI): domain Eukaryota; kingdom Metazoa; phylum Chordata; class Actinopteri; order Acanthuriformes; family Acanthuridae; genus Naso; species Naso brachycentron. The sequence goes on along the minus strand of JAQFJA010000009.1, from coordinate 9,084,546 downwards.
ACAAAAGTAGCGATGTAATATGATCCAGTTAGCTCAAAGTGCAGCAATGTTAGGTAACAGTTGTACCTTGATTGCTTAATATAAGGGTAACTGCCAGTAAAAACACTTTTATCTCCAGATGACTCACCTGAGCAGTCATAGAGTTGGATAATGAATCGAAAATACAATTTCAATTTTCACTGTGACACACTTGAAATTCCAAGCAAGCTTGGACATAAGATACCTTGGTAATCAGACAAGGTCTGACAAACAAGGCTGGAGTTGTAAAACTGGTTAGTTGGAAAGTGCGAGTCGCAAGTTGAAAGCATCATGAATCGACAACACGTCAACAGAAACAGCTACACTATAATTTTCCAGCTAATCAAAAGACAAACCCTGTAAGTTTGATCTTTGACCCACAACTAACATCCAACAGTGGAGTGCTGCACAAAAACAACTTCTCACCCAGAACCATGGAGATAGTTTTCATCAGGTTGACAACAGTCTGGTTGTACCGCTGTGCCTCCAAGGTGTGCTGAGATGCATAACTGCTCTGATATCTCACATAGATGAAGATACGAGTGTACATGGCCACCATGATAAAGAAAGTGAGCAAGTTGAGAACTGCCCAGAAAATGAGGAAGCGGCGGCTGTAGAGGGGCGCAACAGTGGAGCAGTCATCCAAATCACACTCGCAGTTCCAAATCGTCGAGGGCACCAGGCCCATGATGATGCTCACAGCCCAGATGAAGACTATCAGCAGCACCACCCGCCGCTTGGTCATCTTGCTGTGCAGCTGCATGGTGATGATGGTCTGGTGGCGCTCCACGGCGACAGCCAGCAGGTTGGCCACTGAGGCTGTCAGGCTGATGTCGATCAAAGCCCCTCGGATGTACCACTGTTTCTTGGTGAGCATCCTGGTCCAAGGGCCTGTGTTCAACATCAGGTTGGCGTAGGCAATACCTGCAAACAAGTCTGCTGCAGCCATGTTGGCCAGGAGATAATAGATGGGGAAGTGGAAGCGGTGGTTTTTGAAGATGGCCGCCATTACCAACAGGTTGGCCAGGACAACGATGAGACATACTGTCAGGCCCAGTCCAATCACCAGACAGTCCCTCGTTGACCACCCCATACTGATATTCTTACCCACGTGGTCGTAGAAGAAAGTGACATTGTGGCTGTAGTCGCAGGTATTCCACAGACTGCTTTCCATTGCCATCACTGCAGAAACAAAACAGATATTTAAGAATATGTAGCTGTGGTCTACAAAAGAAGCAACAACAGCTGGATGGACTTTAACTGTAAGGCTTTCCTCTCTGTACATGTTCAGTTTTACCATGAGTAAGAGAGTCATGAAGGGTTTCATCCCCTTATCTTAAATGTAATACTTTTACAAATTGCGTTTTATAGCAACTTCAAAGGCTAGAAAATGCATCAGTGACCCCATAGGTTGTTATACTGAATTGTAGATCAGGACACGCACACATATAGTGTGACTGGACAAATTCAAGTGGTTGTCAGAGAAGGAAGGAGACGGATAACCATCAGCAGTGCAGAGCACAGGTCACAGACAAAGCTTTTTTTGTAAGCAGGTAGATAAACTAAGTCTTTGTTAAATGTTCTGTCAATAAAATCTCTCGACACCCCGCCGCAATTCTGTAGACTAAAGGTGACGATTTGAAATTGTTCGTAAGATATGAAGAACTGAAACTATTTTACCAAGTCACACCATAAGGAAGTAAACGCCTAAATAATGAATACACAGTTAAACTCTAGTTTTACCATTCCAAAACAGGATTACAAAACTTTTGTAGTTGATGTAAGGTGTTTGTACTTCCAGTGAAACGTGCTGGTGATAGCATATCTTTTCTGATGAAAAGAAATTCCTGCGCTGGTGGGGATGTTTGCGCCCAGACTTCCTACAAAGCAGTTACTTGTAATTTGCATTATTAATTATTCGAAACCTACCGCTGTGTTTAGGGTTTCCTCCATCCAGACAGGTCCGATACGAAACCAGAGTCGCTTGACAGCCATTTGATGAAGACTACGTTTAAGGGTAGCTCACACTTCTTTGGTCCATGCGGCAACTCAGTTTCTAGTCGACGCCTCTTTGAATCATTCTCACCCCAATCAGCTGCACCCGACAGACAGACAGGTAGGTGTGCTGCCTCCAACAAACCACAGCCTGAAATATCTGCTGTGGGGTTTTTTTTTCAAAGACTTGGAACCATTAGTGTAGTAAGCAATATCAAAAACAAGGAAATTGTACAAAACAACAACAACAACAACACAAACAGGCACTCTTGTGAAACTTGAATTGCACCAGTCGGAAGTTGCACATTTAGAAGGAGCACCTAAACGCAGCAGAACGGATAAATAAAAACGAAACGTATGGCTGGGAGAGAGACGCCAGGTTTTAGCCGGTCAGTGACTGTCCGTTTTTTCGAGGTGTAAACAAGCACTCATTTGTCATGTTATATAATTAAAAACTTCCAAATATGGGCTACCTATCTAGAAATACATTCGTGGTTGTCCTTATTTTATTTTGAAAGTATTTCATCGGAAGTAAGTGTGTGGCTTTGCTGCTACCTTGATGCTAGTGTAACCATGGATGGGTGCTCTGAGCTCACTGCCCTCCAGTGGTCACAAAGAGGAATCGCACTGCTATGTAAGATTCTAAGATACTGCGTTGGTCTTAATCTAGTTTCATGGCGCACCATATTACAAATGATACATTGACCGATGAGTAACAGAAAACCAAATAAATAACTAACTAACTAAATAAATAAATAAATAAATAAAGTTCTATTAAAAAGAAATTCGAAGGAGGCATTAAATTGTCCGAGCGTGTTTGCCTTAACGCTAGGTGGAGTTCTTTGATTTAGGTGTGTTTACCCTGCCCTCTTGTGGTCACTGTGATGAACTACACTGCATCGATTGGCTTGGCAGTGCGGTGTATTGCTCAGAATGTCAGGGGCCCATGTTTAATAATGCAGTAAAATTCAGAGGCAGGAGTACAGCATCCTCTATAATACTTAAACCTCAAACAAATTTAGGCTAAGTTAATAACGTTACATTTTCAGGTTTTCTTTCTTTCTTTCTTTGCCATTCAAATTAGATTTACAATGAAACTGTGGAAAACGAAAAGTCCTTTGCAATCAAAGTAAAGTAGCTACATCACACAGTCAGTTCCAAAGTAAAACTAGGCGTTTGCGGTTTATTTAACACAAAGACCAAGGTAAGCCTAATGATTGATAACGAGTAGGTTATACATGTGATAATATGCATCTTTCACAAAAAAAATATATCTTTCGGTGGATACTATTAGAGAGATCCTTTAGTAATCGGGTTGAAGTACTCAGAAAAAAATGAAATAAAATATCATTTAGAATTATAGTCTACAACTCAACATTCTTCATCGAGAATAGTATTGGCGAAAATTCTAATTATAAATGTCTTACTGGGGGTTATTCATATTCACATTAATACTACTGTAACCGAATTGGAGCGGCTAATGAACTACCGTCAACGCTATATATTTATTTACCGAAGTTTGATGCCCTCTAGTGGCCACAGTGAAGAACTGCAACATCAAAATGGTCAAACTTCCGTCAATACAATACCAATACTTCCGGTAAATCCCCTCGAAATAAATCAATCTTACAAAAACTGAAAGCGATTTCATTTGTCTCTACTGGTCACAGTTAGAAACTCTATTTAATCCTTAATTATTTATCATGTCATTATTTTTGCCTTTTCTTTCATAGTTTAAGTTGCCGTGTTAACGTTAGGCTATACGATAGTCTTGACAGTGGCTAGCGGTCAGCTTGTTTGACGCAGCGTCAGGAGTTCCGAGTAGCTAACGTTACCTAGCTCGAAGACAATAGATAAATCAGTTTAGCTTTGCAGTGAGCGGTCACCACGACATTCTTTAACAATTTATAAGCAGTACAAGGTAAGTCTAACCTGCATCCGCTTGTCGTTGAAGAGAATTGTGGGGGTCGTAAAGCAAAACACAGAAGCAACTCAGCTCTGTGCAATTACTGCCCTCTGGTGGCCCCACGGCGGAACTGCAATACATTAACTAACTAGCTAATAGTCACGAACGCCGATGCTGTAATAACTGTTTGTGTATGCCATGAATTCAATACAGTGTCGGCAATTGTGCCGTAGCTTGTACCCAGCACTGACATTAGGTTCCCAATTGTTTGAGCGTACGAATTTCAAAATAGACTTGAAGTGTAAGTTCAATATTTGAGTTAACGTACATTTGATGAACCTGCTGTAGCGTAGTTCCTCACTGTGACCACGAGAGGGCAGTAAACACACATGAATCTGTAGAAACAGGTCGTATTAACGGTTAGCTTGTTACCTAAACAAAAAACTGTTATCAGTTATCAATACAGCTTTTACGTTGATATGAAATGTTTAACTCGTTTTTATTATGTTTCGAATTTACTGTCCATGCATCTGAAGGATTCAGTTCCAACTCCTGTTTTGATCAATATGTACGAGCCATTTTTGCGTTTGGTACGAATAATAATAATAGTCATTAATAATACTTTTAAAAATATATATATAATTAATTAAAAATTAAGAGCTGTTGTGAGGTTCGTTTTCTCCTTACAGATTTGACAAAAAAAATTCATAACGTTGGCGAGGCAGACATGATTGATAAGCTACTGGACTGACTAACGAAAATGAAAAAATCACGAGGCTAGGTGGAGCTCTGACTCTGAAAGTGTTAGCTTGCTAGTAATCCCGCCTTGACAGGTTATGAACATCGCTAGGAGGGAAAACGGCTTGAAAGCCTTTGACAAGTACAATTGTTAGCTATTATGAAGTAATTTATAATGGTCCCACTTTTATCAACTTGTTATTGTAGGCTACTTGTATTTGAAGTTGCCGTTCGTCACTTTAACCACTGGAGGGCAGTAAACACGACGATTACGTCTGGTCACGTCAGGTCAGGTCACGTTTCTAGCGTCAAGTAAGACCACATGCACCATACCACACTTCCGACTAATTCCTTCAAAATAAAATAACCCGAAGAGGAGGCAGTGTTATATGTATCCCGCTCAGGTAAGTAAATAGTTGTGTACAAAACATTTATCAGTAGATTATTTGTTAAAATGCAACAAATAGCACTGAGTTGTATACTGAATGCTATACAAAAATGAATTTTAACTATTACAGGCCTGTTATTCTTTCTGAATAATAATTATGTTTATCTCTGCTGTGACTACAAAATAACCATTTCTTTTAACTGGTTTCTAATTGCCTTATTTATTTTGTAATAATCACACCAACAATAAGCTGTCCAGAGTGCACTGTCTGTATCTCCACCCTCTGTATAGTAAATGGGCCGATGATGGGTAATGTCTGTGATACTGAATATACATATATAACATGTTTAATTATGACAAGCGTCACAGCTGCAGGAATTAATATGCTCTTTGCCTGTAATTGGCTAAATCCTTTCTGAACTGAACTTCAGGTGCTGTTATGTTCCTTCTTGGTGCTAGTTCCCCTTGGTCAAACTGATATGACAATGTAAAAAACGGTTCCTCTTAAATCTGCTGAATGAGAATGACTGACCAACTTCCCTGCTCAAGAGGTATCTCATAAAAAAGGCAGCTATTTTAATTTTTTTATTTTCTATAAAAGAGATGAGTTTATTCAATGATCATAACAGACTGAATCAGAGACCTCGATAGACCACTCACATACCAAACGATAATCAAGGAAAATGTTTCAACAAAAACCTCAAAACAGAACAAATGTAACACAAAATAAAATACCTGAATAAAGCAAACTCTGGGCTGAGCTGCGGTTCAGCACATTCTCTGTAGAACTCATGGCACATTATGTCCAACAGTTATTGTGTAAAGAAAAAAAAGCTAAAAGGGAATGAATTTTTTTTAACCCTTTCAAAACAAGTCTAATAAAAAAATTATATACTCATATATTGTGGACTTCATAGAAATTAAAAAGGTGACTTAAGCACAGAAAAAAAAATTCTCCTGAAGTACTGTTTATCTCTTTATTCTCCTCATCAATAGAATGCTTATCTACATTGGGGAACATGCCTCCCTGCACCACACACTTAAAAAAAAAAAAAAAAAAATTAACAAAAACAGTCACACAGCCGTCCAAATTTACACAGTCATACTCACAGACCAGACTCAAACGCTAGTGTGGTAACGCTGAAACATATCTACCTAAAATATGCTGATTTAACAAAATGAGAAAGTAGTTGTCAGGTGTGTACACTCATAGAAGTCCTGCTAAAACTAAATTTAAAACCCGAATATTGTCGACGGGTAAAATATAAAATGCTGTCTTTTCCTTTTTCTATTTTTTCAGTTTACACAAACTCTTTCAAAAATTGCCCTCCCTGTTCAAATATTACACAGCCCAGTCCTGACTCGCCCCTCTCTAAAGCCCCTCGAAGTGTAATATAAGCCAACAAGAATTGCAATACAATACAGGCACTGGAGAAAAACACCATAAGAGACAAGTGAAGAGGATGAGATTCATTCAGATTCATTTCTACCCATCCCCGGTCCAAACAATGTCTCCAAGAACAGAATTATAACTCACATCCACTATTATCGAACAAGAACAAAGATATAACTCAAAACTGTTTTTTCAGCATTTTTCATTTAACTTTTGTAATAGTTTGTCTTTTTTATTTTGTACTGTCGACTGTGTGCCCTCAGTGATTTTGAAGACAATTTGATGCAAAAAATAACTGGGAGCTCCGTCCCGGCCCTCTCGCTATCTTAACTGACCTGATTCAAGTAACCGCTACAGAAAGGTGTTAAGTGTTTGTCTTCATCCCCTGACTGTCCCCTTCCTGCCTCCATCACTCTGCTGGTTGATGTTTGATCAAAAGCTTTAGGCAAAGTCAGAGCACAGGCGGAGGGCGAAGCATGGGGCTGCTCATCTTCTTCCATCATAACTGATCCAGTAGTGCGACTGTTGTGAACAGGCCAATAATGTGGACATTTCCAACATTAGGTCTCAAAGTGTAATACAAATAATGGTGCAACACTTGTAGTGAAATCATTTACCAACTAAAGCTCAGAAACNNNACGGCTAGACCTTTTCCTTCTTCTGCTAACAAATCCCTGCTTTAAATGAAAAATACAAGGCAGGATGAAATCTTCAACTGATTCTGACTCGGATATATACTTGCTGGAACTATGATAATGCATATATTCAGGGTTTTTTTTGTCACTTGCTACCTGCCAGGTTTTAGGACAATTAATTTAGCATAAAAGAAAATGGGCTGTTTGGCATGGACAAAAGTAGTGGAGTGTGTTGGTGTGAAGATTTAAAGACCTAAAGAGGAAAGAAAGAAAGATCCAAAATAAACAGTTATTGTAGTATAAGAAAATACTTCTTTACAGTAGATACTAGATGATGAAAAAAGGTCTTTACAGCTCCTACTCCTAGTTGTAAATGTTACTGGTTCTTCCACGTGTGCAGGCCACAGATCATAATGGTCTGTTTGGGAAAGAGGTGTAAGGCAAACTGTACCTTCTCTGCTGAGAAATATACATGATTTACAGTATGGAAGTTGCCCCCCCAACCATTTTGTGTGTTCACTTGCAACAATCAAAACAAAACAGATCATAAAAGACCAGTCTTCTTCACCACCTCAGACATCTGGCAGTTTCAAATCGCCTCTACACAGTCCGTCAGTACATTATCAGAGCATTTTCATAGATATTGGGATGTCTTTACTCTTACAGTTTATTGTTGCGCCCACACACTGTAAGAAGCAAGTGTGACCAAGGCAGCTGCGCCAACAGGGTCCTCTTTCTCCTGTTATGAGATGTCAGGCAGGCAAAGCCAGATTCCTTGGAGTTGACACCCACGACAATGAGATTTATTCCCATCTTTTGCGTGTGTTCAGTCGACAGAGGCAAAGTGAGCTGTGACCGCCCATCCAGCGTTTGTACTCCGTATCCGAGGGCCTGTTACATCTACAAACAGTTCATGTCTCTCTGTGGTGCATGATCGCCAAATCTCTTTAGAGGAAGTCTACATCATCCAAGTTTTTTCCTTTTTTTGTTTTTTTTGCAGTTACGTTTCAGTGTCTCCTTTCCTCAAAACAGATTTTCCTCAAAGATAGCCATCAAGTCACTTTGGAAATTCATGTCAATCGTTGCTGCCATCTGGAGAGAGAAAAGAACAACTTAATATTTCCTTTACATTCATTAGTCCTCAGACTGCATCTCCAAGTTCTGGAAAATTGCTCATTCATCTACCAATATATTGATTCTGTTTATCTTTAAAATCAGATCTTATCTATGGTGCAAATATCTGACAATGGCAATAAGCATCATTTAACTCCAGAGAAAGAGTACCAAAGACAAATATCTCACCGCTTCTCGCCTCCTCCTCTCCTGCTCTCGACGGCGTGCTAGCTCCCTCTGTTGGTCTAGTGGATTCTGTGTGGCAGGCTGGGGCGGTGTGGGGGGTTGAGGAGGCTGTTGAATGGCAGCTGGCTGGGGCTCCGGCTGCTGCTGCTGCTGCTGCTGTTGCTGTTGTGAAGGAGCTTGGATGTGCTGCTGCTCTAATCGCCTGCGTGGCTCCTCGTGCACCCTCCTGCTTGGCTCCATGATATCCTCTTCATCTCGACCTCTGGAAAACATTAAGGCAAATAATTCACACAGCGGAACTCAAAGCCTTTTCACATTGTTAGCAGCTGCTTAGACTTAAATGTAAGTCTGCAAAGCCAGCACTTGACATACAACATCAGTGAATGAGCTGGTTTCCGAACTCTAGCACTGCTAGAGGCAAAAGATCTAACACTTGTAAGCAGAGTGTCTGTGAATGTAGGTCTAACTATATGTATATATTCTATAGTGTATCAGTGTATCAGTTACTTTGTCAGTTTCAGTTGAGGGAGGAGGCTCAGGGGTTCGGGACATTATTAAAAGAGAATGATAAACATGTAATTGCTTTCCAAGAGTAGATGCTCATGTATTTTCACTGATGCCAGCAGCTGAGGAGAGACATCACTTCCCACATGCTGACACCTGAAACAACCCCTCCCACAGTCCCTACTTACACCCGATTGTCAGTGGTTGTTGTGGTCCTACTCAATGGCCACTAGAGGGCAT
>JAQFJA010000009.1:8967206-8980875 GCA_029874485.1 Naso brachycentron | reverse complement strand
AACTACTAATTCGCTCCAATAAATACTCAAATTAAATCTGACTTACGTGTGAAGGATTTTATCATTTTACATAGTGAGCAGTGGTCTATGTATACCCTTGCAATTAAATATGCTCATACCAAAGCATGGAACTCAGCTTGGAGAAGCACCCAAATGGTGCTGGTATATAGTTGCAGGACATGGCACATCTCATATTCCTCTAATAAAACTGAATGTAAGGTTCTTTCCATAAGCTCAAGTGGTATTACCTTGCCTTAAAAGGCATAGAGCCAGGCTGAGATAAGGCCTATAATAAGTTCCACTCATATATCAAAGATCTTTTCACCCACGCTGCATTTGATTCTAAGCATGCTGTTGCTGTTATGGAAACACAGTGTCCTTTAGAAAACTATGTGACTCCAGTTTTGAGACGTTGCTGGCTGTGGTTTGAAAATAAAATGACCTACATGCTGTTGAAAACAGGTGCCAACCATGCAAATGCCCTCAAGAATTATTAATAATAGGCTAAATCATACAAAAGTAATACTTTTATGTTTGAAAAAAAAAAAAAAAAAGAAAACACGTTTTAAACTTTGAAGTTTTCTTGAAAAGTCAATTCACCTGTTTATTTTACATCCCTACCTCGCACTTACTCATACAGGAATAATTAGATCTATTTGTGTTTCGAAATTTTAATACGTGTAGATTTGTTACAGCCCAGTAATTAAATACTTAAAACACTAATCAATGTAAGACTACTTATGGAGGTCTATACATCTTTAAACTTGAGCCGTATAGACCTTGTGTTTTGTTTTGCAGGACCAACATTAGGCCTACTCATTTAAAGTCAGAATGACTGAAGAATGTTTGTTGTAAAGGGCTATATAAATAAATGTTGACTGATTGATTAATTGATTGATTGATTGAATAGAAAAAAAAAATAGACCCAGTCAGCCCACCTCAGGTCGTCAGTTATTATGTTGTATAATACTTCTCTAACAGTAATTTTACAAGATGCAGCCAACCAAAATCATAGTTATAGTTATGGCCTACATTCAATTTGTAGTGGTATACATTTTCAGTCAAGAATCAAGAAAAATGTATTTTCATTTTTGCAGTGGAAAAACAAAATTCTGATTTACTCTAGCTCATTGCTGCTGCTACATAGGAGGGTACTGTATATTTTAAGTTTAATAGCAGGCACGCTCAAACAATTGACCTCTTCATGCACAGACCTCATCTACGCATAACGTTAAAAGGTTGAATTTGCCGGTGTTAAAGGTGACACCATGATTTTGACTCAAGCATAAATGCCAAATTTGATACAAGAGATCCATTGTGTTGAATGTAGGAGATAGTAAAATGGACAGGTAACACCAGAAGGAGGCAGTTATTCAACATGAGGGATGCCTACTACTGTTAACACCACAGAAGAAGAAGAAGAAGAAGAAGGAGAATGGCACTCCACAAGGAAGTACAATCAGCCCAATCTTGTACAATATTATGATAAGTGATATTTTTTCAAACCTAGATGGATGTATCGAATCAGCATTATATGCAGATGATGTGGCCATATTGATGAGGGGAAATGTGCCACATGTGATAGAAAATATGAAGAAAGCCATAAAATTGAGAAATGGTCATATGACTGGGATTCAAGCTGTCAACAAGCAAATCCTGCTTGATGTTCACAAATAAATGAAAGATTTATGCATAGAAGCTAATATTATACAGTCAGTCATTAGACATGGTGTCAAAGTTAAGTATCTAGGTTTAAGGCTAGATAGTAAATATACATAGAAAATACATATGTAGCACTTGGAAACAAAATGTAAAAGTAGAAGTACCGCCTGGCGGTTATATGCCTCCATGCAAAATGCAGTTGGTGGACAGTCAGTACAGTGTGGTATGGAAGAAAGGGTGGCTGGTGTTTGTGGTTGTGTTGGCTGTTTTGTGGTGTAGGCACCTTGTTTGTAACAAACAGGACTGAAGAGCAATAGTATAGGCCAGAGGAAGTTGTGGGAATTTATAGTGTTGGTAATGAGTTACAGGAGGCAAATGGTCAAATGGAGGCTGAAGACTGCTGTCATATGAATCTTGGAGAATGTACAGCCAGGTCACATTCTTGACTTATTCCAGTTCAAAATTATGGCCTAGACACAAGTGACGTCACAGTGACTTTGACCTATGACCTCCAAAATCTAACAAATTCATCCATAAGTCACAGTGGACCTTTGTGTCAAACTGGAACAAATTTCGTCAAGGCGTTCCTGAAATATTTACAAGCTAAGTATAAACATCTGGCTGCCGTGACCTTCGCCTTTAACCTGTGACCTCTAAAATATAAACAGGTCATCCTTGAGTCCAAGTGGACCAAATTTGAAGAAATTCCCTCAAGGCGTTCTTGAGATACCGTGTTCACAAGGATGATATGAACTTGAGGCTGCTGTGACCTTGACATTTGAGCTATGACCCCCAAAATCTAATCACTTCATCCTTGAGTCACAGTGAACATTTGTGCAAAGTTTGAAGAAAATCCCTCAAAGCGTTCTTGAGATATCGCATTCACAAGAAATCCGGATAGACGTACGGATATACGGACGAACAACTCGACAACATAATGCCTCCGGCCCTGGCTATTGCTGGCGCGGAGGCATAAAAATCATAAATCTAGGCCTACTACGATCAATGATGAACAGTCATTATTGGACATCTAGAAGGCTCTTAAGAGGTCAACAGTAGTTTACAATGTATAGTTTATGGAGCAGCAGCTAAATCATTTCTACAAAAAGTGGACAGATTACAGTACAGAGCATTACACGTACGTACAGGAGCAGATGAGATGAGAAACCACTAGAGTTAAAGGGAGATAAATTATCACTTGAATTCTGGGTCAAGCTTGAAAGAAGCAGGGAGGAAAATCCTGCAGTAAAGACGATTCAGAGCTGCTGGGAATATTCCAGGTTCAAGAGGCGAGGGTTGGGTGGTTAATGAATGAATGTGCTAAAACATATGAAATGAATGCTGTTGAGTTTACCCAGCCCATCCCTGTTAGTAGTGTACTCCATGGCTTTACCCTGAGGTAAAGGTAAGGTCCTTGGTATGAAGAGAGAATGGAGAATGAAGTTGGTGTAAAGGGTATACCTGAGGAGTAACTATTTCAGTTACTTCAAAATCTATACAGATGTTCTAAGAACACAAAGGGTGTGTGGGAATTGGTGAGTATATACCAGGATTTGAAATACATATTCCCAAAAGACTCTCTGATCGGTTCTTCGCTGTATATACTGCAGAATTAGTGGCAGTCATTATTAGTCTACAGTGGGTGGAGGAGGTCAGACCAGATAGGGTGGTGGTGTGCACAGACTCAATAGCAATCTTGGAAACTTACAATCAACACCATCAGAGAAGACTTACTCATGGATATTTAACCCAGTTTGCTCAGACTTCACAGGGGTGGTATTGATGTACAGTTTTTTTGGGTGCCAGCACACGAGGGGGTGAAAAGAAATGAGGTTGCTGACAAACTAGCAAAAAGGGCGCTGGAAAAGAATATAATGGTCCCAATCTCTTATGGGAAAGGAGAAGGAAAACCAGTAATTAAGAAGAAAGGAATGGAAATATTGCACAAAACGTGGGAGGAAGACCAGAAAGGAATGGGATTGTACAAAACACAAAAATCAGTGACGACAAAGAATTACAAGAAAAAGAACAGAAGGGCAGAAATCATCATAATGAGATTTAGGGTGGGTCATACTGGATTAAATGACACAATATATGTATTGGGAAAAGGAATGCTGATAGGTGTGAGAGATGTGAAGTAAAAGAAAACGCAGAACATCTAATTTTACACTGTACTAACAGCTGAGCAAGAGAGGCTGCAGGAGAAAGTCAGAGCAGCAGGGCATGAGTGCAGCCTGGTAGGACGTTTAGGAACAGAGGGAGAAGCAGAAGGGATAAGAGCTGTCAGGAAGGTGCTCTAAACGTTCTTGCACGACACAAGACTGATTTTTAAAGTAGGTAAATGATATGATGCTACACACTCTTGTGCAGTGGATGGCAGAATGCACCTAAAACCTGTTTGTGATCCGCCATTAAACAAAGAAGAAGAGGAAGGCGAACAATAAGGAGGAGGAGGAAGTTGTATATAGTTTGAGAATATTTAATTAAAGAACTATTATCACTATCTAAATATTTTCACAGATGGATCAAAACAAGTGAAAAAATAGCATGTAGGAGTGGGCATATATAAAAAGTTTGATAAAGGATTTGCCAAGAGGATTTCCAACAGGTTATCAGCATATGCAGCAGAAATGACAGCAGTTATTATTGGTCTCCTGTAGGTTGAGGAGGTGAAACCACCTAAAGTAGTCATTTGTTCAGAGTCTGCAGCAGCTGCAGCAGCAGTACAAAGTATTAAATCAGGACAAACTGTCAGGTACCTTTTGTTGGATTCCAGCGCATGTGGGAATGGAGAGAAATGAAATGGCAGACAAACTTGCTACAAGTGCAATTAATAAAAATGTTAATGGCATTTTAGAAATAAGTTTTGGTTAATCTGAAGCAAAATCAATAGCCTAATTCTTTATGGAATAATAACTTCTTGGCAGGATATATAGGACAAAGATACAAAAGGTAGAGATTATTATAAAATTTAGAAAAAGATTTAGAAGTAAATGTAGGAAAGAAAATGTGATTTTGTCTCAATTAAGATTAGGACACATTTTTCTAAATGACTCTATCTATAATGAGAAGGACTGAGTCAGACAATTGTGAATTTTGTAGTTGTAAAGAATCACTAGAGCATGTGTTGTTAGACTGTAGGGAGTTCCGTGAGCAAAGAACAGGGACAAAGCAAGGTCAGGTGCGAAGGGCTTTATGAAATACTTAATAGACACAGGTCTAATTTCTAGAATTTAAGTCATCCATAAAGTCACGATGTTACACACTCCAGTACAGTAGGTGGCCGTATGCACCTTTTGCATGCACGACGGTTTGTAGCCCGCAATTAAACGAAGAAGAAGAAGAAAAGAAGAAGAAGAAGAAGAAGAAGAAGTTTCCCTACATGCGTTGAATAGATGCAAGCAAGTTAGCTAAATTAACGTTACTTTTTCTTTATGCCGGCCAGCCGTTCTCTCTAGGAAGAAATGCCTTCGCTCAATGAAAAACCCGATGTTGTATTTGTAAGTAGCATGCTGGTAGCCATAGCTTTTGTTGATCACGAGTGTTAAGGCTAGCTAACTAACGTTAACTTTCAACGTTACTGTAGCGCTAACGTTAGCTCCCTCGCATTTGTGTAGCCTTAGCGATGTTGAATTTAGCTTGTTGCTTGTCGTAAGCTGAGAATGGCATTTGTCAGACATGTTTGGCTTCTGGATTGTGGTTAAAATATTCAAAAAGTGTCCAAACTCACATAAATTGATCATCGTTCATTTAACGTTAGTAAGGTAACAATCTACGCTAGAAAAACTGTTAATGTTAACGTTACCGTACGTTATCATTGACGTTACGCGCTTATGTTGGTTGTAGCAAATTCACCTTTTTTAAAAGTTAATAACGTTACACTTTTACTTAAAGTGCTGTGTTCTGTAAATTTTGGCTCTGTTAGGAGGATGATGATCTGCCTTATGAAGAGGAGATTATCAGGAACCCATACTCGGTCAAGTGCTGGATGCGTTACATCGAATTCAAACAGAACGGACTAAAATCCACCCTCAACATGATATATGAGCGGGCCCTGAAAGAGCTACCTGGCAGGTAACTAACTTTACATCACAGCGAAACATTACATGGAAAACTTCATTTATGTTAAGAAACTGCAAATCCATAATTCATTGCAAAAATGTTTTGGCCTTGAAATAAAGATTAGACATTATCAAACATGTTCATGTGTTTACTTTGCTCTTTCTTTTACAGCTATAAGCTGTGGTACAATTATCTTAGAGAGAGACGGAAACAAGTCAAAGGGAAATGTATCACTGAACCATGCTACGAGGAGGTGAACAATTGCCATGAAAGGGCATTGGTGTTCATGCATAAGGTAATACTTCCTTATTGACCTCCATACTGAACCATTTGATAAAAATCACATTATGTTGTGGTCTGTGGAAGTGGAGCTCAAACTAATCCTCTGCTTTTTCTTAAACTAGATGCCTAGAATATGGCTTGATTACTGCCAATTCCTTGTGTCACAATGCAAGATAACAAGAAGTCGGCAGACATTTGACCGTGCACTCAGAGCTCTTCCTGTCACTCAGCACCCACGTATCTGGCCGCTGTATCTCCGCTTTGTCCGTAACCTTCCCCTGCCTGAGACAGCCATCCGGGTGTACCGCAGGTACCTTAAGGTGAGAATGTGTAACACAGACTAGATCCATACAGCAGCTTTCTGTAGGGTGGCACTGAAAAAGGCCTCTCATTATGCTTGAGTTGTATTTAACTACATGTAGATTATCAGTGAAGTCAAAGGTTATTGGTATACAGTGAATGTCCAGGACTGTATAATGTGACTGGTTCATTAAAATAGTTGCAGCAATGGGACATTTCTTAGAGTTAGTCTTGAGCATTTTTCACTTGTCAACACGCTTATCTTCCAGATTGCTTGACTAGAGCACTAAACTGAGCTCAAAGTCAAGCAAAACACATTTCCTAATAATCTTATTCATACAGTAGAATGATGATTTACATGAGAAATCAGTAGCTGGGTTTCCATTAACATATATCACAAATTTTTACCACATTTTTAGAAATTCGGCCAAAGAAAATGCGAATTTATGTAGGTTTTCATCCACTACTGTTATGTGAATATTAGGATTAAGTTCATCGTGCTAAGAAGTAGGTGGTGCAGCATTTTCTAGTCAGATGTCATTTACCAGAACAGAAGACAGAGCAACGTGATGATGTAATTAAAAAGGTGCAAGTAAACAACGTCGTTACTGCTTCCCATCTAATATGGCATTAATGTTTGTTTCTTGCACTAAGTCAGGAAATGTCGAAGTTTCCTCATCAGTCCACACACACCTTGTGTTTTCGTCTGCCGCTGCTGCCATTGCTTCTCTGGTACAGAGGACTACTGTCGCCGGAGTGACGTTTAAGTCACATGGTTTCTAAATCTCATCCTTTATTCCCTAAATCTGTTCCCTTGCACTCATTCGCATTTACTCTTTGTCGATACGCCAGCTTTTCCACCTCCCTCAAGCATAAAAACTTTTTTGCGATATTTCAGGATTTTTTCAAATTTCCTTTGTTTCCATTCAGGCGTTTTTCTGTGCAAATCGTAAATGCGCACAACAAAAGGCTGATGGAAACCCAGCTACTATTGAATGGAAAGCTGCCACTAGATCAAAATGATAAAAGATTATGATGTTAGAACTTAAATGTAGCCTCTTTTTTTAATTTACATAAACACAAAACTGTCTTCAATGTGCCTGCCCTTTGTACCATATAGCTTTCTCCAGAGAATGCAGAAGAATACATAGACTACTTACGGTCTGTTGGTCGCTTGGATGAAGCTGCTGTGCGATTAGCAGCTGTTGTCAACGACGAAAGTTTTGTGTCCAAAGAGGGCAAATCCAACTATCAAGTAAGATTTTTATGTCAGCTCAAAAACCTATGAATATGCCTGTTG
Source organism: Naso brachycentron (assembly GCA_029874485.1). Classification (NCBI taxonomy): domain Eukaryota; kingdom Metazoa; phylum Chordata; class Actinopteri; order Acanthuriformes; family Acanthuridae; genus Naso; species Naso brachycentron. Next base: position 8,973,269 of record JAQFJA010000009.1, on the reverse strand, counting down.
ATTTTTTTCTGCTGACCAGGAAAATAGTTAAATCTCATGTTTGTGTTGATTTGTTTGACAGCTGTGGCATGAGCTATGCGACCTGATCTCTCAGAACCCTGACAAGGTGACCTCTCTGAATGTAGGAGCCATTATCCGAGGAGGCCTCACTCGCTTCACAGACCAACTTGGAAAACTCTGGTGCTCTTTGGCTGACTATTATATCAGGAGCGGCCACTTTGAAAAGGTGTGATTCCTTTGAATAGCTTTAGTTTTTGTCCATATCACTTAGAAGGGCTGGTTGATATGGACAAAAAATCATGTTTCTGTATTTTCAGACTAATTGGCGATAAATGATACGTACCCTTTTTATTTGATCAAAAATAGGCTAAATGCTTAGTTGTTAGTCAAAGTCACATTTGAGATGTCACAATAGGGCTCGATTGATATAGAAAAAAAATAGAATATTACAACGCTTTTGACCAAATACCTCTTTATCTCTATTCCGACATTATTGTAGGGATGACTAAAAGATATTTACACAAAGAAATGTCTCATAATCAACACTAATGTGGATATAATGATGAAATAAGTAAAGGCAAATATTAGAACAATCTGAAAGTTCAGAAAATTATTTTATCTCAATATTTAAATTCAGCCTTTAAAAGCAAGAAAAGACAACACATACGCCGTATGACAATAATCCAAACAAAATCCAAAACAATATCTAGTCTTCTTTCACAATATTGGTATAATATTGCTTATATATAATATATGATATATTCCCCTGCCCTGATAATGAACTTAATGATTTTTTTTTTTTTAAATTCAGAAAACTTCTCTGCTTTGTATTAAGCTCACCTGTATGCCGGTCTGATGCCTGACTCTCAATATTAATGTGTCTTTACTTTTTCAGGCCCGTGATGTATATGAGGAGGCCATTCTTACGGTGGTAACAGTGAGAGATTTCACACAGGTGTTTGATAGTTACGCCCAGTTTGAAGAAAGCATGATCGCAGCGAAGATGGAAACCACGGCTGAGATGGGGCAGGATGAAGATGGTGTGTATGGATTTGTCAACATTAGCAACAGTCCCTAACATTTATTTCTGTTGTCATGAATTCCTAACCTTTTGTCCCTCTTCTCCCAGATGACATAGACCTGGAGTTGAGGCTGGCCCGCTTTGAGCAGCTGATAGCCAGACGACCCCTTCTGTTGAACAGTGTACTGCTGCGGCAAAACCCTCATAATGTTCATGAGTGGCACAAGCGGGTGAAACTGTATGAAGGCAACCCACGACAGGTGAGTTGAACAGCTTTTTCTGCTTATTTTTTGTGACAGGGACAGTGCCCACAGATTTTAAAGTAAAAGAAACTTCTTCATTCTGATCTTCTGTAATCCTTTGCAGATCATCAACACATACACTGAGGCAGTGCAGACTGTGGATCCAGTGAAGGCCACAGGGAAGCCTCACTCTCTCTGGGTTGCCTTTGCTAAATTCTATGAGGAAAATGAGCAACTGGATGATGTAAGTCATTGAAGTTTCTCCCAAGGAATCCTGGAAACTGTGCATGTCAAATTAGATGCTTTTCTTTTTCTGGATATGTCTTAAGTTCACTAACTGTCACTCAGGCCAGGACGATTTTTGAGAAGGCTACCAAGGTGAACTACAAGCAGGTGGATGATCTTGCTGCGGTGTGGTGTGAATATGGAGAAATGGAACTTCGCCACGAGAACTATGAGCAAGCACTGCGCATACTGAGGGTGAGACTCATGTTTCCCATCTGCAGTCATGTTTTAAAGACACAGTCAGTACAATAGTTGCACTATTACACTGGATGTTTGGTGACATCTAGTGGCTGGACTGAGTAGCTACAACAACACTGGAAGATTTGTCTTGATGCAAATTATTAAAAACATATTGCAGCTAGCCTGAAGCTTGCTCTGCCTTTCAGATAGAAGTTCACTTGTTTTTGGAGAAAACTAAACTTACTAGAGAATAAAGAATTTGTTGGCAATGATCAGCAATAAGGCCAGTTCATACTTTGTGCATCAGCTTTGATATACGTGATGTGAAAATCATTATCCGTGAGGGTCCGCACAGACCCCTCCACGGATGTCCAGGTGCAGCCCGAAATTGGTGACCGCACAGACTGTAGGTGTGGAAAGAGTGCTGACTGCGCATGCTCCACACTGCAGTCCATTTGGTACAACAGCAACGTTGACTTTTTCAAGTCTTTTATTAATCTTTTCCTACCCAAATTTACTCAGTGCGACACCTGGCAGTATGTTTATATATACATATATATATATATATAATATTCTCTTCTTTGTATCACAGGTACCTTTTTTTTTCTTCCCTTGTCTCTGCCATGTTCACAGGTGTTTGGTTGTAGCTGCAACATTATTAGTCTGACTGAAAAAAAAAAGAGAGAGAAAAGAAAAGATATGCAGCCACTAAACATCTTCTGTTATCTTTTGTTTACTGTGCTGCAATCTGTGCACGTGTCGTATGTATACTGATCACATGCGGCCAGGCTGGCGTGGACAATTGTTTTCAGTATGTATGAAACCGTTTTCCAGTCCGCATGACCGGACGAGTCGCAGCAGCCCGCAGACATGCAATGTGAAAACTACGGAGGGGCCTAAAGTCAGCAAAGTCCCTGTGCATGAACTATGGCAATTTTGAGCAGAAAGTAAATGTTGCTGCTTTCACTTTCAAATAAATGACACTCCCTGTATATTTGGGTATAAATGTTTATTTGCGGTTGTAAGAGATGCTTTTTTTTTTTAATGATTTGGATATAGAAAGCTACAGCCATCCCATCCAAGAAAGCTGAGTACTTCGATGCATCTGAGCCAGTTCAAAACAGAGTCTACAAATCCTTGAAGGTCTGGTCTATGCTGGCAGACTTGGAGGAGAGCCTTGGCACTTTCCAGGTATGGTCACTCTATGTATGTATTTTACCACATATGAGCCGGTGATATGCAGTGGGTATTATATCACATGGCAGTAAACTCTCAAATATTTAGTATTATTCTCAGAATCCTAATCTACTGTTTGATTTCCAGACCTCTCATGCATCTCTGTGAGTTATAAATGTTAAGATCTATTCTTTCTTTCTCCATTTTTCTTATTTTTTTCTCCTTAGTCTACAAAGGCAGTGTATGACCGCATTATTGACCTCCGCATCGCCACGCCACAGATCATCATCAATTATGCCATGTTTCTTGAAGAGCACAACTACTTTGAGGAAAGCTTCAAAGTAATAACATGGTGCTAACTAACTAAACCAGCATTTACTGTCATGCCTTGGTCAAAGTACCACCATTTTAAATGATTTTCAATGTCTTTGTTAATACCTATTTTAGGCCTATGAGCGTGGTATCGCTCTGTTCAGGTGGCCAAATGTTTATGACATCTGGAACACTTACCTCACCAAGTTCATTGACCGTTATGGGGGCAAGAAGCTGGAGAGAGCTAGAGATTTATTTGAACAAGCCCTGGATGGTTGCCCTGCCAAGTTTGCCAAGAGTAAGTCGCTTTGTTTGAATTACATTAACAACTTGTATATTCCACAGTCTACTTTTTCTCTATATGTACTGAAACCAAATGTGCTACTGTGTCTTCCTTTTTAGCCATTTACCTGTTGTATGCCAAATTGGAGGAGGGATATGGATTAGCACGACACGCCATGGCTGTCTATGAAAGAGCAACCCAGGCAGTGGAAACTGAGGAGAGACATCACATGTTTAATATTTACATCAAGAGAGCAGCCGAAATCTATGGAGTCACATATACCCGAGCAATTTACCAGAAAGCTATTGAGGTACTTGGTTTTGCATACATTCAAGTCATTAACTCGAGGGAAAAAAATTTTTCCTAGGGTTCCAGACTAACTTTTTTTAATAGGAGCGCTGTAGCCTCTTACTGAAAATTCTTAAGCGCCCAAGCAGAAAATTTAGGAGTCACTCCTTAAATCAACCTGCAACGCAAATTCAGCCTTCTTTCATTCATTAGAAATAGTTTTCATGAGTTGTTACTTCCCATGTGAAGTGGTATAGATTTGGATTATTTTTATGGATTAAAGTCAGAGAGAGTAGTTGAGGTTGTTTGCCACTAAATAAAAGAGAGTCACTTGTCAGGCTGACCATTGAGTGTCGATAAAAGTGACCAAATCTAGATGTTCTTGAAACATTTAGCCTCATCTTAATTATATTCTGAGATATTAAGTAATGATTCCAAAATCAGAACATCAATAAAAACAGACAATACTAATGAATCAAAAATATAAACTTTTCTTTTCAGTAGAATTTATTTGTGTGCCTCTGCTTGACACTGCACAGTTTAAATACAGCATGCAGCTTTTTATTCAGTGCAGATGTTTATAATTCAGGTAACATTACAGAGAGAGAAACTCTGATAACTGTGTGCCTAATATTACAGAACTGATGTGCGTGCATAAACAGCTGTTGAATGTAATCAGCTGTCATTTTTGGCATGCATATAAGTTTAAAAAAAACAAACTTCAGACGGTCAAAATGCGAAGTCACAGCGCTCGTCAGTATAACTTTGCAGCTTCCCACTCCCACAGCCCTGGTGCTGCAGTTCAGTGGGTGTTTCCCCATTTTTTTAAGGAGAATCCAGTATGGACCAAGGGGGCAGGTCTGAAAGACGTCTCAAGAAAACTTCACCCTTTCCTAACCGACGGTTCTGAAGTTACAGCCCCGAAAGGGACCGTGATGCTCCACAGGTGTTCTCAGCTGTTTCCCCACATGAGCTGAGATGGCTGCGCATAGGGCGACACATCTCAGTGTGATCCCAGCCATAGGCCTACACTGACGGACCCGACTCCCTCTCTTCTTGTTTTCAACATGGGAGGAAAAAAAACGTTGGCAAATTTGCAGGTCACGCGTGCGCGAGTGGTTGTAAAATTTACTTGAGCTGTCTCAAAAACTGGTCTGAAAGGCAACCATTTGGTCACAGTCTGGAGCCCTGATTCCTCATATCTGATTCTTTAAAGGGATAGTTCAGTATTTTTGAACTGGGGTTGTATGAGGTACTTAGTCTATTACTTTCTGCAGGTGGTGATCAGTGGTGTCCCTTCTAGGAGAAGGGGGGAAAAAAATCGCTGCATTGAACTGCTGTAGACGTGGTCAGCAGAAAAATGCTTTTTAGCCTCATATATGAATGCTTGCCTAAAAAATCAATATCTATTCAATTGTATGCTAAATGTAGGATACTTTCACTGCTTATGTTTGCAGACAGACAGCTGTTTATTTTGGCCCTACATTTTTTCAACTGTAGTCTCGGGAAAGTAGAGAAAAATGCATGCACATCCAAACTGAGCCAAAGTGGAAGGCAAGGCGGTGAGAGAAAAAAGCTCGCATGACTGCAGAAGGATACAGTTAAGACGTGTATTGCACTAAGGTGAATGTGTTCGAGCCAACAGGCGGCTCTTCGTCAGGGCTCTTCTGCAGTCGTGCGAGCTTTTTTCTTACCGCCTTCAACTGTAGTCTCTCTGTGTATAACTACGCCCCACTCACACCAGCTTCTGCTGCACACTATAGCGCCAAAAATCCTGAATTATCCCTTAAAAATGTATTTGCTGTGAATTACGACATAAATCCTATTACTACTTCTGATCAAGAAAAAAAACAGTAAGACTAGTTTTATTTGTTATGACTGAAAAGCTTGGCATGCAGTACTTTGAACTCCTGCAGGTAAACTGAAAAAAATGTTAATAATAACAACATTATGTTTCTTTGTTCTGCTTGTTATTAAAATTAAATATAATCTGAATTGTACCTTTGTATTCATCCAGGTCCTTCCTGATGAGCATGCTAGAGACATGTGTCTGCGATTTGCTGACATGGAGAGTAAATTGGGTGAGATAGATCGAGCCAGGGCAATCTACTCCTACTGCTCCCAAATCTGTGACCCCCGGGTGAGACAAACCACCACCTGCCATTACCTGCTGCTGAATAAAATGTAACATTTTCTTCAAATGCGTGCACATTGTAATTCCCCTTGATATACTTTTGACTTGATCTTTTAGGTGACAGCCAATTTCTGGCAGACCT
>JAQFJA010000009.1:8914800-8925237 GCA_029874485.1 Naso brachycentron | reverse complement strand
ATTAGAGAAAATGTATTCAAATACCAGACTCCTCTGAGTGGGGCCTTACTGGGGCAAAGTTTAATTAACTATTAAGAGAAAAAACTCAACAGAGAACCTTCTTACCGCTAAAAGTAGGTGTTTATTGTAGCAGATATGCTTAACCAATGTACTACATGTTGGCTCATTTTTCCTGTTTACTGTGTGCATGGTAATTGGCCAGAGTTGACATTAAAACTGACTTTGAGATACTTACAGTGAAAGTGCAGTATAATTAATAAAAAAAAAACATTTGGATTTGATGTACACTCACAGGGAGACAGAAGCTTCTTAGAGGACTTACTATTTTTACATCACTGTTCAGTGATGCGGGAAAATAAAGACACTGAAGAAAAAATAAAGGAAAAGCTGAGATATCAAATCCCTCCACTTGCAGTAATGCCATTAGACCATAATCTAGTGCATCTGAATGTTTTGTTGAATGTTGAGCATGCATTGGAAACAGTTGGACTCTTGTTATAGCTAAGCTTTCTTAGTCGCTCTCTCATATCAATGCTTGAGCACATTCTCTAGGAATTAGGGTTGGGGTTGTATAGAATGGTAATGCAAATGAAATAATATTGTGAGAGCAATATCTCTTTAATTAAACTGGTCTGTTAACACCATTTTTTGCCTCAGCAGTCAGGATCCTCCTGAGCTTTGACGTCAGAGATCAAAGAGCCATGGGAACCAGGAGGGTGCTGGTAACTGGGTGCTCCTCTGGCATTGGCTTGGCTGTGGCTGCACAACTGGCAAAGGATGAGCTTCGACGGTTCAAAGGTCAGCCATTCACTCTCTTCAACCACAACAGAGTAGATGAGAGTAATAACCACAGCTACTGACAACCAATGTATTCATTGTTTATCTGAGACAGTGGTTGCCACAATGAGGGATCTCAGGAAACGGGAGGCCTTGGAGAAAGCGGCTGGTGACTCCTTAAACAAAACCCTGGAAATCAAACAGTTAGATGCCTGTTGTGAAGCCTCCATCAGAGAGTGTGTCAACAGTCTGCCGGACAGACGAGTGGATGTTCTTGGTCTGTTTCCTCTCGTTCACATTCTCAGACACACCACTGAAAGTAGCCTGAACTTGTAGTCCCAGGAATGACTTTTTCAAGGAAATCAGTGAAACTTAATTTAGACCTATGTCTCTGTGGTGAAAATGCAGTGAGTTCCTCCTAAGGCTTCAAGTCTCTGGGGAAAGTTATTGCGGCGGAAACAGGGTTTAGGTTGTCTCCACAAGCATATAATAACATAGGACACTCTGTTGTTACAGTGAACAATGCTGGTGTTGGCATGATTGGACCACTGGAGTGCCAAAGTGTCACTGCCATGAAGGAGCTCTTTGACACTAACTTTTTTGGCCTGGCACGACTGGTGAAAGAGTTGCTGCCGGACATGAAGCGGAGGCAGAGTGGCCATATTGTGGTGATGAGCAGTGTCATGGGAATACAGGGTGCGTTTGTGTGTGTGAATGAAAATGTAGAAGAGGCCATTGAAACACAGTCAAGAGGTTACTAACGGGTTTCCTTGTGTTTCTAACATGCAGGGCTTCTGTTCAATGATGTGTACTCGGCCTCCAAATTTGCTGTGGAAGGATTTTGCGAAAGTCTGGCAGTGCAAGCAATGAAGTTTAACATCAAGTGATTGCATGTCCCGAAAAATACACTAGCTCTAGCAACTGAATGCAGCCACCCCACAACTAAAACTTGAGTTATCTGTAAGTTACAGTGGTAAGATTTGCACATCTCATTGACTCTAATGGAACACTTGTCCTCCGTATGTCTTCTTTATGTCTCTTTCACAAGGATGACTTTAGTTGAACCCGGCCCTGTGATAACAGAGTTTGAAAGAAAAGTGTATGAGGATGCTGAGAAGATGGATCTGTCAGGGACAGATGAGGAAACAGCCACGATCTTCCGTGAGCTTTACCTGCCTTACTCTAAAAAGGTCTTCTCCTCATTAGGCCAGACACCCGAGGAAGTGGCTGAGGCAAGTGATGACAGTTATGTTTCTTTTTGATTTCAAAAGGTCACTTAAAAAGATCGGTTTGAAATATTTTTGTTTCTGTCATTCAGCAAACCTTTAACCTGATCACAGCCAAGGAGCCTCCTCTGCGCCACCAGACCAACCGCCTTTACATGCCCATGACCGCACTGAAGCATGCAGATCCGACTGGTCGGCTGCCTCTGGAAACCTTCTATAAGATGATTTTTAAACATGACAACTTGTTCAATGCTACTCTTGCAATGGTACGCATGCTGCGAAGGCGAACAGGAACGAAATAAAGATCTTGATGCCCAAATTATAAATATTACGAAGAAAATGATGATTGACTTTGTTGGCTACAACTGATTTTACGTTTTTTTAAAGTATGATCTTTAACTATAAGGAGAAAGAATTTTCCTTCTGAACTGCATTGAGAATGGCATAGGCCGTAGAATGCTTAATACAAAACTCAAAGTACTGTGAACTCCTAATGTACTGTAAATATGCACACATTATTTATTCTTTCTTTCTTGTGTAATCCTTTTTGTTTTTGCTTTGTCTTTTACAGGTAAATACTGTATTATCATAGTTTCAAATATAACCAAATTTTCATTTTCTGTTCTCATTAAGTAACATGTTTTACTGTTTTTTATTTATTTAATTTTAGGGAAAGCAAAAGCAAGGCAACAACATGAATACACGAATTATATCTTTTATAGTACTGTAATAGTTCTTACAAAGATGATTTGGAGAAATCTTATTACAAAACTAGAGAAATATAATACCATACTATATATGATTTGTCCTGTTTGCAGACAGACTGGCAAACAAATGAGCAAATAAATAAGCAATACATAATGAAATGATCCATATTTAAAAGTAATAAAACAGTAATTTCTTATTATTATACTGTTTGGCTCTTCATTGCAGCGGCTCTCCACAAATAATTTAATGTAATTTAATTTAATTTTGATTTAATTTAATTAGGAGTAATTGACTTGGTCGTCATTCTTACACTCACTTCACAGCTCTTCTTTGGAGAGGATGATCTCCAGACTTCACAGCAACAACACTTACACAGGTGAAACAAAGGCACTTAAATAAAAATGAATTCAAAGTTTATTTTCAGTATTAATTGCTTTTCCATGAGCAAGCTATGGAGGAACACCATATTTGTTCAACGTGCTTCAGCCTATTGGAATTACAGAATAACTAAAAATCTGAATTGCCAGTCTTGATTGTTATCTTTCCAGTTCTCTTAATTCACACAACTAATGCTACCATTGTGAAACTCATAATGTAAATTTTGTTGATGCAGACAAATCAAATTTGTTTTCAGTCATTGCTGTGACAACTTTTCTAGCTGTAATCTGTATTGGCATACAAAACAGACACCTTAAAATATAATGCAGTCCAAATTACTATTACCACAAACTCACTTTTATAGATTAAATATATATTATTCAGCAAGAATGATACAAAGATAGTATTTAGTGCGGAGCTGCTATTGCACTGGAAAACAACGACAACAACAAAGCATTTACCACCTTTATGGTGGTAAATGCTTTGTTGTTGTTGTTGTTCAAAACTTTATCTTGGATAATTGTAGTTTTATTTATTTAATGGTTATGACCCTGAATTTGTGAACAACCTCTTTCAAAATATGAAACAATCACTAAACACGAGGACACGGGATTGTAGTTCCCTACAGATTTTATTATAAGTAACTTATTTTACAACTTTTGACTGTAGAAAGAAAAACCGTGAAAAGGTTTTATGTACAATGAAATTGAACTACTTTTAAACAAGTATAGAAATTAATAATAATAGAAAATATATGACTGTTCTAAAAACACAAGACCAATAAAATATCAGTCACAGCCTCAGCTTCAAATAATGCTAAATGAAGTACATTTTATTTTTGTCTTTTTAGTACATAACAATCATTTTTAGAAACATAAGACTTCTCAAACAAAGATCTACCCAGAACAAACATATTTACAAACAGAATTTGGGAGGATGAAATGTACAAAACACTTAGTGCGACCTGGTAGGGAAATTGAACGACCAGTTATAAATGTAAATAATAATAATAATAATTAAAAAACCAAAAAAACCAAAAACAAAACAAAAAAAAACAAGGCTGAGTCTATAGTGAACATGATAAAACAATGAATGACAGATTAACTCAGTCTATGATACAACTAGGGGCAGTGTTAGGTCACCACAAAAGTAATAGCTAGGGTGGCGGCCTACTTATTCTGGTTCGTGATGTCACACGATGAAAATGCAATGGTTACTTTCTCAAAATTCTACTATTATAGTACGTTAAGGAGAGATTGATCTCTGTCCTACAATCGTGTGTAGGTCATGTGGGGATAAAAAGTTGGTTGAACAAGGTCAGCTGGATGACTCAGAGTGTCATCTTAGAATTTTGTAAAAAGTTTAAGGGTGCAGCACTACATAGTAGTGTTCTCTCCTTCAGTCTCTTCTAACAATCATCTTAAGATGCAGCTCCTCAGGCCCTGGACTGGAGGCTACTGTAGATGCAATGGAACTGTCCCGTTGCATGCCATAAAACACCTCCCTGAGGAGTGACAGGGCACAAGCAGTCACAGCCCAGCAGCCACATGCCCACTTTGCCCTTGACTCCACCACAGACACTACCAGAGAGGAGGTGAGAATGTCCACAAGATCTCAACTGCCACACATAGTCCAGGAATTTTTCCATTTTGTCCAGTGAAGGACATGTGACAAGCTCAACAAATAACAAATTAAACATCTACCTGTCCATCGACAGGCTCTCTGTGTTGGATGCTGCTGAAAGGCACAGCATTCCAGACTCAACAACACAGGCAAAATGGAGGAATGTTTGAAGGGAAGAGTGATAAAAAATAGCAGCTGATAAGCATAGCTTAGTACATCTGAAGTCATGCTAAGAAAAAGGTATCCATGGTTTTCACAAATATAAAGAGTATAAAATAAAAGGAACACAAAAAATTAAACTAAAAAGGGCAGTGAGAGGCTGATTTTATAGGCTTTATAAAGTGAACAACACAAGCTTCAAAACAGATGGTATCTGGGCTCATAGAATTGGTAAGAGCCCTGTGAGGTCAGAGAGAAACTACATATGGGGGCATTACACCTAAAACATTACTCTGCTGATTTATTTTGACAGGTCACTAGAAAGATGCCACCAGTTTATCTTAAACATCCATTGAAGTTAAATGTTGTATTTGACCCACACTTTCCCTTTGAGGCTGGTCATTTGAAGTGCTTCAGAGACACTCATCTACATTCTTATTTATAATACTCATACAGAAAATAATCAGTTACCACAATTCAACCAAGTAGACCATAACACTTATGCTTACCAACTCTTAATATATTTGCTAGAATCTTTTTGATCATCTTTACTTGCTGTTGTTGGCCTAAATAAATAGCAGTCAAGAGATGTTAAAAAATTCCTCTCTCTTTCTGTTCAGCGGTCTGAAAGATAAATTTTATTACTTTACCATTACTTGCCATGCTAGCTGAATTGACATGTAGGCTGTATATAAAAGGAGGGGCTGGCATATCAGGACAGAAAGAGCAGTAAAAAAGCAGTTCAGAGAGATAAAAACAATAAATAAAAATAAATGAATTCCCTTCAACATTTTACTTTTTTCTCTTTTCTACTTTTTAAATGTTTGTTAGTTTTCAGGAGAGTATCCCTAAGTCTTTGAAATGAAAGACTTGGTTTTCTTCATATACTTTTTTATAATAAAAAACAAGTCCATCTGTGACAGAATTACTTCATTAAATTGTCTGCTGTTTTTTCCAGACAACACACATTTCCCTTTACTTTTTTTTTTTCTCTGCAGAAATCACCAGCAGATGGTCCTCTTGATAAACATAGTCAATCCAAATCCAATGAAAATCTTGGAAACAGACTGACACATATAAACACAGACAAGCCCAAGAGCCAGTCCACAAATTTTTCTACCCCACGTCCCTTTTCAAGCAGGGGCCATGAGATCCTCATGCAAACACCTGCATCTTGCCACTGGCCTCTGGGATTTGAGTAATTTGGGTCTGGGCCGGGCCAGCAACTGCTGGGCTGGGTGTGGAATCTGACCAATCAGAAACGCAGTGAGGAGAGGGGCTGGACCAGGGCTCGGGAGACTCTGGGGAGGGGGTCAGATAGGGGTGCTCACTTGGCAAATGGATATAATGCTTGGGCGTGGCATCTAGTGCGGAGGAATAGCTGTGTTGGGAGGGAGGGGTTGGATAATCCTCCGTTCCTGCAGTGCTGCCGCTAGCCTGTGAGGGCAGCACCTGAGTGGGCTGGCTAGCTGGCGTGGCTGCCTGTGGCGGTTGAGCAGGAGGTTGGGGCTGAGAAGGTTGCTGAGGGATCTGCTGCGGCTGAAAGAAGGATGGTGGAGGCTGGGAGGTCTGGGGTGTTGGTGGGGTGGAGGTGCCCATGCGAGCCATACTTTGCTGGTTGGTGATGGTGTGGTTGATAAGCTGCTGCTGCTGTTGTTGCTGCTGCTGCTGCTGCTGCTCAGCAATGGAAGGCAGCTTGACTGGGCTGATGGTGGGTGTGGAAGTAACTGGTGTGGGCTGCAGCATGGTATTACGGTAGATCTGCTGTTGGTGCATCAGCATGTTCTGCTGCTGCATGGCTGGACTCTGGGGGTGAATGCCTGCCTGGCTACTCTGCACAAGATTCACTACAGGCTGACCACACTGGGACGAGGGTGGCATCCGGCTGTGCCAGTCAAAAGGCACACTGACAGGACTGACCATGCCCATGCTGAGTCCCAGCTGGCCTGAACTCAGCACATAGCCATGGTTGACATCTGAAGCCATGGAAGCCCGTCCCTGCAAAGACATTCCTCCGGCTCCCACGTCATTGAGTTGGGCTAGAGATACAGCAAAGGGGCCACCTCCCTCCAACATGCTACTGTGTACCATTGGGGTGTTTGGGACAGACATGGAGGTATGGAAGAGCCCTGGTGACTGCATGGCTACAGGGGAAGTGGGGTTGGTGATGTAGCCAGCATTGCTAGCTCCCCCGTGGGGTGAGTCCAGTGAATCGACTGGGGACAGGGTAACTGAGCTCTCCAGCAAGGCACTCTGCATATCCAAGGTCAGCTTCTTATTGCGGGCCTTGACTGACTCCTTCAGACTGGTAGCATGTTGACCTCCCAGGCTAGAACCCTTGACCCCAGGACGACGGTTCTTCTTGCCCTGTGGGGTGTTCTTCAGACTAGGCAAGAAGGAGCTGGGAGGGCACATGAGAGGAGACAAAGTGTGTCCTGCAGTGAGGTGGTGTCCAGCCCCTCCATGGCCCTGGGGACTCCTTACTGTGTTGTACTCATCGAGAAGCTGCACAATGTCATGGTGCATACGCTCCTGAGCAATGTCCCTTGGCAACCTATCCATATGGTCTGTGATCTCTCTGTTTGCAAAGTGAGCCAGCAGCACCCTCACAGCCTCACAGCTGCCCTCACGGGCTGCAAGGAATAGAGGGGTCTCCTCCTGAAAAGAAAAGCAGAATAGCTTAATAATAACAGTTTAGGGCTATGTTGAATAAATCGATATCAACTATATCTTTAATTAAGTGAGGCTAATGCAAATGTGCTGTAAAAAAAAACATTATAAGCAGATGTCATACCTTGAGATCTTGCATATCTTTGTTTGCGCCATTCTTTAACAGGGCAATGGTTGCGTCCACATTGTTAACTGCAGCAGCCCAGTGCAAGGCAGATTTACCTAAAAGAGATGACACACAATGAGACACATCGATGGTATACACAAATGTTATAAAACAGGTCAAATCTGCATCAGGACATTCACTTGAGTGAAAAAATTATGCACACTTACCTAATTCATCAACTGCATTGACATCAGCATGACAAGTAATGAGTTCCTCTACCATTCCCTCTACTGCCAGCCGTGCTGCCAGGATCAGCGCAGTGGAGCCGTCATACATACGGGAGTCGAGATCTGTAGCCCGGTTTCGGATCAGAATCTAGGAGGATGGAAATTTTTGATTTTATATTTCATGTATACGACAAGTGTTAAAATAAGTTCTAGGCATTTCTACCACTGATGTGAGCAAGAAGCAATACATATTGATGATTTGTTTTACCTGGAAGACACCCTGTGCATCTGCAGCTACAGCAGCATGTAGTGGAGTCCGTCCTGTGTTGTCCTGAGCATTGGCATCGGCCCCAGCATCCAGCAGCCTCTTAGCAGCGTCAGCACGGGCGTAACGGGCAGCTAGGTGGAGTGCTGTCTCACCAGTTCGGTCTGTTTGAGCAGCAAGGGATGCGCCCTGATAGATTAGGTCAGAGATGATGTTGGCTGAACACTCCTCATTCTCCTCCTCCTCTGCTATCTCAGGCTCTAAGCCACCTCCACAGAATGATGCCAGCATCAGAGGTGTAAAGCCATCTAGTGGGAAAGAAAACAAGCATGGATGAGTTTATGTTTACTCAAATGCTCAACATAATGGATAACACCAAGAATGTTCATCTTAAAACTTATATTATCTCACTACCAACCTGGACCTCGAACATTTACATCCATGCAGTCACTTTCAAACTCTCCCTGAGGCGGGGTAAGAGCCATGGTGGGGGGTACACGAATGTCTGCAGCTGCAAGGTGATGCTGTGTCCACTGCCTGCTGTCCACTGCATCTTCACTGTCTGAGAGCATACTTGGCTCCTCAAGCTGAATTCACAGAACAAGAAAAGTCGGTGCCTTTACTTTTATTGCATTATTAGATATAGGCTGAATTGCTGATGTAGTTCATATATACAATCTTGAGCTGGCGTGTATGTAAATCCATAAGGACAGTATATAGTTTTTAAAGAAGTAGTATAACTGACCTTGATTCGTTTTGCCTCTGGGCAGTCTGAGTCCATCCACTGGTCGCTGTGATCTCCAAGGAGAGATTCCTCCACAGTTTTTGGCATGTGTCTGTTTGCAGATGAATTAATTACAATGTAAGTACAAGGAAACAAATTGAATTTTAATACGAATTCCAAAGCAGTTCCCAATTGTACCATTGACGCATTCACTCCAAACAACATCATTACTGTTAACAGTTGCACATAAACAACTTACTTCATTCCGAGAGCATCCTGGCCCACCGGTTCCCTACGGTTCTTATTGCTGCTGGGTTCCTTCTTAAGGAAGAAGCCCTCAGGGAACCAAAGGGTACTGTGCTCTCTCTTTCTACGAGCAATCAACATGCCAATCACGAGGATGATCAAAAGGAAAAGCGAAGCTATCCCCACTAGCATCAGCTTGGCCCATTCAGGTATGTCGTCAGAGCCAGGAAATCCAATCTTCTCACCTGTAGTGACAAGACAAAAGTGGTCACTACACATTTGTCGCTATTTAGTCTTCAGATTTCTTTTTGTGTTTTTCAAGTATCCCTACTCACCACGGACTTCTTTGAGTGGGTAAGGGAAGCGCAACATTTCTGCAGCTGACAGGGCTCCTAGATACTCTGCAGCACCTTCAGCTGTGGGGAAACAGTCCTCGGAGCACAGACGGTTGTCAATTTCCAAATACACGATGGAGCTACAGGAATATTGGAGAGGCAAATGGTTAGTGTCGTGCAAATTACATGGAAGAATACAGCTTTTACGTATACAGTATGCTTGACTGACCCAATAACCTCCTGTTGAGGCTGTAGCTCCCGCTTAAGGCGTGCCTCTTTGCGGGTGTAGGGGCGAATCATGGCTTCTCCATTATGGTCAAGCCGAAAGCGAAGTGTAGTGCGCAGGATAACACTTAATTTCTGCAGAAAAGCTGTGCTAGTGCGTAGAAGCTCCTCTGGCGGCAGTAGGACAACCAAAACCAAGACACCATCAGCAAGATCTTCTGGAACCTTCTCTGCACAGTCCAAGCCATCCCAGCCACATTCTTCTGAGTTGCAGCCTTGGTCACAGCGTCCATCAGCATAGTGGTCGATACAGTAGGCCTCATATATTGGACTGGAGACATAAAAACAATGGGGATCAGCTCAAGTTTTCTCAGATCAGCACAGAAAAAACTAAGGTGAATCATGTTAATGATAAAAGTAAACTCACTTGCAAACTTTCTCTTTGTTTCTGCAGTCAAAGTTGTCAAACAGACAGTCATAGTTGTTGCAAGACTCATCACACTGGCTGTTGTTGAAAACACGCCAGCAGCGAGGGTCTTCACAACGAGCCCAGGGGTTCACTGCTAGAGAACAGTCACCACCGTCCCAGCGACAAGGGAGTGTGTTACATTCCTTGTCGCAAACCCCATCATTCGCTTTGCCATGACAGTCTGCTAGAGGACATGAGGGTGTTGGGACGGCAAGGGATCTGCCACTCTGATCGCACCGTTTACCCGTCCAGCCATTGGAACACTGGCAGTGGAAGTACGGGAAACTTGTTTCTTCGGT
>JAQFJA010000009.1:8791141-8806754 GCA_029874485.1 Naso brachycentron | reverse complement strand
AGAACTTTATCCAAAGTAGTAGTGAAATAGAATTTGCAGCTCTACATTGTCTGTGGTCTGTCAGTAGGGGGACACAGGACATCTTTTAGATTTGATTCAAAGTTGTATGACACTTCTAAAACAATGAAATGAGTGAGCCTTTTCTCATCTCCAAGAATTCACTTTAGATTGCAGTCAGACACACTTGAATGCATTTCACTTAATGCTCCCGCTATTGTTCTGCAAAGCTTTGTGACACACAGTGATATTTTTGTGGCGCTTTGCTCTCATTGCTGCTGGTGTTTCCTCTTTTTCATCGTCTGGATGCATTCAGAAGTTTCCATCAATGCATGACACAGTGATGATGTATTTGCAGTAGTGCTCAGTCAGTCTGAGTCATGTTTTTCTGTTTCAGGGTCACCCAGGAAGAGAAGGCCTCCCGGGAGAGAAAGGCATCCAAGTGGGTAACTACGTAATATGAGGCTAATCTACTGTAGTTTCAGAGCAAGATATTAAAAGTGCAATATCATGCTGTTTCTTGCAATCTATTGTAACAGTGCACCCACGCTAGTTATGCTACAGTAATGCTCACTGTCATCATGTAATCAGTGTTTCGACGATCTTTATCACATTAGTACATGAAAGTCAGCAGCACGCTCTCATCAACATCATCCCCTTTTTCAATTTAAAAGCACTTATTTATAATAATATATAAGGACAGGACACAGTGACTGAGCCAGAGTTTTTCATATGTGGTCTGAAAAATGCACTTTTGCTGACTGCTGCTCACTGAAACAGAACAACACTCTTGTTCATGTGTTTTCTTTTTAATTTTTGTAGGGTTTACCAGGTGCTCAGGGACCAGTTGGGTACCCAGGGACCCGTGGAGTTAAGGTGAGACCTAAATGCATCATGATCTCAGGTGTAATGTCTACTGAGATGTTTATTCCATCTCACATTTCATTCTGCGTACATGTCTACCTGTGACGGACAAGCTGTTTGAGTCCTTAACTGACGGGTGATAGGCACAGGGAAAGCGCCTCAGATCTCAAGGGGACTGCTGACAACAGAGTGAGGAACATTTGACAGATGGGAGAAATGTCAGAGTCAAATAGAGCAAAGCTGTGTGGATAGTTGTGGAGCAGTCCATTTTGACTGAATTTGCTTTTAAAATTGCAGGATGGAAATTGAAGTTGTCATGAAATGACATTCTGCTTGGTGTTTGTTTTTGTTGCATTTGCACATCTGGTACTTCATCTGGTAGTTTGCCTCAGCCGCCCTTCAGGGAAGTCTGACCATGCTGGCAAGCATTAGTATGGAAATAATGCAAGGTCAATAACTGCTCAATAACAGAGCAATGTTGGGTCGAGAAAAAATCAATACACACTTATAAATCATTTCGGTGTTGTAAGATGGGGTATTTATTGAAATACAGGCAACCTGTGGTTTTTCTGTTTGTTTTGTCATTAATGATTCTTGTTTTAAAAAAAAGTGTTTTCCCCATTTTTTTTCACAGGGAGCAGATGGAGTTAGGGGTCTGAAGGGGAGCAAAGGAGAGAAGGTGAATGAAACATCATTTCTCTGTCGCTAGTTGTCAAACTGCAACTGGAAGGACACTTGATGACTTACAATGAAATGACACTTATTATAACCAAAGAGCTTTTGCTAGACATCACCTCTTCAAAATGTGTTACAGGGAGAAGATGGCTTTCCTGGGTTCAAAGGTGACATGGGTATCAAGGGAGACAGGGTGAGAGCAGACACAAATTAAAAGCCTCAATATAATTTTCTCTGAGTTCTTCTCTATAGGAGCCAAGATAATGTTGCCATTTCCCTTCTACTCCCATATCTGACTGTAGGGTGATAATGGGGCTCATGGTCCTCGTGGGGAAGATGGACCAGAGGGACTAAAAGGCCAACCAGGACCCATGGGAGATGCAGGAGCTCCTGGGACAGCTGGCGAAAAGGTCAATTTTCAAAAGGAGATATTTGCATTACAAGACACAAAAGAGGAGGATAGGGAAGTCAAAGAAGCTGCCAAATTATAAGAAAACCCTTATCTAAACCTGCATTATGCTGGTAACGCCATTAAAATGTTAGTTAGAATATTTATTGCATTTCTGCAGCTCAGAATAAATAAAGCTTAAGATGGACTGAAATTCATTGAAATTCTGAACATGGTTGTAATGCCGACACAAAGACAAGACTGCCACTGAACCATTGTGCATGTTTTAGCATTTGATCTTTCTGTGATCACTGTATGCATTAATTTACAGATATCACTGCATTGGTAGTTTCATAGTCAGCAGCATGTCATAAGAATCTTTTAGGTTTTCATGCACTTTCCTTTTAAATATTTCTCTGGTTTATTTATTCCTCTCTTCTTATTCG
Organism: Naso brachycentron; assembly: GCA_029874485.1. Lineage (NCBI taxonomy): Eukaryota > Metazoa > Chordata > Actinopteri > Acanthuriformes > Acanthuridae > Naso > Naso brachycentron. The sequence continues at coordinate 8,804,384 of JAQFJA010000009.1, read as the reverse complement.
TCCTCTATCTCTGCAGGGTAAACTTGGTGTGCCCGGATTGCCAGGATATCCAGGAAGACAAGGTCCTAAGGTGATTTAGCATCGACGAGCTATTATGACCAGTTAATGTGTCCTGTGGTGCCTGTGTCAGAGCTTTAACCAGCAAGATGTGTGTCTTTGGCTGGACTGTTTCCTGTCTGATTAAAAATAAAGGATGATAAATGGCGTATTTAAAAAAAAGGCTATTTTATTAATAGTTCATTAGGGACATCAATTCATTACATGTTGATGAATGGTGTATTTAAGGCTGTGTTGGGCTCGTGGATTAGATTTGCTTTAATTTGATAAAGTAGTTAATTATACGTTAATGAGACATTGGGAGTGATGTGTGATGAATGGAAGGCTGAGGCTGATTAACCTCTACGTGTGTCTCCAGGGATCACTTGGCTTCCCTGGTATGGCTGGGGTCTCAGGAGAGAAAGGACGAAGGGTGAGGACTGTGTTGAAAATCTGGCAGAATATATAAACTTTTCTTTGTCAGAGCCAGTGTAAAATAACAGTGATAAATAATTTTTAACTTCTACAATGCAGGGTCCAGCTGGTCAGCCAGGGACTGGGGGCCAAAGAGGTGCAACTGTAAGTACAGTCATAGGTTGATGTGCTGATACACAATGTTTGTTTGTTTGGGGATTTTTTTTTACCTGAATGCATAAAGCTGTAGTTGCTCTAATTAGATACGATCAGTTTACCACAACTCGTGGGAGGCACACTGTTACATTGCTGCAGTGTTTTTTTTTACATCACCAGATGTTTATCTTCCACCTCCAGATGACTTATGCATGTGCTAATCAGGTTGTTGTTTGCTTTCCAATAGGGAGTCCGTGGGGACAGAGGAGCAAAGGGGCCCACTGGAAAGCCCGGAGAAAAGGTGATCTTAGACAGACACACATACACTAACACCCTAATATAAATGAAGACATATGCACATGCAATTACACTCACATAAACACGCACCTGGCTGTCTCATAAAATATGGATGAACGCTCCGATCAAGTTGGAACTGGTTGTTACTGTTCACTTCTAGATGACAGGCCATCTGGTGCAGTGAGAAGCTACTCCCTGGCAGGGAAAGCTTCAGTTTACACTCTCACCCTCAAAGACCATCTTGGGAAAGCTAACTATTTGTTTGCAGGGAGAAAAATGTTTGAGTGCTCTTGTTTTCGTACAGAGCTGTGTTTTTATTTGTCTTTCGCCTTGTCCACCTGGTAGGGTTCTGCTGGACAAGACGGCCCTTCGGGATCTCCTGGGGAGCAGGTAATCTTCTGACTTTTCGAGAATACTGTACATACAGCCCATAAAAGAGGCCATAGATCTGACTGAGTAAGGTTGGCACCAAAGATACAGTCTCATAAATCAGCGTAGGACAAGCACCAGGAAATTCCATTTGGGATTTGAGACAGCACTTAGAAAATCTCTTTTATTATTTTTCAGGGTCCCCAAGGACCACCGGGAAGAAATGGTGAACCAGGGCCTAGAGGGCCTAATGTGAGTGGTCTACGATGTGCTGTGTAGTGTTTGCCCTGTGATTTAATGTTACTACTTTTTACATCATCCCACATTTTATGGTCATGTTGGGTTTATTACAATGATGTAAGAAATGTTTCCCTTTCAGGGTCCACCTGGAAAAGATGGATTGCCAGGTCATCCAGGCCAGAGAGGGGAACCAGTGAGTCACATTTAATGCCAATAATGCTACATTTTTACTATACTGCGTTTTCATCTATACGGTACCTGCTCTAAAATAACCACACAGAGAGTTGAGAATCCCCATGATCAGCCATTTGCATCAACACAGCAAATAAGTTTAAAGATGTGCATTACTGAATTACTGAAGTCAGGGTACAAGTTGAGAGGTCTTCCGTGTAATAAATCTAGTAAAACACCAAGTCCTCAGACAATCTTTGCATATCACTGACTGTCTCAACACTTAACAGATGATCATCAGACTCACTTGTCATTTTCTTCAGGGCTTTCAAGGCAAGAATGGCCCCCCTGGCCCCCCAGGTGTTGTTGGACCACAGGTAAGACGGTCATCTGATTTTCTTAGCTGATTCTTAAGGAAAATAATGTTTGTTACAGTCAGTTTGTTTTGAAAGGACTGTTCCTGATATATGTTGTGCAAATTTGGTTGTCTTCAGGGCAAATCTGGCGAGACAGGGCCAACTGGAGACAGAGGCCACCCAGGTTCACCAGGACCACCCGGCGAGCATGGTTTACCGGGACCTGCCGGAAAGGAGGGTGCCAAAGTGAGTTGTTTTCATTATAATGTCAGGATAATAATCACTTACCAGCATCACCTTATTACTGTTATATTAGATAAAGCCCAAGGACTTTCACAGCACCGCCTGAATATCGTATCTCCTGGGTCTCATCCTATCTTCTAATTTGCTAATAAATAACAGAGGAAACCTCGCAGTGTTGAGTGTATTATGGCTCATAAAAGATAAATGTTCCTTCTTGGTGTGACTTGCTGGTTGGTGTGATTTATGACTGCATAAGGGCCTGCTGTCTGCTGGCTGCTGGCCTTATATCTAATCACATATGTGTACGTGTGGTTTCCAGGGAGACCCAGGTCCACTCGGAGCTCCAGGGAAAAGTGGCCCTGCTGGGCTCCAAGGCTTCAGAGGAAGCAGAGGGACCCCTGGTGCAATGGTAATGTAAAATTACATACATGCCACATCCTCACCCTCATCCACTGCCAACATAAGATTGTCCTGAAATAAGGATCTTGCATTTATAACAACTTAAAATCTTAAAAATAAACAGAGTCTTAGATGAAACAATTTTAAACTGCTGTTATTCACTAATGATAATTTATTTTGAATGGGTGCGGTTGTGTCTCCCCAGGGGCCTGCAGGTCTAAAGGGAGGAGAGGGCCCAACTGGTGTTTCAGGGGCCATTGTAAGTCTGATTTTGTTAAAGTGTCTCTCATCCCATCCACTGCTCTCTGTTTAGTGTCAGTGTTGGATAGGCAGTGTAGAAAATGTGAAGCAGGAGGCTGTTTCTATGGTGATCCATCATCTAGACCACTACATTGAATCAAAGAGTAAATCACGTGACATACTCACCTTACCCCTCTATCTCTGCGGATTTCCAGGGTGCCACAGGAGAGAGGGGTCCCGCTGGGCCAGCAGGTGCTATTGGTCAGCCAGGACGGCCAGGCGGTGTGGGTCCTGCTGGGCCGATGGGAGAGAAAGGCGAGCCAGTAAGATTTGGAACATTGCTAACTTTGTTTCTTTGGCAACAGCATCCACGATCACATACTGTACCATCACTTCCCACCCCTGGTAATTGACAACATGTGCTCTCGCGTTGGAATGTGTCATTATGTGACAGAGAGCAGGAGAAAGGTAAAGGAGACAGAGAAAGAAAGGAAGGGGGATAATATGAATGTGATCGAGCCTGCTTTCTTGGATGCGAGTTTCCTTCCTGGTATTACACATTAATCAATGTGTCACGCTGCTGTATGAGGATAATAAGTTTTGTAGCATTTGCTAGATGTGCGTGGTTTTCCCATCTGTTCTCTAGGGAGAGAGGGGGGCTGTGGGGCCAGCTGGGCATGACGGGGAATCGGGACCTGCAGGGCTGCCAGGAGTTGCGGGATCCCCTGGGCCTGCGGGAGAGGATGGAGACAAGGTAGTTACATTGGACAGCCAGCGTGGACTTAAGGGCAGCTGTAAACTGCTTGCTGATTTTTGAACTTAATTCTTTGTGTGTGCGTGCGTGTGTGTGTGTGTGTGTGTGTTCACATTTGTTCATTTTTCTTCATAGGGAGAAATAGGAGGACCAGGCCAAAAAGGCAGCAAAGGAGACAAAGGAGAAGCTGTGAGTATAGATTTGATGCAAATATTCTTTACATCACATCTTCACCCTGCTCTACCTGGAGGTAGAGGACAGACTAGCCCACAGTTGAGTTGGACAGCACATCTCTGATGGAATGAACAGATGGTTTTGATTGTGTCTTTTTTGCTGTCAAAATGTATCAAACTGCCCTTCTAAATTTCAGGGACCCCCAGGACCTGTTGGAATTCAAGGACCTGTAGGCCAGCCAGGACTGCCAGTATGTAACAAAAACTAAAGAAGCACACCATTGTAATACTTTGCTTCACATTGTGTAGTGTTCAGAGTTCTTATTTGCCTATGAATATTTCAGGGTGCAGATGGAGAGCCAGGTCCACGAGGGCAACAGGGCATGAACGGCGCTAAAGGAGATGAAGGACAAAGAGGCTTTAAGGGGGCAACTGGTCCTTCTGGACTACAGGTAAAGAGTACTACTGATTCCAAATCTCCAGTCCCCCATCTCTGATATAGCGCTTGTATTATTTGGTTTATATCTGATTCCATTTTCTGCCTGAGGCAGTTTTGATCACCCAGTCTGCATTTGCAGGGAATGCCAGGACAAACAGGAGAGAAAGGAGAGAGTGGGCATGTTGGCTCAATGGTGAGTACTGCTCAGCAATCACAGCACATACAACACTCATCTCAAGTCCACTGCTACAGTCCAGTATCAGTCTCAAGTCTGTTCTCAACACTCCTGTTCAGACATCTTGCACTTCGCTTAATGATTATGACTTTGTCTCTGTCTCGCCTGATATTAGATATTGACTTGAGTTTTTCTGACTCTCCTCACACCTTTGAATATATTTCTCAGCTTTTTACACGTTTTGATTTTCTCCTCATTGTCCAAAGCAGTTTAGTGGAGCTTTTCAAAGAGCCAACTAATCACATCACAGCCAGCCCGGTGATGAAGTGGCGACTTGTCTAGAATGTACTCCGCCCTCGGCCTGTCTCAGCTATGATTGGCTCCCAATGTCCCTCAACCCAAAGCTTCTGCAAATACTGTGGATTTCTTTCTAAACATTTCTTTTACGGTTTGGAAACTCTTGATGGCACTAAATTCTTCATACAGTTGGGCGTGCAATGTTCAGCTAGTGCTAGGAATGTTAAGCACTCTCCTGTCATTATGTGTGTTTCTGATGTGGGTGTGTTCTCAGTACTCTCACAAGGTGCAAACTCAGTTTTCAATGTCAGCAATAGAACTCGAATCGAAACTTTATGCTCCGTCAGCAGAGGCAATATATCCTGGTTCACTTTCATTCATGTCCCTGCTAGTTCTTCCTGTTTGACATGGACATCACATTCACTAGATGGCTGTTCTCCGCTGTGGAGTCTTCCTCTCTTGTCTATCATGTTCTTTAGACACTTTTCCTCATGTTCTGTCTGTTGGATGTGATATGTACTAATGGATACACGAGGATTTTCTTTTTCTATGTGGTGTTGTTCTCTCCATTTAGGTTGAAATTGGTCTTTATGTTTCAAAGGTAATGGTCATTGATTTAAAGAAAAATAAATCAATAATTCCTGTTTAATGCATTATTAAGACTAAATTAAGGAGCCTGAATTAAAAATTGTAGGAGTAAAAGAAAAGTATAGATATTTGTAGCACAGAGACAGTAAAAGTAAAATGTCAGAAAACTAAATAACAGACACCTGAACACTGTAAGTACAATACTGTAAGTATTTGTACTTTGTTTGTTTCCCACTTTCGGTTCGTATGTTGCAATGTAGTTGCTCGATAATTGTAATTAATGCATCCTAAAAAGAGTTGGCAACAAATGCGACAGTCACTTGCCACCTGTAGACAATTATTAATATGAATATTTGTAATACATTCCAAAAACACATCTCATACTGTCCTCATGTTAGAGAAATATATAGTAATAAAGAAATTTCATGGTTTGGGAAGTTGGTATTTTTTTAAATAGTCCATGAATAGCAAAAAATGGTGCAGAGGAGAAAATATTTTGCTCATAAGATTCTATCTGACCTGAAGTTTCCCAGATTATTATAAACACAGAATTGTAAAGGATCAATATAACTCTAACTGGTATAGAGACAACCCACCACAACCCTGTAAGAGTTAATCAGTGCAGCCTGTTAAGTTAGTTTAGGCAAACTGTGCTTATTCTGCTACCTTTTCCCTTGCCTATAATCATGAACATTTACCACCCCCAAAGTGTGAGCATGGACTTGATTGGATCTCAATTTGCTGTGTAAGACTTTTGCACAAAAAATAAGATCAACTCATTTTAAACAATAAATGTCTGCTCCCAGACCACAGTGGCTGAGCTAAGAGCTGTGCTTCCATTGTAACAGCCTTGACAACTTTTGACAAAGCAGTGAACACTCTGCTAAGTGGCTGTCCTACGCAGTTAACTTAACGCAAACTAGTCAACCATATTGCAGTGGCGGATAACACATACTGTGGTATTATGCTAGCTATGAAAAATTACAGCCTTAGATAAACAACACATACTGTCCAGCCATCTGCTCTCTTTATTTGGTTCCTCATATCTGTACTATATGTCTGCTGGCACTGACTATATGTTTACAATATCTATAAAATGATGTCCACAATATTCATGATAAAAAGAAAGGCATCCTTTTGAACCAGCCAACCTAAAACAATCTCAAGCTGTCTTTCCAGTGTGTGAATTACAAAACAGAGTATGACCTCACGTACAAGAGAGATGGACCCCAGAGGATGAAGAGGTGGTCCTGTATGTAAAAGGATGAAAATAAAAAAACAAAAAGAGAGAGAGTGACAGAAAGGAGGCAATGGAGCAATGGAGTGCAGGGAGGAGGCGGGACACTGATTGTGAGCAGGAAGATGGTGTGACAGCTGCTAATCAGATTAGCCTCAGCCTTGGCTGTCTAATGAGCATCCTCCTTTGTGACCGTCATCTCACAAAGCTCTCAACCATGAACACACGCTCAACAAGATTCTCTATAGCCCTTCCTCTCCACAGCCAGATTAGGGAGGGAATGCATCAGAATGGAACCAAAAACAAAAGAAAGAGAGAGGAGAGAGGAGATGCCGAAGAGTCAGTGGGGAAGTTTCATTCATCTGTGAGCGTTGCGGATCACAGAATTCTCTCCTCTAATGCTCAAGCATCTCTCCGCCAGAAGGATATGTGTTTCCTCTAGTCCCACACAGTCTGTCTCTTGTCTGTCTTTCTGTCTCAGTGTCTTTACAACACAAGGCTCCCTCCAAGACTTCAGAGTGATTCAGTGCACAGCTCAACATCTACTCAACTGAAACTGAAGCCGAGCACTGTTAGGATTAATTGCTTGGCACTCTCTGAGCTGCACAGAAAAGTCAAAACACATGCTGTCACTGTGAGAGAATATGGCATCGCACATCACAGGCTGGAGGTTTCTTATTAATAAGAGAGAATAGAAGAGGCAGGCAGGGGGCTTCACAGCCTGTGTCATATTGAGGGTAATGACCTGTCTGGACATCTTCATCATGTCACTACCATAATGATCATAGATACTGGGGCCATTGCATAAGCAATTCACCATGAGCTGTCTGTCATTTCATTTTCATTTAATTTAGGAGGCACCGGCCAACCCCATCTCATATGCAGTTAGTGTCTCTCTTTGTCTATATTGTTGCAGTTTATTCTTGTTGTCCTAACAAAAACATTTCATTTGTCTCTTACAACAGGGTCCTCCAGGACAGCATGGCCCACGAGGCCCTCAGGGGCCCCCTGGAGGAGAGGTAGTGAACGGCATTACTTTTGAATTCATTTCTGAAAATCTGTAATAAAGGTTTTAAAATGATAAGTTCACCGGCATGGTGCATTTAATGTGGCAATCCTAGTCAGCATAATCGGCGTATTGGGTGGCACAGTGCATAAGATTCTGGGTTCAGACCTGATGGCCGTCTCTGGCTGTTTGCATGTTCACACTGTCTGTGGAGGTTTCCTCCAGGTGTTCAAGCTTCCTCACCTGTAAGTGTGAATGGTTGTTTGTGTCTATACATCAACCCAATGATGAACTAGTGACCTATCTGGGATGTAGCCCACCTCCTGCCCAATGTCCTCTGTGATCAACACCACCACCACCTCAGAATCCTTCAAAGGGCTTATAAATAATGTCAGGATAAGCAGCAATACTAAATACTTTAACTGGTTCTCTCATAATGAATAAAAGTAGATTAATTTTTGTATTTTTTGGTCAGATTTTAGCCTGGTTTCCTTGCATATTTATCTTAATTTGTGGACATTTATCACTGATGCTTAATTATAACTTTTGTTTAAGTTTTATATTTTAAAAGTCTTTCAAAATTTGACCTACACAAATGCAATTTTATGACTCCACACACCCTGTGCAAGGTACTGGAGTTGTGATGTTTTTAAATGATGGTGGCTGCATGCCTTTGGGATTTATTAAGAAAACATGATGGTATATCAGGTTTGCAATCAAGAAGACTTACATTTTATACATGCTGTTATCTGAATTTCAAACAGAACATTAGCTTCTCCTCACACACCCCAGATTCTTACCCTTCTTTTCCAGCCCCTCATCTCCTCCACTACAGTCTCTTTACATGAACGCTTCCTGCCACAGACCCTCCAATGCTTTTGAAACTTGAATTATTAAATAGTATTAGGATGTACTCCCTGAGAGAGAGTTATATTTACTGCTCTATGAATCATTAAGAAGTATTAGACTATCATCCCGAAGAGGCAGTTATATTTACCTCTAGTAATGGTCGTTCTTCTACAGCCTCTCGCACCGGTCAATTATTCAGTTCTGAGCTGCAAAAAATCTCTGTGAGCCATGCTAGTGCTTCATCACTGGAAGATTTGAAATACAGCAGAGTAGAGATGGTGAGGTATAAATGGAATGATACAATAATAGTAGATAGGAGCAAAATGAGGTGGGATGTCATGTGACAAAGCAGCTGACAGCAGGAGCTCAGTAGAAGTGCGTGGCTGTACCCAGCTCTCATGTTTGTGCAAGACATGCTTTTACTTTGTTCATCTCAAGACAGCACACAAAGACATACATAAATGCACACATATTCACGTGCACATTCACAAAGAAATAGTTTGAGAAAGGGAAAAACAATCCACCCTAGAGTCACTCAGAATCTACCCGCATAGCAAACTTGACTCTCAATCTTCTTCCTTGTGTTGTGATAATTCTGTTCTAGTTTCAGCCTTCTGTGAGCGTAACTGCTGATAAACGAAACTAAGAAAAAAAAAACACTGTGCCAAGATCTTTATTTTCATAAATGAAATAAAAATGTCAAACTTGCCCTTGTTTCGCGATATATTTATTCACGCCGTTCTCTCTCCTCCTGCCACAGGGCCCATCTGGAATGCCTGGTGGGGTCGGTCAGCCTGGACTTGTTGGAGAGAAGGTCAGCATTTCCCATTAGCTTGTGCCTGTGCACACACAGTAGAAAGGTGGTGGTTTATGTGGGTGGGCTTATGTGCCACTCTGTGTGTGATGTGTTTTTATCTCAGTGAATGTTTCTTCTCTACCAGGGTGAAGATGGAGAAGCCGGAGACCCTGGGTCACCTGGAGAGACTGGTGTTGCTGTGAGTCACTTTGCCTTCATCTTTCCTTTACTGTCTAATTCAACCTCATTCTTTCTTTACCATCTCTCTATGCACTTTAATTTATTGTCATTTCGTACGGTGATGTCCCAGGGTGTTAAAGGCGATGTGGGGGAGAAAGGGGATTCTGGCCCCCCCGGTGCAGCTGGGCCTCCAGGACCCAGAGGAACACCTGGGGATGACGGACCCAAAGGCAACATTGTGAGTCTTTGTCTTTTTGGATCAGTGACTTTTTCTTGCACAAGTCTGTTAATGTCATACCATGCACATGATAGCTTCTAACTCACTGTTTTTTTTGCCCATAGGGTCCTATTGGATTTCCAGGAGATTCAGGACCTCCCGGAGAATCTGGAGTCAATGTAAATATACTTGCTCTGAATGTGTTATAATTTATATGTCAATAACTTATTGTTTGGTAATTTGTTCTACATGACATTTTCTCATCTAGGGAATAGATGGAGGACCGGGGCCCAAAGGAGACAACGGAGAGCCCGGCAAGGCAGTAAGTTTTTTTTGTTTGTTTGTTTTATTTTGTTTTGTTTTTGTTTTTTTCAATGTTGGCAACACTATTAACTCTGAAATCCTTGGCTGATTTCCTAATGCTTTGTAATATATTGAGATATTGTGTTTTTGTCTTCTCAGTGTTTCTAATTTAAATTAAGTAATTTTTCTATTCTCTGCAGGGACCTCCAGGAGCCTCTGGAGAGCCAGGTCCCACAGGACCTCCTGGAAGAAGGGTCTGCTCAGCTTATTGTATTTGTTGTATTTGCATGCGTATGCATTATAGCATGTGTGTTTTGGTGGTAGTCAAAAGTTCTTATTGTTATCTCAACAATCTTGTCTTTTTCAACCTCAGGGTCATGTAGGTCCTGCAGGAAAAGAAGGGAAGCAAGGTCAGAAGGGAGCCAAGGTAAGGATAATGGCTGGCACCTAGCTCTCTGGTTAAACATAATATCTTCCAACAAAGTCTTATAATCCATTTTGCATCTAATGTCTTGCTGTCTATGTCCATTCCTCTGCTTTGTAGGGGACAACAGGAACTCCGGGCCCAGTGGGGAAGACAGGTCCAGTTGGACCACAAGGGCATCCAGGGAGGTCTGGCCCAGAGGGTCTTCAAGGCATCCCGGGTCCCGCGGTCAGTAGATAATCTGATACTGAAGCAACATCATTAAAGAAATTTAATGATGTTGCTTAAACACAAACAGGATATAATTTTCTCCTGTTTGTATTTAATTAGTGCCTCAGCATACTGTAAGCTGATCTTTGCTGAATGTGTTTACCTTATAGGGTGAGCAAGGATTAACTGGGCCATCAGGACAAACTGGACCGCCAGGACCAATTGTAAGATCCTTATATTTATATAAAGTGAGAGGGGCAAGTTGGGACATTTATATTAGTAAATCTAGGATTCCCAACACAACCAAGCCATATTTCATTAGCACTGGCCAACTTATACTTCTTACATTGTTACCAGGGGCCACCAGGACTTCCAGGATTAAAAGGAGACCCTGGAAGCAAGGGAGATAAAGTGAGTATTTAGCACTTGAGTGAGAAAACACTCTTGAGAAGTCAAAACCCTGGGAAACAATGGTATTGAACCATGTTACTGTCTGCAGGGTCATGGTGGGCTGATCGGTCTGGTTGGCCCTCCAGGAGAACCTGGTGAGAAGGGAGACAGAGGCCTGCCAGGGAACCAGGGTGCACAAGGGCCCAAAGGAGATGAGGTACATATCTTAACAGCATGATGCATCTGACATACTTCTACACAAAAGAAGTGCTGTGCACTGATAACTTGTCCTTATATCTAGGGCGTGGGTGGCCACACTGGCCCCACTGGCCCACCGGGACCACCTGGACTTACAGTAAGTGACGTAGCTATTACAAAAATATGTTTGTCTGTTGGTATCTACTGGCTTTGTCCTAAGTGTGATAAAACAGCAGTAATAATCAGAACGTAGTTGCAGATTCCTGCTTGTTGCATCGAGAATGCCCCTGTGTTTTTCAAGCAAATAGCTGATTAGTATTTTAAAGTTGTTACTTGAGTAATTAGTTTTCCAAGCTTTAATAGTTTTCATACTTTTACTGGCAATGCTCCCTCTCTACTCTTAGGGTGCAGCCGGTGAGAAAGGATCGAAGGGAGAAATGGTGAGTCCAGTAATCTGTCATATTGATATATTGCCATCAAAATACTCACACCTCAGCGTGGTTAGCAGCTGTTGGGAACATATGCTGGGAAAGAGAGAAAAAGAGTGTTTGTTGGCTTAAATGTACCACGCTTCATAATCATAATTTTCTACTGTGTTTACCGCATGTCTTTGGAACTAAAAGCCTGCTGTACAGCCATGCTTTCCTTGTGTGTGATTTTTCCATTGGGCCCTTTTAATAGGATTGGGTTGTGGTGTGTGTGATGTTATGAAAACCACTATAGTGTGTCTTGAGAGCCAAGGCTTTGACCACAGAGTGCTGATGCTCACAGTTGGATAATCCTATAAAGCAGCAGCCATATCTGCCTGGATAAGGCTGGGATTTAGCCAAGTGGTGTGAGTGAGTCTCCAGGTGAGACATTAATTATTGACACTAGTTTTGTCCTCTTCTATTCTCTAGGGTGTTGTCGGTCCTCGAGGAGATCCTGGTCCCGCTGGGCCTCCAGGACCCCCAGTGAGTACTACCATTAATCCACAATATGGTCAGTCAGTGTCAGCTACATCCCCTTCCTTTCCCTGTCACCTTTTGCTCACCATTGTTTGTAACTCTAGGGACCCCCAGCAACAATGGTTGAGCCCCTGCCAATCAGGGAGGGGAGGCGGAAGAGACGTAGGCACTCCGATCGGGGAGGAGGAGCAGCTCCATCCATGAAGGAGGATCTAGAAATGGAGGAGTTCCTTCAGGGAGATCAGCCTCTGGGGGATGTTGAGGGAATGGAGGAAGTCTTTGCCACCCTGTCTTCCATGAAAACAGAAGTGGAGGTGATGAGGAGGCCCCTGGGAACCTTCGAGAGCCCTGCCCGCACCTGCAAAGAGCTCATGATGGTTCAACCTGACTACAGAGATGGTTAGCAAAGATACTGATTCATTAATATCTGTTTCACCCCCCTGAAGGTTTAATCAGGGAAAATCTAGTGCAGGAAAAACTGGACAACTTTTAAAAACTCTAAGTACACATCTTCTAACATACACCCTTTTTAGTCACAATGCTTTTTATCATTGTGCCAAATCTGTGTAATCATTTTGTTACCCTGGACACGTTCATTATATCAGCATCTGGTGCTTGATTGATGTCCTTTCTCTGTGCATTTGTAGGAGACTACTGGATTGATCCTAACCAGGGCTGTCACAGAGACTCCATCAAGGTCTACTGTAACTTCACAGCTGATGGAGAGACATGTCTCTATCCTGACAAGAGGATTGAGATGGTAAGTCTTCAGTCTCTTGCTGTCAGCCTTTACAAAGCTGACCTCATATTACATGAGAGCACAAATCACTTCCCTACATCCCCAAAGCCTAAAATTTTATCCAACATCCTCCCTCTCTCCCTCTGTGCGGCTAGGTGAAATTAGCAGCCTGGAACAAAGAGAAGCCAGGAAGCTGGTACAGCCAATACAGGAGAGGCAAGCAGGTAGGAAAAAAGCTTTTTGCAAATGTCAGGCAGTGATTTTCAGCTAAATTACTCATCCGAATTGAGAGTGTATGAATGATATTCATGCAAATGACTGAGGTGCGAACAGTTGTAAGACTGCATTCACATGAATCTGATGGTATGGGTGTGACTCTGTGACACATGGCTTGTGAATG